>CAWUFW010005279.1:822500-1366426 GCA_963921515.1 Calotriton arnoldi | reverse complement strand
CTTCCCCTGGACTCGAGGAAACAAGCATCCTAGGACCGGTTTCTGGCATGTCCAGCCGTCATCAGCCAGGCTTGCTTGAATCCAGTGGCAAAGTGAGCAAGGGACCCACGTCTGGGCATACCCGCCAGCCGAGGCGAACAAGCCGATACAAAGGGGATGATGGACGGAACGTTTGAGCCAATCAAACACTCACCCCAGTCAACTGATCTGGGTTTAATCCATCATCATTCTTTAGCTCACTCCACCACCCCAGTTCAGACATGGCCATATGCAAATCAGTCTGACCCTGTGCCTCATGGGAACGGTCCAGCCCGAACTGCCAAGCCATGTCTTCCCTGGACCGGAAACAAGCATCCTAGGACAGGTTTCTGGCATTCCAGCCGTCATCAGCCAGGCTTGCTTGAATCCAGTGGCAAAGTGAGCAAGGGACCCACGTCTGGGCATACCCCCGCTAACTTAGGGCGAACAAAGCGATACAAAAGGGATGATGGACGGGCGTTTGAGCCAATCAAACACTCACCCCAGTCAACTGATCTGGGTTTAATCCATCATCATTCTTTAGCTCACTCCACCACCCCAGTTCAGACATGGCCATATGCAAATCAGTCTGACTCCTGTGCCTCATGGGAACCGGTCCAGCCCGAACTGCCAAGCCATGTCTTCCCTGGACCGGAAACAAGCATCCTAGGACCGGTTTCTGGCATTCCAGCCGTCATCAGCCAGGCTTGCTTGAATCCAGTGGCAAAGTGAGCAAGGGACCCACGTCTGGGCATACCCCCGCCAACTTAGGGCGAACAAAGCGATACAAAAGGGGATGATGGACGGAGCGTTTGAGCCAATCAAACACTCACCCCAGTCAACTGATCTGGGTTTAATCCCATCATCATTCTTTAGCTCACTCCACCACCCCAGTTCAGACATGGCCATATGCAAATCAGTCTGACCCTGTGCCTCATGGGAACGGTCCAGCCCGGACTGCCAAGCCATGTCTTCCCTGGACCGGAAACAAGCATCCTAGGACCGGTTTCTGGCATTCCAGCCGTCATCAGCCAGGCTTGCTTGAATCCAGTGGCAAAGTGAGCAAGGGACCCACGTCTGGGCATACCCCCGCCAACTTAGGGCGAACAAGCGATACAAAGGGGATGATGGACGGAACGTTTGAGCCAATCAAACACTCACCCCCAGTCAACTGATCCTGGGTTTAATCCATCATCATTCTTTAGCTCACTCCACCACCCCAGTTCAGACATGGCCATATGCAAATCAGTCTGACCCTGTGCCTCAGAGAGCGGTCCAGCCCGAACTGCCAAGCCATGTCTTCCCTGGACCGGAAACAAGCATCCTAGGACCGGTTTCTGGCATTCCAGCCGTCATCAGCCAGGCTTGCTTGAATCCAGTGGCAAAGTGAGCAAGGGACCCACGTCTGGGCATACCCCGCCAACTTAGGAGCGTAACAAGCGATACAAAAGGGGATGATGGACGGAGCATTAGAGCCAATCAAACACTCACCCCAGTCAACTGATCTGGGTTTAATCCATCATCATTCTTTAGCTCACTCCACCACCCCAGTTCAGACATGGCCATATGCAAATCAGTCTGACCCTGTGCCTCATGGGAACGGTCCAGCCGAACTGCCAAGCCATGTCTTCCCTGGACCGGAAACAAGCATCCTAGGACCGGTTTCTGGCATTCCAGCCGTCATCAGCCAGGCTTGCTTGAATCCAGTGGCAAAGTGAGCAAGGGACCCACGTCTGGGCATACCCCCGCCAACTTAGGGCGAACAAGCGATACAAAAGGGGATGATGGGACGGAACGTTTGAGCCAATCAAACACTCACCCCCAGTCAACTGATCTGGGTTTAATCCATCATCATTCTTTAGCTCACTCCACCACCCCAGTTCAGACATGGCCATATGCAAATCAGTCTGACCCTGTGCCTCAGGGAACGGTCAGCCCGAACTGCCAAGCCATGTCTTCCCTGGACCGGAAACAAGCATCCTAGGACCGGTTTCTGGCATTCCAGCCGTCATCAGCCAGGCTTGCTTGAATCCAGTGGCAAAGTGAGCAAGGGACCCACGTCTGGGCATACCCCCGCAACTTAGGGCGAACAAAGCGATACAAAGGGGATGATGGACGGAGCGTTTGAGCCAATCAAACACTCACCCCCAGTCAACTGATCTGGGTTTAATCCATCATCATTCTGAACTGGGGTGGTGGAGTGAGCTAAAGAATGATGATGGATTAAACCCAGATCAGTTGACTGGGAGTGAGTGTTTGATTGGCTCAAACGTCTCCGTCCATCATCCCCTTTGTATCGCTTGTTCGCCCTAAGTTGGCGGGGGTATGCCCAGACGTGGGTCCCTTGCTCACTTTGCCACTGGATTCAAGCAAGCCTGGCTGATGACGGCTGGAATGCCAGAAACCGGTCCTAGGATGCTTGTTTCCGGTCCAGGGAAGACATGGCTTGGCAGTTCGGGCTGGACTGTTCCCATGAGGCACAGGGTCAGACTGATTTGCATATGGCCATGTCTGAACTGGGGTGGTGGAGTGAGTTAAAGAATGATGATGGATTAAACCCAGATCAGTTGACTGGGGGTGAGTGTTTGATTGGCTCAAACGTTCCGTCCATCATCCCCTTTTGTATCGCTTTGTTCGCCCTAAGTTGGCGGGGGTATGCCCAGACGTGGGTCCCTTGCTCACTTTGCCACTGGATTCAAGCAAGCCTGGCTGATGACGGCTGGAATGCCAGAAACCGGTCCTAGGATGCTTGTTTCCGGTCCAGGGAAGACATGGCTTGGCAGTTCGGGCTGGACTGTTCCCATGAGGCACAGGGTCAGACTGATTTGCATATGGCCATGTCTGAACTGGGGTGGTGGAGTGAGCTAAAGAATGATGATGGATTAAACCCAGATCAGTTGACTGGGGGTGAGTGTTTGATTGGCTCAAACGTTCTGTCCATCATCCCCTTTGTATCGCTTTGTTCGCCCTAAGTTGGCGGGGTATGCCCAGACGTGGGTCCCTTGCTCACTTTGCCACTGGATTCAAGCAAGCCTGGCTGATGACGGCTGGAATGCCAGAAACCGGTCCTAGGATGCTTGTTTCCGGTCCAGGGAAGACATGGCTTGGCAGTTCGGGCTGGACTGTTCCCATGAGGCACAGGGTCAGACTGATTTGCATATGGCCATGTCTGAACTGGGGTGGTGGAGTGAGCTAAAGAATGATGATGGATTAAACCCAGATCAGTTGACTGGGGGTGAGTGTTTGATTGGCTCAAACGTTCCGTCCATCATCCCCTTTTGTATCGCTTTGTTCGCCCTAAGTTGGCGGGGTATGCCCAGACGTGGGTCCCTTGCTCACTTTGCCACTGGATTCAAGCAAGCCTGGCTGATGACGGCTGGAATGCCAGAAACCGGTCCTAGGATGCTTGTTTCCGGTCCAGGGAAGACATGGCTTGGCAGTTCGGGCTGGACTGTTCCCATGAGGCACAGGGTCAGACTGATTTGCATATGGCCATGTCTGAACTGGGGTGGTGGAGTGAGCTAAAGAATGATGATGGATTAAACCCAGATCAGTTGACTGGGGGTGAGTGTTTGATTGGCTCAAACGTTCCGTCCATCATCCCCTTTGTATCGCTTGTTCAGCCCTAAGTTGGCGGGGGTATGCCCAGACGTGGGTCCCTTGCTCACTTTGCCACTGGATTCAAGCAAGCCTGGCTGATGACGGCTGGAATGCCAGAAACCGGTCCTAGGATGCTTGTTTCCGGTCCAGGGAAGACATGGCTTGGCAGTTCGGGCTGGACTGTTCCCATGAGGCACAGGGTCAGACTGATTTGCATATGGCCATGTCTGAACTGGGGTGGTGGAGTGAGCTAAAGAATGATGATGGATTAAACCCAGATCAGTTGACTGGGGGTGAGTGTTTGATTGGCTCAAACGTTCCGTCCATCATCCCCTTTTGTATCGCTTGTTCGCCCTAAGTTGGCGGGGGTATGCCCAGACGTGGGTCCTTGCTCACTTTGCCACTGGATTCAAGCAAGCCTGGCTGATGACGGCTGGAATGCCAGAAACCGGTCCTAGGATGCTTGTTTCCGGTCCAGGGAAGACATGGCTTGGCAGTTCGGGCTGGACTGTTCCCATGAGGCACAGGGTCAGACTGATTTGCATATGGCCATGTCTGAACTGGGGTGGTGGAGTGAGCTAAAGAATGATGATGGATTAAACCCAGATCAGTTGACTGGGGGTGAGTGTTTGATTGGCTCAAACGTTCCGTCCATCATCCCCTTTTGTATCGCTTTGTTCGCCTCTAAGTTGGCGGGGTATGCCCAGACGTGGGTCCCTTGCTCACTTTGCCACTGGATTCAAGCAAGCCTGGCTGATGACGGCTGGAATGCCAGAAACCGGTCCTAGGATGCTTGTTTCCGGTCCAGGGAAGACATGGCTTGGCAGTTCGGGCTGGACTGTTCCCATGAGGCACAGGGTCAGACTGATTTGCATATGGCCATGTCTGAACTGGGGTGGTGGAGTGAGCTAAAGAATGATGATGGATTAAACCCAGATCAGTTGACTGGGGGTGAGTGTTTGATTGGCTCAAACGTTCCGTCCATCATCCCCTTTTGTATCGCTTTGTTCGCCCTAAGTTGGCGGGGGTATGCCCAGACGTGGGTCCCTTGCTCACTTTGCCACTGGATTCAAGCAAGCCTGGCTGATGACGGCTGGAATGCCAGAAACCGGTCCTAGGATGCTTGTTTCCGGTCCAGGGAAGACATGGCTTGGCAGTTCGGGCTGGACTGTTCCCATGAGGCACAGGGTCAGACTGATTTGCATATGGCCATGTCTGAACTGGGGTGGTGGAGTGAGCTAAAGAATGATGATGGATTAAACCCAGATCAGTTGACTGGGGGTGAGTGTTTGATTGGCTCAAACGTTCCGTCCATCATCCCCTTTTGTATCGCTTTGTTCGCCCTAAGTTGGCGGGGGTATGCCCAGACGTGGGTCCCTTGCTCACTTTGCCACTGGATTCAAGCAAGCCTGGCTGATGACGGCTGGAATGCCAGAAACCGGTCCTAGGATGCTTGTTTCCGGTCCAGGGAAGACATGGCTTGGCAGTTCGGGCTGGACTGTTCCCATGAGGCACAGGGTCAGACTGATTTGCATATGGCCATGTCTGAACTGGGGTGGTGGAGTGAGCTAAAGAATGATGATGGATTAAACCCAGATCAGTTGACTGGGGGTGAGTGTTTGATTGGCTCAAACGTTCCGTCCATCATCCCCTTTTGTATCGCTTTGTTCGCCCCTAAGTTGGCGGGGGTATGCCCAGACGTGGGTCCCTTGCTCACTTTGCCACTGGATTCAAGCAAGCCTGGCTGATGACGGCTGGAATGCCAGAAACCGGTCCTAGGATGCTTGTTTCCGGTCCAGGGAAGACATGGCTTGGCAGTTCGGGCTGGACTGTTCCCATGAGGCACAGGGTCAGACTGATTTGCATATGGCCATGTCTGAACTGGGGTGGTGGAGTGAGCTAAAGAATGATGATGGATTAAACCCAGATCAGTTGACTGGGGGTGAGTGTTTGATTGGCTCAAACGTTCCGTCCATCATCCCCTTTTGTATCGCTTTGTTCGCCCTAAGTTGGCGGGGGTATGCCCAGACGTGGGTCCCTTGCTCACTTTGCCACTGGATTCAAGCAAGCCTGGCTGATGACGGCTGGAATGCCAGAAACCGGTCCTAGGATGCTTGTTTCCGGTCCAGGGAAGACATGGCTTGGCAGTTCGGGCTGGACTGTTCCCATGAGGCACAGGGTCAGACTGATTTGCATATGGCCATGTCTGAACTGGGGTGGTGGAGTGAGCTAAAGAATGATGATGGATTAAACCCAGATCAGTTGACTGGGGGTGAGTGTTTGATTGGCTCAAACGTTCCGTCCATCATCCCCTTTTGTATCGCTTTGTTCGCCCTAAGTTGGCGGGGGTATGCCCAGACGTGGGTCCCTTGCTCACTTTGCCACTGGATTCAAGCAAGCCTGGCTGATGACGGCTGGAATGCCAGAAACCGGTCCTAGGATGCTTGTTTCCGGTCCAGGGAAGACATGGCTTGGCAGTTCGGGCTGGACTGTTCCCATGAGGCACAGGGTCAGACTGATTTGCATATGGCCATGTCTGAACTGGGGTGGTGGAGTGAGCTAAAGAATGATGATGGATTAAACCCAGATCAGTTGACTGGGGGTGAGTGTTTGATTGGCTCAAACGTTCCGTCCATCATCCCCTTTTGTATCGCTTTGTTCGCCCTAAGTTGGCGGGGGTATGCCCAGACGTGGGTCCCTTGCTCACTTTGCCACTGGATTCAAGCAAGCCTGGCTGATGACGGCTGGAATGCCAGAAACCGGTCCTAGGATGCTTGTTTCCGGTCCAGGGAAGACATGGCTTGGCAGTTCGGGCTGGACTGTTCCCATGAGGCACAGGGTCAGACTGATTTGCATATGGCCATGTCTGAACTGGGGTGGTGGAGTGAGCTAAAGAATGATGATGGATTAAACCCAGATCAGTTGACTGGGGGTGAGTGTTTGATTGGCTCAAACGTTCCGTCCATCATCCCCTTTTGTATCGCTTTGTTCGCCCTAAGTTGGCGGGGGTATGCCCAGACGTGGGTCCCTTGCTCACTTTGCCACTGGATTCAAGCAAGCCTGGCTGATGACGGCTGGAATGCCAGAAACCGGTCCTAGGATGCTTGTTTCCGGTCCAGGGAAGACATGGCTTGGCAGTTCGGGCTGGACTGTTCCCATGAGGCACAGGGTCAGACTGATTTGCATATGGCCATGTCTGAACTGGGGTGGTGGAGTGAGCTAAAGAATGATGATGGATTAAACCCAGATCAGTTGACTGGGGGTGAGTGTTTGATTGGCTCAAACGCTCCGTCCATCATCCCCTTTTGTATCGCTTTGTTCGCCCTAAGTTGGCGGGGGTATGCCCAGACGTGGGTCCCTTGCTCACTTTGCCACTGGATTCAAGCAAGCCTGGCTGATGACGGCTGGAATGCCAGAAACCGGTCCTAGGATGCTTGTTTCCGGTCCAGGGAAGACATGGCTTGGCAGTTCGGGCTGGACTGTTCCCATGAGGCACAGGGTCAGACTGATTTGCATATGGCCATGTCTGAACTGGGGTGGTGGAGTGAGCTAAAGAATGATGATGGATTAAACCCAGATCAGTTGACTGGGGGTGAGTGTTTGATTGGCTCAAACGTTCCGTCCATCATCCCCTTTGTATCGCTTTGTTCGCCCTAAGTTGGCGGGGGTATGCCCAGACGTGGGTCCCTTGCTCACTTTGCCACTGGATTCAAGCAAGCCTGGCTGATGACGGCTGGAATGCCAGAAACCGGTCCTAGGATGCTTGTTTCCGGTCCAGGGAAGACATGGCTTGGCAGTTCGGGCTGGACTGTTCCCATGAGGCACAGGGTCAGACTGATTTGCATATGGCCATGTCTGAACTGGGGTGGTGGAGTGAGCTAAAGAATGATGATGGATTAAACCCAGATCAGTTGACTGGGGGTGAGTGTTTGATTGGCTCAAACGTTCCGTCCATCATCCCCTTTTGTATCGCTTTGTTCGCCCTAAGTTGGCGGGGGTATGCCCAGACGTGGGTCCCTTGCTCACTTTGCCACTGGATTCAAGCAAGCCTGGCTGATGACGGCTGGAATGCCAGAAACCGGTCCTAGGATGCTTGTTTCCGGTCCAGGGAAGACATGGCTTGGCAGTTCGGGCTGGACTGTTCCCATGAGGCACAGGGTCAGACTGATTTGCATATGGCCATGTCTGAACTGGGGTGGTGGAGTGAGCTAAAGAATGATGATGGATTAAACCCAGATCAGTTGACTGGGGGTGAGTGTTTGATTGGCTCAAACGTTCCGTCCATCATCCCCTTTTGTACCCCTTTGGGAAACATTTATTTTGGCCGTTTCTGCCCCCCTTGGGGGCAGATTGGCCTTGTTATTCTAGGCCCATCTGCCCCCAAGGGGGGCAGAAGCCATTAGACACCAGGGATTTTTTGTGTTGTTGGGGAGCGGCCCATTGGGCACCATTTATTTTGGCCGTTTCTGCCCCCCTTGGGGGCAGATTGGCCTTGTTATTCTAGGCCCAGCTGCCCCCAAGGGGGGCAGAAGCCATTAGACACCAGGGATGGGTTTTAGTGTTGTTGGGGAGCGGCCCCTTGGGGGAGCAATTTGTTATTGGGGAGCGGCACCTTAGGCAAGGGTCGTGCCCCTTTGGGGAGCATTCATTTGGGCTGTTTCTGCCCCCCTGGGAGGGCAGATCAGCCCAAGTAAACAATTAATTGTATTGTATGCCCACTAGGCCACCAGATTGTCTTAGTGTTGTTGGGAGCGGCCCCTTGGGCAAGGGTCGCTCCCCCTTTATGAGGGTGAATTTTTTGGCTGTGTCTGCTCCCCGTGGGGGCACATCGGCCTTATGCTTTTAGGCCCACCTACCACCTTTACTTGGCTGGTGGATAGTGTGGGAACTAGTGCATTATTTGCATATTTGATTGTAATGTTTTATTTCTCCTTTTTATTCTAGTGCAAAGTTTTTGATTCTTGTTTGCGGTTTCGGCAGTGGTTGATCTGCAGTTTTGCGTAGTTGCATTTTTTTTGGTAAGAAAAACATTTTTGTTGTGTTTACTCCAAATGAGTATTAATGTCATGCATGAATGAATTTTTTGTAAGTGGTGTCATAATAGCAGCATATTTAGTTAGTATTTTGTGCATGAAATTCTTTGCAATGTGTTTTGCGTTGTCTTATGTGTAATTTTCTTTTCTTTTTCTTTTTTAGTGGGATACTGTTGGTCCTTGCTGTGTCTGTGCAGAGTAGGTGGTGGTGAGTCTAGCTGCTTCTGGCAAGTGAGTGGTCTAGTGTTGAGTATATAGGTCTTTGTGATAAAGCCACATTTTGTTTATTACTTATTTTACAAAGGGTTTGTTGTTGACTTGTTACCTTTATTAGTAAGCATTATGGCTAGCCGTAGAATTACTGCTCAGCAGGTGGTTGGTATGCTTTTTGAATCTTCCTCTGAGCAGGATTATGAGACTGACAGTGCGTCTGAGGGAGAGGAGGGAGTGCAAGATTCTGGCAGTGAGTTTTCTGTCCACGAGGAATCATCTGATGATGAAGCTACTCTCAGTGCGGATGAAGCTACTCTCAGTGCGGACGAAGTGCCTGTTTTAGAGGAGGACACTGAGGTTCCGATGGTGCAGCAAGAGACATCGGTATTGCAGCCTGAGGCTGCAAGGCTTCCTACTGGAAGTGCTGGACTCTGGGTTGATCTGGGTTGATCCGGTGTTGCCTGCCTTTAGTGGGGATGCAGGGTGTAGACTGAATTGTGAATTTTTTTTGCCTATACAGTTTTTTCAGTTGTTTATGGATGATGTATTTTTGGCTGAGATTGTTGAGCAGACTAATTTGTATGCTGAACAGTTTTTGAGGGACAACAGTGCCAGACTTAGGCCCCGCTCTAGAGCTACCCGGTGGACTCCCACAAATCTGGATGAGATGAAGAAGTTTTTGGGTTTTACTTTTTTGATGGGCTTGATAAGGAAGCCGTCCATGGCTTCATATTGGTCTACCAGTCCCTTGATGGCAATGGCCATATTTCCTTCAATTATGAGTTGTGATCGTTATTTACTTTTGCTTCGGATGCTGCATTTTGTTGATAATGCTCTGGCGTTGCCACGAGATCACCCTGACTGTGACCGTCTTTTTAAGATTCGGCCTGTTCTTGATCACTTTGTAGATCGATTTTCAGAGATCTATACTCCAGGGAAAGAAATAGCTGTTGATGAGTCTTTGGTCCTGTTCAAGGGCCGTTTGTTTTTTAGGCAGTACATTCCTAGCAAGAGAGCACGTTATGGAATTAAGATGTATATGTTGTCTGAGAGTAGGACAGGATATGTCTATAATTTCCGGGTGTACACTGGTAGGGATTCCACTATTGACCCCCCTGGTTGTCCGTCCACTTTTGGAGTTTCAGAGAAAATTGTGTGGGATCTTGCTAGAGGACTGTTTAACAGAGGCCACCATTTGTACTTTGATAACTTCTACACTGCTGTGCAATTGTTTAAGGAATTGTTCAAAGTGGACACTTTTGCTTGTGGCACAATCCGCTCTAACCGTAAAGGTTACCCAAAAGAGCTTGTTTGCAAAAAGCTTCAGAGGGGACAGTGCAGTGCCTTGCGTAGTGAGGAACTGCTAGCTGTGAAATTTGTGGAGAGGAGGGATGTGTACATGCTGACTACCATTCATGATGAGAGTACTTCACCTGTGACTGTTTGGGGTCAGGTTGCTGAAGTGCGCAAACCTGTGTGCATTGTAGACTACAATAAGCACATGGGTGGTGTCGATAGAGTAGATCAGAAGTTGGAACCTTACACTGCTGTTCATAAGGCTTACATTTGGTATAAGAAGTTGGCCATCCATCTCTTCAATTTAGCAACTTTCAATGCTTTTGTTGTGTTCAAGGAGTGTTCTCCTGCGTCAAAGATGACTTTTGTTCAGTTTCAGGAGTATGTGATAGGCAGCCTTGTTGTTGTGGAACAGGCAAGTGTTCCTAGAGTTGGAGTGGTGGAGGATGTGGCTAGATTGAAAGATCGCCACTTTCCTGATTTAATTCCTCCCACGCCCAAAAAAACCAATCCCTGTAAGAGATGTAGAGTCTGCTTGCAAAGAGGTATGCGGAAGGAGAGTCGTATGCACTGTGCCGATTGTCCTTCTAATCCTGGGCTGTGTGTGCCCACATGTTTCAGATTGTATCACACTCAAAAGAGTTTTTGGGAGCAACCGTGAGTCTAATAGTGTGCTGCCTGGTCTGTATGGTTTTATATAGTTGTTCAGTTTCACGTTTGACAATAGAATGATGTCTTTAGTTACTGCTGTTGTTTTTGTAGTTATAGTTTTGTATCTAGTTGCAATTGGTTTGTGTTTTCTTTCTTGTTAAAAAAAATGTAATGACGGTGTGCGTGGACTGGCGCTTGGCTGGCGGTGTGCGTGGACTGGTGCTTGGCTGGTGGTGTGCGTGGACTGGCACTTGGCTGGTGGTGTGCGTGGACTGGCACTTGGCTGCCGGTGTGCGTGGACTGGCGCTTGGCTGGCGGTGTGCGTGGAGTGGCGCTTGGCTGGCGGTGTGCGTGAACTGGCGCTTGGCTGGCGGTGTGCGTGGACTGGTGCTTGGCTGGTGGTGTGTATGGACTGGTGCTTGGCTGGCGGTGTGCGTGGGCTGGCGCTTGGCTGGCAGTGTGCGTGGGCTGGCGCTTGGCTGGCAGTGTGGGTGGGATGGTGCTTGGCTGGCGGTGTGCGTGGGCTGGCATTTGGCTGGCAGTGTGTGAGTAGTGACTTGCTGCTGGTCATTACACACTCTGCTAGTCAAACGCCACTGCAGACACTATGTCAACCATCAGCCGGTGTGACTGCTGTGTCAGTCATGTGGGCGTATGAAAGTGATGGGCCCTTGAATGGCGCTGTCTGTTGATGTGAATGTTGTAATGTGCTGGGCCCACGGCTGGCGGTGTGAATGGTCTTGTGTGTCACGTATGAAAGGTGTGTGAATGGCCTAAAGAGGTTGGTGCCTTGCCGTGGCTTTACAGCTCACGAGCTGTGAGTCATTGGTTCAGGTTTTTAACCTTTTAAATATTAACAGTGCATTTCCTTTTTGTGAAATCTCTTGTTAATAAAATATACATTTTGAACCTTTCACTCACCCTCGTGCCAAATCGAACCAGTATGTATGTGTACTTGAGGAACAGGTGGATAGGCAGTCATATTTGTCTCATTTGTCTTTCTGTGCTAAGGTGTAGTCTGTCTCTAGAGAAAATTTGTCAACTTTAGATATTTCTGTAAAGTTTTTAAAAAAAATGGGGAGTGCTGGGTGGTGTGCCTCTCATGGATCCCAACACCTTTTTTTACTCACAATGCCATGCAAACTTCAAAATGTGACTATAGTCACGCATTTTCCTTGCATTACTGTGTCATAATATTCTGTTGTCAGAAAAACCACAATTTTCCTACCACCCACCATTCCCCCCAGGTCTCCCAATAAAAATGGTACCTCACTTGTGTGGGTGGGTCAAGTACCCGCGACAGGCAAGGGCCCAAAACCTATTGAGGTGACATCAAAATTACCTATCGCAAAACAACCTGGTTTTGCAAGGGGGGGTCCCATGAGTTTTTGGCCCCGGGCTCGGCGGCCATCTAGGGAAACCTACCAAACCCACACATTTCTGAAAATTAGACACCCGGGGGAGTCCAGCGAGGTATGGCCTGCGCAGGTACCCCAACATTTTCCTACCCAGAATCCCCTGCAAACCTCAAATTTAGCTGAAAAATCACTTTTTTCTCAAATTTCTGTGTGGGAAAGTTCTGGAATCTACGTGGATCCACAAATTTCCTCCCACCCAGCGTTCCCCGAGGTCTCCTGATAAAAATGGTACCTCACTTGTGTGGGTGGGTCAAGTACCCGCGACAGGCAAGGGCCCAAAAACCTATTGAGGCGACATCAAAATTACCTATCGCAAAACAACCTGGTTTTGCAAGGGGGGTCCCATGAGTTTTTGGCCCCGGGCTCGGCGGCCATCTAGGGAAACCTACCAAACCCACACATTTTTGAAAATTAGACACCCTGGGGAGTCCAATGAGGTATGGCTTGCGTGGATCCCCCAACGTTTTCCTACCCAGAATGCCCTGCAAACCTCAAATTTAGCTGAAAAACCCCCATTTTCCACATATTTTTGGGTGGAATCACCGTGCCGGCACAAATGTCCTACCCCATAGCGTTCTCCTTAGTGTCCCGAGTAAAATGATACCTCACTTGCATGGGTGTCCAATGCAAAATTGGCTAAAAACTTATTTTAAAAAAAATATAGTGCTTAGAATTCTCGGTGCTATACCCTTAATCCCTATGTTTTGGGCTCTTCCCAGTCACAGGCCCTT
Organism: Calotriton arnoldi; assembly: GCA_963921515.1. Lineage (NCBI taxonomy): Eukaryota > Metazoa > Chordata > Amphibia > Caudata > Salamandridae > Calotriton > Calotriton arnoldi. The sequence goes on along the minus strand of CAWUFW010005279.1, from coordinate 1,353,466 downwards.
GCCCCACCCACACAAGTGAGGTATCATTTTACTCGGGAGACTGAGGGGAACGTGGGGGGTAGGACATTTGTGCCGGCACGGTGATTTCACCCAAAAATATGTGGAAAATTTGTTTTTTGCAGCTACATTTGAGGTTTGCAGGGCATTCTGGGTAGGAAAACGTTGGGGGATCCACGCAAGCCATACCTCATTGGACTCCCCAGGGTGTCTAGTTTTCAGAAATGTGTGGGTTTGGTAGGTTTCCCTAGATGACCGCCAAGCCCAGGGCCAAAAACTCATGGGACCCCCCTTGCAAAACCAGGTTGTTTTGCGATAGGTCATTTTGATGTCGCCTCAATAGGTTTTGGGCCCTTGCCTGTCGCGGGTACTTGACCCACCCACGCGAGAGAGGTACCATTTTTATCGGGAGACCTGGGGGAACGCTGGGTGGGAGGAAATTTGTGGATCCACGCAGCTTTCAGAACTTTCCCACACAGAAATTTGAGAAAAAAGTGATTTTTTCAGCTAAATTTGAGGTTTGCAGGGGATTCTGGGTAGGAAAATGTTGGGGGACTCACGCAAGCCATACCTCGCTGGACTTCCCCGGGTGTCTAGTTTTCAGAAATGTGTGGGTTTGGTAGGTTTCCCTAGATGGCCGCCGAGTCCGGGGCCAAAAACTCATGGGACTCCCCTTGCAAAACCAGGTTGTTTTGTGATAGGTAATTTTGATGTCGCCTCAATAGGTTTTGGGCCCTTGCCTGTCGCGGGTACTTGACCCACCCACACAAGTCTTCTCGGAAGACTTTGGGGAACGCGGGGTGGGTGGAATTTTGTGGATCCACGCAGATTCCAGAACTTTCCATCACAGAAATGTGAGGAAAATGTGGGGTTTTTTGACAAAGTTTTAGGTTTGCAAGGGATTCTGGGTAACAGAACCTGGTGAGAGCCAGTCAAGTTACCCCATCCTGGATTCCCTCGGTGTCTAGTCTTAAAAAATGTATAGGTTTCCCTAGGTGCCGGCAGAGCTAGGGTTCAAAATCTACAGCTTGGCACTTTGCAAAAAAAGGGTCAGTTTTCACTGTGAAAATGTGGTGTGTCCACGTTGCGTTTTGGGCCGTTTCCTGTCACGGACACTAGGCCTACCCACACAAGTGAGGTACCATTTTTCTCAGAAGACTTTGGGGAACGCGGAGTGGGTGGAATTTTGTGGATCCATGCAGATTCCAGAACTTTCCACCACAGAAATGTGAGGAAAATGTGGGTTTTTTTACAAATCTTTAGGTTTGCAGGGGATTCTGGGTAACAGAACCTGGTGAGAGCCAGTCAAGTCACCCCATACTGGATTCCCCTGGGTGTCTAGTTTTCAAAAATGTATAGGTTTGCTAGGTTTCCCTAGGTGCTGGCAGAGCTAGGGTTGAAAATCTACAGCTAGGCACTTTGCAAAAAAAGGGTCCGTTTTCACTGTGAAAATGTGGTGTGTTCACATTGCATTTTGGGCCGTTTCCTGTCACGGACACTAGGCCTACCCACACAAGTGAGGTACCATTTTTCTCGGAAGACTTTGGGGAACACGGGGTGGGTGGAATTTTGTGGATCCACGCAGATTCCAGAACTTTCCACCACAGAAATGTGAGAAAAATTTGTTTTTTTTGACAAATTTTTAGGTTTGCAAGGGATTCTGGGTACCAGAACCTGGTGAGAGCCAGTCAAGTCACCCCATCCTGGATTCCCCTGGGTGTCTAGTTTTCAAAAATGTATAGGTTTGCTAGGTTTCCCTAGGTGCCGGCAGAGCTAGGGTTCAAAATCTACAGCTAGGCACTTTGCAAAAAAAGGGTCCGTTTTCACTGTGGAAATGTGGTGTGTGCACGTTGCGTTTTGGGCCGTTTCCTGTCGCGGGCACTAGGCCTACCCACACATGTGAGGTATCATTTTTCTCGGAAGACTTTGGGGAACGCGGGGTGGGTAGAATTTTGTGGATCCACGCAGATTCCAGAACTTTCCACTACAGAAATGTGAGGAAAATGTGGTTTTTTTGACAAATGTTCAGGTTTGCAAGGGATTCTGGGTAACAGAACCTGGTGAGAGCCAGTCAAGTCACCCCATACTGGATTCCCCTGGGTGTGTAGTTTTAAAAAATGTATAGGTTTGCTAGGTTTCCCTAGCTGCCGGCATAGCTAGGGTTCAAAATCTACAGCTAGGCACTTTGCAAAAAAAGGGTCAGTTTTCACTGTGAAAATGTTGTGTGTCCACGTTGCGTTTTGGGCCGTTTTCTGCCGCGGGAACTAGGCCTACCCACACAAGTGAGGTACCATTTTTATCGGGAGACTTAGGGTAACACAGAATTGTAGAACAACTGTTATTACCTATTGACTTTCGATGCATTTCTGCCTTCTAAATGAAAGACAATGTATAAAAAAGAAGTCATTTTGAAAAATGACCTATAATTCTCATGCTAGTATGGGTACTCACAATTTCGGAAATGTGCAAATATCTACTGTTTCTAAATTCTATATTTTGTTCCAATTTCAGAAATACATAGGTGTCTTTCATACCGATTTTTCCATGTATAGATTTTCCCAAATTAATTGCTATATACCCGGCACATAATGAAAAACCATTGCAAGATGCTGCTCAGTTATTGGCTCAGGGTTCGTCGGGTTCTTAGTGAACCTACAAGTCCTATATATCCCCACAACCAGCAAGGTCCAGGGGATGTAACGGTATATTGCTTTCAAACAACTGTCACAAGTAGAAGAAGTTACAGGTGAAAACGTTGGCACAAATGGCTGTTTTTTTCAACTAATTTTCAATTTTTCCTATATTTAACTGTTAGTTTCTATAAAGAAACCTTGAAGGATCTACACAAATGACCCCTTGCCTAATTCAGAATTTTGTCTACTTTTCTAAAATGTATAGCTTTCCAGGATCCATTATTGCTTTCATACCCATTTCTACCATTAACTGGAAGAAGGTTGAAAGCACAAAAAATAGCAAAAATAGGCTATATCCCAGAAAAATGCTAAAACTGTGTAAAAAATGTTGGTTTTCAGACAAAAGTCTGTCAGTCCCTTAAAGCTGGGAAAATGGTGATTTCAGCCCCACAAACCCTTTGTTGATACCATTTGTACGGAAAAAAACAGACGCTTTCATTTGCAGCACTTTTTTTCAATGTTTCCCCAAAAACTAAAATTTCGCTGTATTTTGGCTAATTTCTGGGTCCCCTCCAGGGAAATCCACAAACCCTGGGTACCTTTAGAATCCCCATGATGTTGGAAGAAAAGGACGCAAATTTGGCATGGATACCTTATGTGGTCAAAAAGTTACAGGGGCCTAAGCGCGAACTACCCCAAGTAGCCAAAAAAAGGCTTAGCACAGGGGGGGAAAAGGCCTAGCAGCAAAGGGGTTAAGATGGTCGATTAACCAACAACCGTCGTCATATGCTTCCTGAGATACAACGGTGACATTGAGTTTTGTATGGCAAAGAGTAATGCCTTCTTTCCTTTAGTCTGAACCAGGAGAGGAAAACACAGACCATACCCACTGCCGCTTGAGTTTTAAAACTTCTGATGACACAATATGGGTCTCTTGTAGAAACACAATATCAGATTTAAGGTTGGACAAATGGGTAAGTACCCTTTGTCTTTTGATGGGTGAGCTCAAACCTTTAACATTCCAAGAAATAACATGTAACGTCATTCAACAAAAGTTAAAAGGTAAATTATATACATAATATGATCTCAGAGGTACCTTATCAAACCAAGAAATGCTCTCAAACACAGTTAGAAGATAATAAGAAAAGGAGATAGTAATAATATGGAAAGAAGAAGATAGGATAGAGAAGAAAGAGAAATAAAGAAAAAAATGAGAAGAAAATAAATAGAAACGATAGATAAGATAAAGGAAATGGCATACCAAAAACATAAACATGGGTGAAGGGTGGTGAGGCCTCAAGGGGAAGATGGAACAGCGGACTGGAACTCCAGGGCATGTGAGGAGGGAAGACAACCATCCAGACAGATGTAAAAGGACGATGATCGGATAGACTGAACAGCACCTAACATGAAACATACAAATAAGATAAAAAGAAACAAACATGTTATTCAAGACATTTCATAAACAACCGTAAAATTTAACAGATCAACTTGTTTCACATTAATAAAACATGTTAAGTAGAAGAAATTTTCACAACTTACATAGCTTCTTCCTTGCAACGGTCTAGAAATCGCTGTAATAAAACAGGATCTTCATACGTAGTAGTTTTATTTCTATATGTCACTTTAAAGAGACAAGGGTGAAGCAACCCAAATCTGGCATTAAGATTATGCAGTGCTAGTCACATGGCTAGAAAACTCCTTTATCTGCTGTGGCTTTCACATAATCCTGAGAGGAGAACAAAGGTGATCCTTGCCATAAGATGCATCGTTTTAATTTAGCTGCTTGTAAAACGTTCAACAAGTCAGTATATTCCAAAAAGTGCAAGATGACTCCTCTTGGTTTGTGTAAAGAAGAGGCAGCACGTGAGCTATGATCCAGTCTTTGTGCTTTTTGGATATTAAGCTGTGGCGATTTAGGTAAATCAAAAATGTTCGATAGAAAAGACTGAAGGAAGGAGATGGGATTGGACCCTTCGAGTCCTTCGGCCAAGCCATAAATGCGAAGATTGTTCCGCCGATTGCGCTTTTCAAGGTTCTTTGCTTATTTTTTAAGTTAAGAAATTCCCATTTGCATGGGGAGGATTTATTGGGTAGTTGTCTGTAGTGATTCTACCTCAGCAGCGGCCATCACAGATCGGAGCTAGGGGGGGTGAGGGCAGGGGCTGGGGAGAAACAGGGAAGCGGATATTAAAAAATAAAATAAAAAAATTACCTTCTTGCTGCTTCCTCGCTGCGCCTCTCCTCTGTAGTCCTTCCTCGCTGGCCTGAACAGGAAGCACACCCAGGCTCACAGTCAGCCAATCACAAGGCTGCCTTAGCAGCGTTATGATTGATCTGAGTGCCATGTTTTGGCACTTATACCCTGACTGGGGAGCCTCTGCATGTTCTACATGTTCTCATGGAGAACATGTGAAGTGCGCAAGACTGTTTGGCCGGCCCGAGATGGCAGGCCAAGCAATCATTGCGCACTTAGGAGGGTGCTACCACACCTCCCCTGCCCCGCCTCTCACCCAAAGCTGTGGAAGTAGGAGAAAATAAAATGATAATAACGCAAGTTATTATCATTTTACTTTCCCTTTATTTCACTGCTAAAAAGCAGTGGGGCGACGCTCCTCCGCCTTAGCGGAGGAGCTGCCACTGTTCTACCTGCTGTTCCATTTGAATTACTTTATTATTTATTAGCAGACCACTTATCGTCAAGATGTTGAAGGCGTTTACTTGTTTCCTCCACATAAGGTTTAAGGGGTCATATCTCCTCCAAAAGTAACTTTAAAGATATTGGTGGGGGAGATTTAGCATGTGAAGGAGGGTGTTTTTTGACCCGCTTGTTTGATACAAGCGTTACTGTAGTACTCAATTTAGTGGACTTCTTACCAGCTGGAGGAGGGACGTTCGACGCAGACATCCCTGAAGTGGAGGGTGATGCGTTATGATCTGAATCTTCGATAATGCTTTGCAGTACTGAAAAGGGATTTGTGTCCACCAAAATAGGAGACTTAGGGTCGATTCCGATTCGGGCCGGAAATTTCCCCGACCGAGCCGGACCCGGAGAGATTTCCGACCGAATCGGACCCGTGCAGTCCGACCGAACGAGTCCGATGCGTCCGTATGTTATCGGACACGAAGTCGGTCGGACTCCCATTGAACTCAATGGGAGCCGGTCGTACAACGCGTACGCGGGCTCCCATTGCCTCAATGGGTGCGAGGCGGACAAGGGCGCTCTACAGCGAGTACGCCGCGAGCGCTCGCGGCGTACACGCACAGGTAGGGGGACCCTTGGGTCCCCCTGTGTGCGCCTCGCACGGGTACGCGTGACAGGGGGGTCCGACACGGACCCCCAAAGTACGGCTCCGACAGCGAGTTCGAGTCGGACGGCGCGAGTCGGTCGGAGCGGTCGAGGTGCGCATCGTACTTACCCGGCCGGAAAACGTCTCCATTGCGCGGTGCGACCGGGTCCGACCGAGTCGGTCGGAGCGGTACGGTCCGGGTACGAGTCGGTCGGAGCGGTCGGGTCGCCCGGACGAGTCGGTCGGCGAATTCGCATCGTACTCGCTCGGCCGGACTCGCGTACGGTTCGGTCGGGTAACAGGCTTTCGCATGGCTTTTTTCCCGACCGAATGGTATTGGGTGCGCCTCCGACCGAGATCGGAATCGGCCCCTTAGTCTGTGACAATGAGTTAACATTGCGTCCTCTGACTGACTTAGTTCTCCCCATATAAGAGATGGTAAAGCAGTAGCAGATCATTCCCCAGGCAGAGGAATATAGGAAGTTATCAATAATTAACTTTACAATGTTGAAGAAGAGCAACTGGCAGGCAAAACAAATGAAGTGTTGAAAAACAAGCTTGCAAGGTAATAAGAATTGCTTTCGAAATTTTATGCAAATAGTTTAAATGTTTAAAAAAGGAATACAACTGAAAAATGTAGGCATCCTGGAGATATTAAGGAAAAAAGTCTGTGACACATGAGAATAAAATGTATCCAACGTAAGTGTGTCGGCAGGTTAGATCTATTCGCAGTGTTTATGTATCTAAGCAGTTAAGAAATCAGCTGCATTGCTGGAGGCCAAAATGGCGGTGCAGTTCTCTTCAGGAAAAATGCGCAGTCGAAAGAAAAACAAAGATGCAGCAGCAACCGCTCACCACGTGGCATGCAAAGGCATCGGGCAGTCGCAGGAAGCCTTCCGACAGCAACCCCACACGTTTCCAAAGGTGCAGGAATGCCACGCTCTCAAGGAGGGAAACTGTCCTTCAAAACTGCAGAGGAGCGCCGTCAGCCAGCCGCCATCTTCGGAGGTCCATCAATTGTTGTTTTTGCATTTGTCACCCCGAGTGGGACGGGTATGCCCAGACGTGGGTCCCGTGCTCTCCATGCCACTGGAGTCAAGCTATCCTGGCTGATGAGGGCTGAAAGCCCGAAACCGGTCCTAGGATGCTTGTTTCCAGTCCAGGGAGGACCTGGCCTGGCAGTTCGGTCTGGACTGTTCCCATTGGGCGCAGGGTCAAGACTGATTTGCATATGGCTGGGTCCAAACTGGAATGGCATGGTGAGCAAAAAAACGATGGATTTAGGCCCAGATCTCTGTACTGGGGTGAATGTACGACATTGTTCTGCATTCTGTCCATCAATTGTTGTTTTTGCATCTTGGGAGGTAAGTCATGCCCTCCAAGAAGCAGCTTTTGAGGGATTGGCTCAGACAATTGCAAGACATAAGACACTATCGTAAAATTACCCCATCCTACATTAAAGGTCTCAATCAGAAAATCAACCAGATAAACAAGGAAACCCATGAAGAAGGTTGGATATGTACCAAAGAATACATGTTTCTTAACCAAAAAAATCGTCGTATGCCTGGTATGTATGTAATCCCAAAGGTGCATAAAAACTTGTCCCACCCACCAGGCAGACCAATCATTTCGGCCTGTGGATCGTTGCTGGAACCCATTGCACAATACGTTGATATCTTCTTAAAACCCTTTGTAGTCAAGACAAGGGCATATATCGGAGACTCAATGGATTTTATTAAACGAATTGGTGGACAAAGATTTCAATAGCACCGCACAGATTTTATTCATTTTTGACATTGAGTCACTGTATACGAATATCCCGCAGGATGAAGCATTAGCAGTGTTAACAGCAGTTCTTAACTCCAGGTCCTGCCCTCATCAAGTCCCAACAGAATTCTCGATAGATTTGACAACGAATAAAAAGCAATACATTTTTTCACCTTTAAAGATCTATTCCTGCAAATAAAAGGCGTGGCCATGGGTAGTAGCTTCGCCCCAGAGGTGGCGAACCTGTTCATGTGCTTTTTCAAGGACAAATGGATATATGAAGAAAGTAATCACTACACTCAGTTAGCATAGATATATTGACCGTGTTTATGATTTGATGAGGGACATTAGACTCTCTACATGAATTTCATGGATATGTAAGTAAAAAAAAAAAAAATGTAAGTCCGTTTTTATATAGCGCAGCTACTCACCCTTACGGGTCTCAAGGCGCTGGGGGCCGTCGTGGAAATTAAGTGAGCTATTGACCAGAGTCACATGGTGCTGAGCTGCCGCCGGAGCCGGGGATCGAACCGTGAACCCTGTGCTCCGAAGTCAGCTGCCCTGGCCGCTGCACCACACCTCTCCACCGGTGGTTAAACAACCATCTTGAAAATCTTAAATTTACTATTGCACAACTCAAACAGGTGATAAACGTTTTGGATGTTAAAGTGCTGGTGATTGAAGAAAAAATCAATGGTTGATCAGTTTACAAAACCTACAGACCGCAATACTTTGCTTCACTTTGCAAGCGGACACTCCAGATTGTTAAAGGAAAATCTGCCATACGGCCAGTTTCTCCGCAGTAGGAGAAACTACACGCTCAAAGAGGATTATTTCTTAAATGCGGAAACACTAAGGGCCTGATTCTGATGCAGTTAGGAAATCTTCCAGATCAAATCGGTTTGGAAATGGTTTCCGACCGACTCGGATCAGGAGAGTCCGACCGACCGAGTATGATGCATCCGGATGCTTCCAGATATGATTTGGTTGGACTCCCATTGACTTCTATGGGAGCCTATGTTCCTAACCACATCGTAATCTGGCCCTCGGTCGGGAAGACACGTTCCCGATCCGATTCGGAAGGAGCAAATGCAGTTAGGAGGCCTTCCTAACCGCATCGTAATCGGGTCCTAGGCGGGAATGCTTTCCTAACGGCATCGGAATCGGGCCCTAAGTGGCAAGTTAACAGCTAGAGGTTACCCCAAGAAGCTAATTAAAAATGCAATGAAAAGGGCCTGGTACACTCTACATGAGTCATTGCTACTATCTAAACAAAAAAAGTATGCATGTCCGTTGACCCGTGTACTCACCTTTAACCCCAAAGCAAATAAAGTCAAGAATATTATTCTTCATAATTGGCGCTTACTCACGCAATTTGACATTGTTAAACCTTTAGTGGCATTCAAAAGAGGAAAGAAACTTAAAGATTAGGTGTTTCACGCCAAAATAGGTGACCAACACCCTTCTGATCTACCCCAATTGTTAGGGCTACCTCCTATCACCAGACATTTCAGATGCCAACAATGTATGGTCTGTAAATTCACTACAGGCTCCAAAAGCCTCACAATGAATAATATAGACATCAGGCAATCCGCATACTCTAACTGTAAACAAAAAAATTTCATATATTGCATTACTTGTCCTTGTGAGAAAACATACATTGGGCAAACCATCCAACCTGTGAAATCACACATTCTGCAATACCATCCTAGGATTCAGTGCCACACCCATGGGGCTCCACTCGTGAAACACTACACCACAATGAACCACACAGAGGACGATGTAGATCTGTCAGTGCTATTTGTAGGGAAACAAGGACAAGGAAGAGAAAGGATATCTATGATTTTGAAAACAAGAAGCAAGGTTAATAGGGAGGTTCAAAACGGTTTACTGATAGAATATCGATGGTAAAAATATCGACAAAAAATATAGATAGTAAAAATATCGACTCCCTATACTTAAACAGGTAAGTACAAAAATATCGAATCAAAAATATCAAAGTTAAAAATATAGATTTTAAAATATAATTAAAATAATATATATTAAAATATAAATGATTAATATTATCTTTATCAAAATAAATTAAATGTAATATACATTTTACCTAAATATAAAAATTCAACTTAATTAAAAAAAATATAGACACACAAACATAATAATTTATACATATACATATATTACTTTAAAATAATTTATTAACTATTATCTTTATTTAATTTTTAAACTTTAAAATTATATAAAAATAAAATATATACTTATATCAATAATTTAAATTTTTAAAAAAAATCTATAATTAATTGAAACTTCAACCTATTAAAACAAAATTAAAATGTACATTTTGCAACACAATAAATACAACAGTAGGGAAAATGATAGATAGCGAAACAATAAAATTTACTATTCCAACTGCACTAATTGCAACAGTAGGGAAAGTGTTGGATAGGGGAGGGGTAAAAATTACTATTCCTACTCCAAAGAGAGCAACAGTAGGGAAAGTGTTGGATAGCGGATGGGTAAAATTTACTATTCCCACTCCATTGAGTGCAAAAGTAGGGTAAATGTTGGATAGAAGAAGAATTAAACTTACTATTCCAACTCCAGTGATTGCAAAAGTATGGAAAATGTTGGATAGCGGAGGGGTTAAAATTACTATTCCCACTCCAGTGAGTGCAACAGTAGGGAAAGTATTGGATCGCGGAGGGGGAAAAATTACTATTCCCACTCCAGTCAGTGCAACAGTAGGGAAAGTACTGGATAGCGAAGGGTAAAAATTACTACTCCCACTTCAAAGAGTGCAACAGTAGGGAAAGTGCTGGATAGCGGAGGGGTAAAAATTACTATTCCCACTTCAAAGAGTGCAACAGTAGGGAACGTGCTGGATACCGGAGGGGTAAAAAATACTATTCCCACTCCAGTGAGTGCAACCGTAGGGAAAGTATTGGATAGCGGAGGGGTAAAAATTACTATTCACTCCAGTGAGTGCAACAGTAGGGAAAGTGCTGGATAGCGGAAGGGTAAAAATTACTATTCCCACTCCAGTGAGTGCAACAGTAGGGAAAGTGCTGGATAGCGGAAGGGTAAAAATTACTATTCCCACTCCAGTGAGTGCAACAGTAGGGAAAGTATTGGATAGCGGAGGGGTAAAAATTACTATTCCCACTCCAGTGAGTGCAACAGTAAGAAAAGTATTGGATAGCAGAAAAACAAAAATTATTAATAACATTTAAACAATTAAAAAGAATTAAATACTCTTAAAAAATAAACAATATTTTAAAAATATACAATTAAATATATTGAAAATATAAAAAGGCACATTATGTTCATTACATATAACAACCTACAAATATGATATAAAAACAATAATAAATACATTTATAAACAATATTTATTTAAAAGGAATAAATATTCACAAATTATTTAAAACATAAATGTATTTATTTTATTTCCTACCCTATAAAACCACACCAATAAAAAAAGACATCAACATTTGTATTGAAATTTATTAACATAATTAATAATGAATTTAAAATATATTATTAATGAAAAAAGATAATCAACATTCATTGAGTACACATTCTTTAACACTATAATATCACAACACACACCTAAAATTAATTATACAATTACCATAATTAATTACTAATTAACTAATTTAAATTAATTAACAACTAATTAATAATTCATCAATAAAAAATAAATTACGTCCCACCATTTACACCTAATAAACACCACAACATACACCTAAAATTAATTACACAATAACCATAATTAATTACTAATTAACCAATTTAAATTAATTAACAACTAATTAATAATTCATCAATAAAAAATAAATTACTTCCTACCCTTCCCACCATTTACACCCATAAACACCACAACACACACCTAAAATTAATTACATAGTGACCATAATTAATTACTAATTAATTAATTTAAATTAATTAACAGCTAATTAATAATTCATCAATAAAAATAAATTACTTCCCACCCTATTCCCCTATAAACCTACAACCCGCTACGGAACTAAAAACGCAAAATTCAATTAAAAACAAATTAATAACTACTATAAATAATCAATAAAATTTATATAATTAAATTACTTCCCACCCTATTCCCCTATAAAACCACAACCCGCTACGGAACTAAAAACGCAAAATTCAATAAAAAAAAAAAAATTAACTACTAAAATTTTAACACATATAATAAAAATACAGACAATTCTTATACAAAGAAAAATCACACACATAGAAAATATATACTAAAATACATAACATTATTAAAAAATCGATATTTTTAACAACTAAGGGGTCGATTCCGATTCGGGCCGGAAATTTCTCCGACCGAGCCGGACCCGGAGAGATTTCCGACCGAATCGGACCCGTGCAGTCCGACCGAACGAGTACGATGCGTCCGTATGTTATCGGACTCGAGTCGGTCGGACTCCCATTGAAGTCAATGGGAGCCGGTCGTACAACGCGTACGCGGGCTCCCATTGACTCAATGGGTGCGAGTCGGACAAGGGCGCCCCTACAGCGGGTACGCGGCGAAGCGATTCGCGCCGTACACGCACAGGTAGGGGGACCCATGGGTCCCCCCTGTGTGCGACTCGCGCGGCTACGCGTACAGGGGGTCCGACACGGACCCCCAAAGTACGGCTCCGACAGCTCTTACGAGCCGGAGTGCGCGGCTCGGTCGGACTGCTCGCGGCGCGCATCGTACTTACCCGGCCGGGAAACGTCTCCATTGCGCGGTGCGAGTCGAGTCCGAGCGAGTCGGTCGGAGCGGTTCGAGCCGGGAGCGAGTCGGTCGGAGCGGTCGGGACGCCCGGACGAGTCGGTCGGCGATTTCGCATCGTACTCGCTCGGCCGGACCCGCGTACGGTTCGGTCGGGAAACAGGGCTCCGAATCGGATCCGGTAAAGCCGAATCCGATTCGGAGACCTACCGGCCGAGATCGGAATCGGCCCCTATATATTTACAAATGATATTAAACACTTCGATATTTTTTAAATCGATATTACTTACCTAAAATCGATATTCTTGACCACGAGGATTTTACTGTCGATATTCTTGACCCACGATATTTTTACCACGATATTTGTGCAACTCGATATTTTTACCTCGATATTATTTCTCTGCACCATTCAAAACAGCAGCTACAGGCTTAAGTGACGCAGAAGAATTATGGTCCTTGATTTCCCAAGCTGACCTATGATAATTAATGATGTATTCATATGAAAGCATCCACAACAAGATGGACGGAGAGCTGAAACTTTTCAACTAGTCACCCGCAGTCAAGAGATCCGGGTTGAATCCATCGTTCTATTGCTCACTATGTCACCCCAGTTTGGACCCAGCCATATGCAAATCAGTCTTGACCCTTCTCCTCATGGGAACAGTCCAGCCCGAACTGCCAAGCCAGGTCCTCCTTGGACCGGAAACAAGCATCTTGGGAACGGTTTCGGGGTATCACCCCCTCAGAAGCCAGGCTAGCTTGAATCCAGTGCCACAGTGCGCAAGCAGTATTCATGTGATAAGCAGGCACTGAGACCAGTGCCTACACAGGGTTGATTCCTTGAGATAATCTGCCCCTGCAAGTTCTCTCTGTGGCTCCCTGAAGTTACTGAAGAAACTTTATGTACCTCGACCCCGGAGAGATTTTTTCCACATTAGTTAGGGAATTTGTTTGCTGCACAATGCACTTATAAAAAATAAATTACTTCCCACCCTTCCCACCATTTACAACAGAACAACAGATGCACTTATAGGATTACATCTGCATCCACAGTCTAATCCACCCTCGTACACAAAATATATTACAAACTGTGCAACATACTTTTTCACCAATTGTTGCTCTTTAAAGACATAAATAGCATTATTTTATATTTAGAGTGCTTTAAATTGTTTTAATGGGTTTATTTTTACCTATCTCTCTGAGGTTTTCCACATGTCATAATGCGTCTCCTACATGATGACAATAACCATATCAGCCATACAGAAGCAGTGTAGAACTATTAGCAAAATAGCCACTACCTTCAGGCACACACGTGCACTAAATGGTAGGTTAGTAGGCTTGCACATTCGGTTCACGCCTTCTGCACTCATGGCACTCTGCCACAACTTATTCTAACATGACCTCCGCAATGCTGCTCGTGAGCGCGAGTACCTCAATTCTAGCTGGCAGACACAGGCCCAACATAAACGAGCATTTGCAATGCAATCGGTCTCACATTTGTGAAAGTTGGTTCTATTGGCATTGTAAATAACAATGTTTTTTACTTTTTTGTTTTTGTTTGCAGTGGAGTGATCATATTTGCAGAGCGCTATTGCCATTTGTATGCCTTGCGGTGCTGGAGAACCAGAAAATGGGAAATAGGTTACGAGGGAGGGGAGGTGGAAAATAAATGACACAAATGGAAAAAGGAAATTAAAAAATAGGGAAGGAGTTGCTGTAAAGGTCAGGGATAATGCATGACAGGAGAGAGCGTGATACCAGAGCAGGATATGTGCGTGAGAGACGGAGGTAGACAGACAGATGGTTTAGAGAGAAGTGTGCGTGAGTGACTAGGAGAAAGGGATGGTTAGAGAAAAATGGGGCAGGGGAGAAGGAGTATGAGAGGGAGTGGGAGTGGGAAACAGAGGGCAGTTGCGAGTTTGTGAGGAAGAGATTTGAGCAGAATGGGCGAATGAGAGAGCTGGGGGGAGTGTCATTGGAAAAACTCTGACGGGAAAGAGGACACACTTTTTTTCAGTTAAAACATTAGAATAAGGCCAAAAACTCTTACATCTAACTTGTATTGATTTTAGTGCCTCGTGTCGGCATAGCCAAGTTACATGTAGGCTTGCCCCACTATTACATTCTTTTCACTTTCCTGCTGCGACGCACCAAATATTTGACATTATTAAAATGCACTTCAATAAACATGACGTGTTCGTTGAACATACGCTTCAAAACAGGTTTTCCAGTTGTCCGCTATGCGTGTAGGAAACATTGGTCACTAAAAGTGAAGGCCACTATAGAACTAATAACTGGTTTCAAATAGTGCGGCACATTTTCACAGTGCTATAAAAAGTGTGAGGAGTACCCAAACCAAATGGTACTCATTTCAGCCATGTCAGAAAGGTGAAAGGCTGACTCTGTCACATCTTTAGTTAAAGCTGTCATATGCACAGTGCAACCAAATTATGCAGGTAGCCATTAAGCCAGTGCTTAATTTGAGCAGGTGCTTTCCGGTGCTCAGCACCGGCACTTAATTGGTTTCCGGTGCTGGGCAATTGTCAACACCATACTTAGAACAGTCTACCACATGGTGGCGCTGCTCATCTAATTTAGAGATGAGCAGAACAACGGTTGTTTAGGAATACAAAATACATTAAAATAGTGCTAATACCTGCCTCCCCAGCCATTCCTTTAGCTTTGGGGACCTGGAATAATCTGAACTGTCGCATTTACATGCGAGAGAGATGGTTAGTAGTTGTTTTGGCAGCGATGACAACAGCGATGGGTGGTGCAAGCTGCAGAGGCCTCCTGGTTAGAGCCCTGGCACTTAGGGGTCGATTCCAATCTCGGCCGGTAGGGCACCGAATCGGATTCGGCTGAACCGGATCCGATTCGTAGCCCTTTTTCCCGACCGATTCGTACGTGCGTCCGGGCGAACGAGTACGATGCGAGCGCGTGCGAAATCGCCGACCGACTCGTACGCCCGTCCCAACCACACCGACCGACTTGCACGGATGCGCCTCGCACCGCGCAATGGAGATGTTCCCCGGCCGGGCAAGTACGATGCGCGCCGCGAGCAGTCCGACCAACTCGCGCCGTCCGGCTCGAAGAAGCAGTCGGAGCCGCACTTTGGGGGTCCGTGTCGGACCCCCCTGTATGCGTATCCGTGCGAGTCGCACACAGGGGGGACCCATGGGTCCCCCCTACCTGTGCGTGTAAGGCGCGAGTCGCTTCGCCGCGTACGAGCTGTAGGGGGCGCCCTTGTTCGCCTCGCACCCATTGAGTCAATGGGAGCCCGCGTACGAGTTGTACGACAGGCTCCCATTGACTTCAATGGGAGTCCGACCGAATCGAGTCCGATAGCATACGTGCGCATCGTACTCGTTCGGTCGAGCTGCTAGGGTCCGATTCGGTCGGAAATCTCTCCGGGTCCGGCTCGGTCGGAGAGATTTCCGGCCCGAATCGGAATCGGCCCCTTAGTATTTTACAAATTAAGCACTGCATTAAGCTAATCTGCCATCTTGGAGCAATTAGGAAAGGAGGTCTTCCCAAAAATACATCTGAGCAAGGGAGGCATAGGTGTTTACATTAATTAACCACATATTTCGTGACTTGTCTAAGATGTAATGTAGATCGTTTTCTGACGCTGCAGTGGTGGCTCAGCTGTACAGTGCACTCAAAATGAATTGTGTTGGATGCATATGTCATATTAGAAAAATGGGCAATGTTTAATTGAGTGAATAGAAGGATCTGTCTCAGAAAACAATGGTAACTTGGAGGAGGGGGTGTGCAAAAAAAACAAAAACCACAAAACCTTGCCATTACCCCCTCATGGGTCCTCCTCGTCCCAGTCCTAACATAGTGAGGCAAACCTGCCTCCCGACAGCCAATCAGAACGCTTATAATATTTTCAAAGGATATATAAGCCCCTCCCACCCACCGCCATGCCTGGTTTTTTTGCTGTCCGACGTCGGTCGGAACGCTGGTGTGCTCCGTGTTTCCTGCTTGCCGGTTCCCGAGTTTGAAGGGCTGGGTTTGCGGTGCCGTGAGTTTTTTCTTTTCTATTCTGGAGAAGTGTTTGTTGTACTTCTTTTGTTGCGGACGGCCGCACTGGTGTTCCGGTCGGCCGCGTTCCTGCTCCTTGGCCAGAACGCGCTCCCCGCGCATGTGCTGGGCTGGGGCGGGGAGCTTTCTATTGCGTTCTGGCCTTGGGTCGTTCTGGTGCTGGGGTCTTCTAGCGGCATCTGGCTCCCGCGGCCATAATGTTTGTTCTGTGGCTTTTTCTTTCCCAGGTCTCGTGTTGCTATGACTTGGTTGTTTGGGGACGTATTTTATGGGGAGTTGCTGGGCACTTCCTGGTGTGTGCTGTGGCTTCCTGATACTGCTGCATGTGGCCAGGGGTGTTGAGGTTTCCGCTCCAGTGCCTGCAGGATCTTTGTTTATGCATCATCATGTTTCGGGAGCTGCAGGTGGTTGACCTGCTGCAGATTTCCTGGTCTAGCCTGCGGGATTTGGTTCATTCTGCTGTGATGCCTTCCCATGCGGGCTGCGCTGCTTGAGCCTTCTGCTTCCTCCTCTCCGGAGGGTGGGAGTTTGTGGTCCTTTTCCCTGCTGAGGGGTATGTCCAGTGAAAGGTTTTTTTTTCGGTCATGTTGGTCCATTTCGTGAGGTCGGCTTTACGCCTGCTTCATTGTCTGCGGAGGGGTGACTCCCTGTATTGTTCCTCGGTGGTGCATGACCTGCCTTTCCTTTATGTCGTTTTGGAGGTTCTGGCAGTCGCATGGCTTGAGGTCGACATGCAGGGGATTCCTCGTTTTCTGGGGAAGCAGTGTCATCTGTTTGATACTCATTTTCCTCTGGTTCTTGGGGTCTATCTATTTTGACCTCCATGTCTTTTTTCTCATCTTTGGAGGAGTCTGCTCTCATGCGTTCTTCTGCTGCTTCTCGTTTTGGGGTTCGTGCTTGCACTTCCTCAGCCTCTGCTTTGCAGGTCCATTCTAGGGGTTTGGGTACCTGTTTGTCTGTCTTCCGGATAGGGGGGATCTCACTCCTATCTTGGCGCAGAGGGAGGTCTTAGCTCAGTTTCTGTCTGCTGTGTTTTGTTGCCCTAAGGGCCCACTCCTCGGCTGCTGGGGTGGTGGTGGCTGGTAGGAGGTCTTTCTGGACCGGGCTTTGGTGCCTTGACGCTGCGCTGCCGCCTTGGTCCTTTGCCTGCCTTTTGTGGTTCTCAGGCTTTTTGGCTTACTCCAAAGGCAGTGTGTGCAGAGGGGCTTGTCTTTTTTCCTTCTTCTGGAGTTTCCGGATTCTCTGTCTTCTTCTAGGCCCTTTCGTGGTCTGGCCTGTGGTCGGGGGGCTGCGTTCCATTTGGTTCCCGGCCTTTGCAGCACCTGCTGCAGCCCCTGGGTGTTGGTCAGATATTGTTATGCCCAGGAGGAGTCACCGTGACCTAGTGGTTGCGGTTTCTTCCTCCGAAGGTTATGTGTTCAACTCCTGGTGTTTCGCTGGTTGTGAGTTCCCTGTCTACATTGGTTGCGATGTTGCAATTTTGGGGACTTGGCTCGGTTGTTCCTAGATCGTTGGTCCAGTCTGATTTCCGCCTGGTGGGTCTTGTCGGTCATCGATCTTGGTTACCGGATTCTGTTCCGTGGCCGTCCCCCTTTTTGGACTGTTTTCGGGGTTACCCCGTTGGCCCCGTGATGCGCTCTGCCATCTTCTCTGGCGTCTGCCTGTTTTTGTCTTGGGGCACTGTTGTGCTGGTTCTGGTGTCGGAACGGGGCCTGGGGTTCTATTTTTCCCTGTTCCTGGTCCCGGCGCCCGCTGGTTCCTTCTGCTCGGTTTCTGAATCCCCGGGCTTTGTACAATTTGGTGCGGCTGGGTCATTTTTTTGGATGATCCCCTTGCTGTCCGCCGTTCCCCTCATCCTGGTGGGTGATTTTTTTGGCTTCCCTGAGTTTGGAAGTCGCCTGTTTTCCCATTCCCGTCTATCCGGCAGGTCAGCGGTTCATGTGGTTTGCGGTGGACGGGTTCCATTACCAGTTTCAGGTGTTGCCTATCGACCTCTCTACTGCTCCCCGGGTTTTTCCGCGGTGTTGGCTCCTGCTGTGGGGGTTTTGCTAAGTCTGGGTTTCCCTGTGTTTCCCTATGTTGCTTTTGTCTGGTTTCTGCTTCCACCCTCCTTGTGGCTCTTCTGGCGGTGGTGGCGTTGATGGCCCTGTTCCAGGATCTGGGGTTCATGTTGGATCTGGCCTTTTCTCATCTGGTTCCTGTTCTGAGACTTCAGTTTCTCAGAGGCGTGATCGGTGCTTTGCAGGGTGCTGTTTTCTCCCTCCAGCTCGGTTCTCTGCCCTTTTGACTCTTTTGCAGGGCCTGCTGGGTCGCCCTTCTGCCCCGGCTCGCGGTTGGTTGCAGGTCTGGGGGTTGGTGGCTGCCTCAACGGCTGCGGTTCCTTTAGCTCGCCTGCGCCTCAGATCCTTGGTGATTCTTCTGTTGGCTTGTTGGGACCCTTCCCATACAGGTTGCGTGGCTCTGGGTCCTCTCTCCCCTGCTCTGGTTCCTAATTTGGTATGGTGGCTTTGCTCTCCCACCCTGGTGTGGGGATGCGTTTTCTGCTTCCTTCTCTCCTCTTGTTGACCTTGGACACCTGTCCTTGGGGTTGGGGGGCCGCGTTGGGGTCCTTGGTGTCTGACGAGTCTGTTGGTTCGTCCCGACAATCAGGTGGCTTGTTGTTACTTGCGCCTTCTTGGGGGGGTCCAGTTGCGCGTCTCTGTACCTGCTGCCTTCCGTAATTTGTGTCTGGGTGGAATCTTGTCTGTTGGCATTGAGGGCTATTTACATTCAGAGGCTTCTGAATTTTGTGAGGACGGCTTGGGCCGCTTCCTCCCGTCCTCTGTTTTGTGCCGTCTGTCTGTTCCTCTGTTCCGGGACCTTTGTCTTTGGATCGGGACTCTCTGGACTTTTTCCTTCCCCTCGCGACGCTCTTCTCCCCCGGTTTTGTTCTGAGGTGGTCTGTCCTCAGGCTTGGGGGTTGCTCTCTCGTTTACTTGGCCTTCGGGCTTTCTGTATGCCTTCCTTCCTATTTCCCTCTCCCCGGGGGTGCTGCAGAGGATTCGGGGGGTGAAGGTGTCTGTGCTGTTGGTTGCTCCTTTTTGACCTCGCTGCCTTTGGTTTCCGCTCCTGCTGCTGCTGGAGGGGGCGGGTTTGGCCGGCTTCCTTGACTCCGGCTCCGCTTCTGTGTCCGCACCTGTCTTTGCCCTATCTTTGTCGCCTGCATCTGTCGGCCTGGCTCTTGAGCGGCTGTCATTGGCGTCTTTTGGCTGTTCTTCTGTGGTGGCCTGTGGCATTCCGTTGTCGCGTCGGCCTTCAACACTTAAGGACTGTGGTGCGCGTTGCGGCTCTTTTGTCTCTTGGTGCTCTTCTCTTGGTCTGGATCCATGGTTGGTGGCTTCTATTCTTGTCTTTCTATTCTTGTCTTCTATTCTTGTCTTTCTCCGAGATGGGTTTTTGATGGACCTTTCCCCTTCCAACTTGTCTGCTCGTTGGGCTGTGGTTCAGGCTTGTCGGGGTCTCGGGGCCTCTTTGGAGGTTGTTGCTCCTTGGGTGAGTCGGATTCTGTGTTGTTTTCGGCTTCCACATCCGATCTCTCCTGTGATTGTGCCTTCTTGGGTTTGCCTACTGTTTTGCAGGGTCTGCAGTTTCACCCTTTTGTGCCTTTTTTGGAGGCTGTTTGTTGTGGTTGTCCGCAACTGTGGATTTTTTTGTTATCCGTCTCTTCCGCGCGGCTGTTGGGTGAGTTGGGTGCTTTGCTTCTCTCCTTCCCTTATTTGCATTTTCTGCTGGATGGGGTTGTTTTGCGGCTGGGCCCGTTTGTTTTTCCCTGAGCTTCCTCTGGGTTCCATTTGCTGCTGGAGGTGATTCCTTCCTATTTTGCATGGGGATGGGGATTCCTTTGTTCCTTCATCCTTGGTTGTTCGCACCCTTCGTTTTTTCTTCCTCGGTACCTTGGGGTTTCGTCTTTCCAAGCACTGTTTTTCTCATGTGGGGGTGTGGCTCAGAGATGGTTGGTTTCTCCTTCCACCTTCACTCGCTATGTGCGTTTGGCGGTCTGCCTATCCTGTGGGTCTGCCTCCTCCGTCTCTGGTGCTGGGTTGTTCGACACGTTCTGTGTCCGCTTCCTGGGCTGAGGAGGTGGGGGTCTCTGTCCAGGTGTTTTGTGGAGTGGCCACTTGGCTGTCCCTTCACACATTTGTTCGGCATTATCGCTTTGCTGTTTTCCTTGCCTCTGTGGCCCGTTTTGCTGTTGGCGTTTTGCACGCTGCTGTTCCTTAATCCTTTGTTGATTAAGTTTTGTACTTTTGCAAGGATCCCTGGTGTCCTGTGTTTTTTCTTCTTGGGTCTCTGCTTGTGAGTTCCTCACGAGGAGGACCCATGAGGGGGTAATGTCTTGTTACTTACCTGTTGTCTTCATTACCCCGATTAGGGTCCTCCTCATCCCAGTCCTGTTCCCTCCCTCCCTCCTGCTGTGTTTGTGTCAGGACTTGTTGATAACAGGCATGGGGGTGGGTGGGAGGGGCTTATATATCCTTTGAAAATATTATAAGTGCTCTGATTGGCTGTCGGGAGGCAGGATTGCCTCACTATGTTAGGACTAGGACGAGGAGGACCCTAATCGGGGTATTGAAGATTACCGGTAAGTAACAAGACATTCTCTGCTTCTTCCGATCAGGGAGATGTTAAGAAACATCACGAGAGTCCTTGTATAACTTGACTAATAAGAGAAGCACAACTAACCTCTAACCCGCCAGTGCACATAGAGCCCCCAACCGCCCATGACACTTTGATGCTAGTGAGAACACAGAGCAATGGAGGTGGGAGGGTTAGTGTCAATATCCTTGGACATATGTTATGGTGTTGTATCTTACCCACTTAAATGCAGAGCCAGTTTTTTGCCCAATAACAAAAGAAATTAGTGCGGCCACCAGAAGCAGCCGCCATGGCGTTGTAAAAGAAAAGTTCCCAGCTTCCTTGTCACATTGTCATGAAAGCGCCAACGGTGGGGAGAGGGGAGGACATTTTTGATTTTTATATTCCAATACATAAAAGCAAAATCCTTGTAGATCTTAAATTAAGCCTCAAACGAGTCTCAAAGTAAAAAGACAAACAGATTCATCTTAATTTTATGCAAGCAACAGCCCTAATGCAAAAACACTGGTTTACGCAATGGGTTGACTCAAGTCAACATGTTCATACAATACTTTTTTGAAGCGCCCATTGTAGACCATTAGAGGGATATTCCGGGGAAGTAACAAAATCTGCAAAGCCACTCTTGTGGGCAGTGCCATTTGTTGTGGGTCACTGGATTCCATAACATATTGCAAGAGTAACATATTCCAGAATAGTAACAGAAGAAGAATCCTTGCTCAGTATGTTCAGAATAAAAAAGACTGACGTCCAAAAAGGGTAGAAATAGAAACGATCTGTACATAGAAAGTTTCATGCTAGTATTCTGCACTTTCCCAAGTGTCTTAGAGCTTACTGGTTAACTAGAATCTGGTGCCTTGATAAAACAGAAAAACCTTTTGTTTTGGAAAAAGCATGGCCAAAGGCAAACCGAAACTAATGTAGAACATCGTTTTTCCTATTGATTAGACATAAAGGGCCAGAATTACGAACATTCACTTTTGCGAGTCGCAAATTGCGACTCGCAAATTGCGACTCGCAAATTGCGACTCGCAAAAGTGAATATACAACAGTGTCTCAGACACTGTTTGCGATTCCCAAGGGGGTCACAAATTGCATGCCTCATTAATATTCATGAGGCAGTTGCAATTTGCGACCCCATTGGGAATGGCTAGCACTCACAGGGATGGTGGCCTGCTGGGGTCAGCAGACCACCATGTCTGTGACTGCTGTTTTAATAAAGCTGTTTTTTTTTTGTTTTTTTTTAATGTAGCCCGTTTTCCTTAAAGGAAAACAGGATGCATTTTAAAAAGAAAAATGAAACTTTTCAGTTTCATTTTTTAAGGGCAGGAAGTGGTCCCTGGGACCAGTGCCTGCTCTTAAAAAATACTTTCGCACCCATTCACAAAGGGGAAGGGGTCCCCTGGAAACCCCTTCCTGTTTGCGAGTGGCTTACCACCCTTTTGAAAAGGGTGGTAAACTGCAAGTGTTTTGCGACCGCAAATGTGGTCGCAATCAAAAATTGCAGTCAGACTCGCTATTAGGAAGGGACACCTTTGGCATGCCCCTTCCTAAAAGCGAGTCGCAAACCATATTTTGCAAGTCGCTAATAGGTTAGCGAGTCACAAAATATGGTTTGTACATGGGGCTGACCAATTTTGCGGTCGCAAACGGGCCGAATTCCCGTTTGAGACCGCAAAAACCGGTCGTACATCTGCCCCAAAATTTCTAGACTGATTATATGACACATCCTCCCTACTGGAACATCATGTTCCAGCACTGGTTTTCCTTGTGCTAACTAATGTGTTTTGAAGCCAACATCTTGGATCACATAAATGAAAGAATTTGGATTAAAGTATCAGATTATGACGATTTGCACAAATAAAACACAAAGCATGCAGTTTTTAAAGAGGAAAAGACCAACAAGTGGGGATATTTCTCAATAGGCAACACCCTTTGCAAGGCCTGGAGGGCTAATGGAGAATATGGGGCCAACAAACTCTTTCTGAAGCACCCCTTGCCTTTCAGACGAACAAACCTGCAGGCAAAAAACATTCCCCCCTAGACCAATCTGCATCTGTGATTAGAAGCTTGCACTACAACACAGAGACTGAGAACAGTTGGGCCCAAGGAGAGCAGTCACTGCAGTGAGAGGGGGTGGGGTGGACAGTGTCACCGGACCGTGGGATGGGCTACAAATCGAAAGGCCAATTAGATTACACGAAGAGGGGCAACGGACTGGATTGTGGAGTGAGGCGAGGACAGGGACAACCGATAGAGTTCCTAGAGAAATCCCTTGCCCAATCTGTCCCTGGACAGTCTGCTATTTAAGCCCAAAACCGAGGGCCAATAAAGGGCATCTTCTGCCTGCAATTACGGCAAGCAGTGCTAGAGCTCCAGCTGACCCTGATTACTCATACTCACACCAATCAAATAGGCGAAAACATATTCTGTCGTAATAACAATGTATAGGAGCCGTTGACTGGTTAATGGAGATGCCGGGGAATGGTTAAGGCGTATTCCCTTCGGTCGTTCATTTGCTGCAGGGTCTCAGAGACTATACCCTGGGTTGGGACTGGCTATAAGGACTGCTTCAGAGATGTTTATTGGCTGGGGTGGTATTCCCAGCGAACGCACGAACCCCCGGCACGAAATTCACCTTCTGCGTGTGTCTCCACCTTCAGTCAGCAAGGAGGCTGTCTTTCTCTGCACTCCGTTTTGCATCTTTTCAGCCCAATAACAAAAGAAATTCGCATAGCCTCCGTAAGCGGCCGCCATGGTGTTGTAAAAAAAGAATTCCAGCTTCCTTGTCACGTTGTCATGAAAACGCCACTAAAAGGGGGGGGGGGGCTAGGGGAGGGTGTTTAGCATGGCAAGTTGCGACGCTGCAAAGACACGAGCAGTAACCAATGAATAATAATTTTAAAAAACACTTGAACCAGTAACCAATGAATAATAAAAATAGATTAGTCCACACTAGAACCTTTCCTTTCTCAAGCAAAGAAAACTGCAAACAGTGGTGGCTGGTGACATTTGAAAGTGGTGAGCCGTAGAAGTTGAGGATGAGTGGCCTGTAGCAAGTGAGCGTAGCGAGTAAGCCTGACAGTTTTAAGAGGGGTTCGGGGGTTCTCCCACCGCAAATGTTTTTGAAAAAAGAGTGGGTAAATGGTGCATTTTCAAGCAAATTTGAGAAAGCAAGAAGGTTAATAAAGTAATTTTGAAAGTATAGTTATGACATCAATAAAGAGATTTCATATGATAATGATGCAGCTGTTTATTCAGTATAACCATAGAACTTCATAACAGACTTTGAGATAACAATGCTGAGTACCTCACAGATTTCTTTATTTATTGATATATCTTTAGAAATGAAACCTACTGAGGAAATACAAGTTATTGTGATTTGTCAGACTGGACACAATGAGAAAGCAAGAAGTAAACATTAAAAGGCAGTAGGACAGCCTACAAGGCACTGTACGTCTCAGGACCCAATCTTTCCCCCAAATGTTGTATTATTATTTGAGCATTTGTGTTGCACAATGCGAATATTTCTGTTGTCCCTAAGGATTGCGTAGCATGGGAACTCATATGAATGTGTTAGCTGTGCGAGCAGGCTATAATATTATGCAACAAAAAATTGAAATTCATAAATTATGTTGTTTTTATTATTTAAAACTGAGAACTAGTTTGGAAAGAACATTAATACTCCAGAACACACAACATGATTCCATGCATTTTTCGGAAGAGCGGAGTTATTTTTATTGTGCTACGATTATTTAAGATCCTTAACAGATAAGTTTCAGTAACTTTGTGCGGTTTTCTTTTAGAAGATTTTGCAGTGCCCATAGTCATGACCTAAAATTTCCCACAGGCCACGCATAAGCCTGCTCCCTAGGCAGCTGGTGAAGACCTAAGCACACAGAGAAGCCAATCGACTCACAGCAGGAAAAAGACCAGAGGAGAAAGCCAGCAATCTTTCCTCCTCGCTGTTCACCCCGTGGCCCATGTACAGATTTGTTTAATGTAATTTCATGTCACCTGGCCTATCCTAGTTTAATAGGGACTAAAGAAAGTGGCACTGCTGCAAGTGGAAATCCCGGAACTCATGCATTTCCTTGCAGCGCTGTTGAAGGCCCTTTGCAAAGGTTGACTGGTCACCTATCGGCTGCTTATTGCTATATTTGGTGCTACACTGGTACTAATGAGGTGCAACCAATCCCCAGACAGTGTTAGCAAGTTTACAAAATGGCAAAATATTGCAGTAATACTATCACAAAATGTGCGGCATTATGCCACATAATTTGCCTTTTCTTGCCACATAATTTACTCAACCCTGCTGCATATTTTGCCCTCCCCTGTAACTTAATTCCAGTTGCCCTGATTATTACCCCCTCACACAGTAGGAACCTTATCACGTCTGTCTGTTATTTTTCTTCTTTTTTTTTATCACTCTACTGTAGAAGTGCAATCAAATGCTTATTCAATAATGCAGGCGTTGCTATATAATTTGCCTTTTCCATACTGAATGCAGAGAACGGCAGCTCATAGCAGACTGCCTCAATACTGGCAACAGTAAATAGACTAGAGTGGAATATGTATGTGGTCAAACTGTCCGACAGCACTGTTAAGCAGCATCTTGCATGTTGACGGTCAAAGTGTAAGATGCTGCAGCGGAGACAGTGTCTCGCTCTCCTGTTTGATTAATTACATAAACGTCCCCTATGGTGTGTAGGGATTGCTGCTTTTTAGCAGCTCCTGCGCACCTCGCCGGCGAGGAGACAGACCTGGGCGGTCTGCTAACCTGACACTGCGGTCAAACAAGGCCTCTTTTTTCTGTCACTTGATAGTTTCTGTCAAACGACTTTTTGCGCCTGTGAAAAGCGCAGATTATTGATTTCTCGATTGGTCCTGCTTGCCCCAGTGCTATGTGCTAACTAACTTTAACGCAGCCATTACAGCCCCTTTTCATCGTGTAGTAACAATCAGTGCAAGGTACTGCAGGTTTAACCTGGCGGTTGTCAATCATCAACTTCCCCAAACAAGCACACAGGTCTGTTAATCCATAAAGATGAATTAGGTCGAAAGAGTACTGGGTAATAAACAACAAATATGACATGTTCGATCGAACATTGGCTCCATAACGGCTGCCACGTACTGCCATGGATAAAGTGAGGAAAAAGGGTAGGTAGCTGTAAAAAACATCCTTTAGTGCCCCAGGTAATCTGCCTGTCACATTGCAAATAAGACGTGCCAATGCAAAAATGAATGCGCACATGTTAATGTAATGTCACATCACGTGCTATGTTTTTCATGATGATTTCTGTTGCCTTAACTTTGGTTCCTCTTCTGGGGCAATGCAGCTTATTTGTGGCTGCAGGAAAGAGGAATGGGTGTCGTGCTGAGTCTTTGAGGTTTTTTTGCATGGAGAGGCTATTTGCCATGAGCACAATCACTGCTGAATGCGTGATCCCACAGGTCGCAACTGCCGAGACTGCGATCCCCATGCCAGTAAGCTTCTAAGTCTGCACTACCACTAGGAAAAGACTCCCCTCTACCTGCTTCTCCGTTGCCGAGAATGCATATACCGTTTGTGGTGCAACTCAAGAGGGCTTCTCGGACAGGGCACCAGAACACTCAGTGGCCTAAGGTTCTCCTTTCTGCTCTGAGCTTTCTTTACACACATGCTAGCTTCTTATTGGCAGGGGAGGCAACAGGCACCCCATATCTTCGCTCCATTTTCACCAGCATCTGCCAAGCTGGACAGATCGCCATTGTGCTTGTGGGCCTCGACACACTATCTGCAGTATGGAGGAGGTGGCCCACTACCTCGCAAGCGCTATCCATACACAACCCCTGTGAATTGCAAGCACAGGAACAGGCAGGCTCTCTCAATGGCACACTCCATTGCAGTAGGCCACCAGTGTGTGTGCTCCTGCCCCAGGGCCCATCCGGAGTGTCTCGGCCCGCAGCTGCCATTTTCTCCTCAGACGTTTAGCACTCTGGTCCGGAAGATGGACCTCTAATCTGCATCACCAAAATCCTGGATCTCTTGGGACGGCCCTCAACCCTGCAGCAGCTGTGGTCAGCTCTCAATTCCTCTGCTGATACTAGTTGTTAGTTACAGTCTGTTATTGCTGCATGGCTACAGAAGCTCCTCACATTGACTCCAAGTCTGCAGGTATCTTGATGACATCTCTGCCTTAGCCTGATGTTGATGCCTCTACCACCGTGGGTGTACAGGAAATCACATATGAAAGTTTATAGGCCTAAAGCCATGTCTTACTAGATTGTGGCGAGGTTACTTTTTTGTAAACATGGGTGTTTGTTAGTTTAGGGACAGCTTTTCTTTTACTGTACCGTGGACTAGGATAATTGATCAATGAAGTTTGCTTTCTCTTAAATGATACCTTGATGTGGCCATTGGCTTTGTAGCAGCCCTTGATGCTGAAGAATTTCCCCAGTTCCTTACAGAAGAGAAAGAGTTCTCTGGGTGTAGCCCATCTGCCAAAGATGAAAAAGCCATTATCCCCACGCTAGTGGGGTGCTCTGCCAGCTGTTTTGCTCTATTTGCCTGCAGTGGGAAAAATTACAGCTTTCATTTTATAGTACTGGGTAGTTTTCCTCTCAGTGGTAATTGCACTGGCATTTATCTACCAAAGGCAGTTTTACTGCATTCACTGTGAATTTCTAGATTTCTATTATTGCTAATCCCTAAATTAGTCCTGAAGACTGAGCCTCATCTCAGTCCATGGTACTTTTAAGGAATCCGTTTTGCCTGTGAAGGGGACCCCTGACCCAAGCTGTTGTCGGAGTTTAGACAGAACACCTAAAAGATTTTAGCCCCCTCCCCGATCCCCTTCAGCATGGTAGAAGGATTTCGTACATTGTAACATTTCTTTAAACAATGACTTTGCATGCCATCTACCCACTGCAACAAGACTAGGTTGCAGACACGGGGTGTGGAAGTCCTGCAAACAAAATAGCCACCTTTCAATAAGCAGAAAACAGAGAAAATAACGACTGCCTTTGAAAAAATAACCGAAACAACAAGGCATTGAAAATAATGAACCCGGTGAAACAGGTGTTATCAAAATTCTTAATATCGTATTTCAAAATACCCTAAACAGTGTTGTCTTTGTCAGCACTGTGACAATTCACTCCCTTGCACTGCTCAGTTAATTACATTGCGTCGCTGCTGTTTACTCCAATTCATTAATTACTGCAACGCTGACGTACATCCAAGGACGTAAAGCCTTCCATACACTGGCAATTCGAATGTTAGTTTTTATTGCTGCCCAGCACCTATGCTCATCTTGGGATATCTCTTAACCAAATTTGGTAGTCATAAACACTGAAATTCTTTCAATTGCAGCCAGGTATAAAAGTGACATTGCATCTTAAATTTAACATTAACAAAATTGAGACAAATAAAAATAACTGTTTCTCAGATTAAAAATACATTAGCTAAAATAATCAGTTTTAATTGGAAATCATTCCTTCCATCAGTACTACATGCCACAACCTTAATCAATTTATGCCTTTAACTTCTTTTTTAAAATGCATGCGTTTTTGAACCTTATTAATGATTAGCTTAAGGGCGTGAATTTCTTCACATACTGGCTGTATTCTCAAAGACAAGGATATAATTAAAACAAGCACTAACACTTGCGATTGGTTTTACTTTGGTCTAGTGTTATGCTTAAGTGCAGTGTACCGCATTGTTCCTACATGTAGAGCCTCTGTAAACGGAAATTCCCTCCCTGAGGGAATCAAAAGCCACATGTTTCAGTGTTGTAGCATCTTAGTTATGTTTAATCAAGTTTTTCTTTCGTTGTTGTGCAAGAAACGTAAGTTTTGTAATGTATTGCAGTGACATAGGGCCACATGTATCAAACAATTTTGCATTCACAAACGCTGCAAATAGGTAATTTGGGCCATTTGCGAATGCAGAATAGCCTTTCAAGCTGTATGAAAGGCTTTGTAGTCACAATTTTAGGTAATCACAAAAATAGCGATTACCTAAAATTGCGACTACAAATAGGGAATCGCAATTTGCGATTCCCTTAGCACATGTACCAAGCATTTGATAAATGCAAACTGTGCTTTTAGGAAAATGCTATTACACCGACTTCAAGTCGATAGTAACCATGTGAAAAAGTTTGTGAAATGCACAAAAAAGCATTTTTCAAAGTGCCATGTACCACACACATGCTCTTTAGATGTGCACAATTATGTGCGCTGCTTGCTCGACTTTTAGTAAGGGGCTTCAGAAAGCTCCCCAAGCTCACCACACGCTTGTGCGTGTGTTTTTTTTCTTCCTCACAGGCTAATGGGCTTTGCGTGCGTCTTTCAAATAAAGACAGCACGCAATTGGGCAAACGCGGGTGCATGTCCCGCCTTTGCTCCACCCACGGCCTATTGCTTGCGGTTACCCGCACAGGCCACATCTGTTTTCAATTATCGTGCCCAGACACGGGCGCGATAATCGAAAACAGATCGCTCGCTGTGGCGCGTGCGCGCGCACCACCCGTTCCTTCTTGTTGTGTCTTGTCGCTCATTGCTCCCTTGCTATCTTGTTCATGGAACCTAGGGCCACCTCTCTGGCCAGAGCACCAAGACGAGTCATAGCCTGCCTGTCCTATCACTGCTCGGATTTTAAATACTGCCTCTCTACCTGGCACTGTTAACGTCTTTCAAATGTATACACATCGCAAGCCGGTGTCCACCTATTCTGCCACTGAGCACCTCTCCCATCAGTGTCCATATCTCCCGTCACTACCCCTCTCCCACCACTGGCCAACTCTCTCCTGTCACTACCCCTCCATTTAGTCATTATCCCCCTCTCCTGTCACTCAC
The DNA here is from genome assembly GCA_963921515.1 of Calotriton arnoldi. Classification (NCBI taxonomy): domain Eukaryota; kingdom Metazoa; phylum Chordata; class Amphibia; order Caudata; family Salamandridae; genus Calotriton; species Calotriton arnoldi. The sequence continues at coordinate 1,323,528 of CAWUFW010005279.1, read as the reverse complement.
CACCTCACAGCCCACCCGTTTTCTCCCTGCCTCGATTTCTTTAAAGTGTCAGCTTCTGCGGTTAAGTGTCACCTCTCCTGTTAGTGTTTACCTTTCCCGTCACTGCACATCTTCACCAACACAGATTACCTCCTTTGTCACTGCCCTAGTGTCCTATTAATGCCCACCTCCTATCAGTTTCAACCTTTTCCGTCACTACCCACCCACCCACCCACTCCATCAGGGACCATCTCCTCTATTGATGCCCACGTCTCTGATGTCCTCCTGGTAGCTACTGCTGCCATAGCTAACCTCTCCTCGCACAGCCTCTCTCTATTTCTCTATCTGTCCCCCAGCATGTCACTTAAACTCTCCTATCACTCACTACAAATCACTTCTACTTTCCCCCAACCCCTGTCACTCACTGTTTTCCGTTACTGGTCCTCAGATGCCAGTGCTCCGCTCTCATTGATACCCACCGCACCTTTCACTCCCTCTTACCCTATGCCGCCTCGTCTCCATCACTAGCCAGCTTCTGGTACTTCTGGAAGGCTGGATCCACTGCACTAGTGTGGCTCCCTAAGTGGTGTGCAGCCCTTTTCTCTTTTGCTGCAAGCTAGAGCGCACTGTGATGCAGTGAATGGTTGGCATGTGACCTACATGGAAATCTTGGTGTTGTATGTGTGGATCAGAGGATTGCTTCAGTTTTGCCACGGCACATTGACATGTCTGACAAGTGTGACACTGAATATTTCCTGGTTTATTTGGTGGTTGTTTGCTAATGCGCGTTTGCTCTGGCAGGACGACCCTTGGGATTAAAAATATCTGCCATTTATAATTGTAAATTGTAATTATGTAGCACTTACTACCACTGACGTGGCGAAGACACACTTTTCAGTGCGTAGCACACTACAGTGAAACCCAAGGTTATAGATTTAAATAAAGAGTAGAATAGGAAGTAATATGTCCGCAAGCACGAGTGCTTGAAAACAGCTTACCCTCCCCCACCCTACCTCACCTCCCTCTCTCTCCTGCAGTGTTTTTACCCGCTCCCCTGCAGACGCAGTTTGTGATCTTGGGCGCTTTTCCTCTCTCACCTTCGGTTCTCCCCTGCCAGGGGCTGACCCGTGATGGCTCCCTTCGTGTCGTGTTCTGTGCTGTGTGAATCCGATCAATCACTCATGGCTGGCGCCAAGGCCACTGAAGCACGCCTTCTCACGGCGCACAATCCCTGGATTCGCTCCAGATTATTATCCCATTTACATGCAGAACGGGGTCCTTGAAACCCAAACAGATTATGGCGCCTACCTTTGTGAGGAACCGCTGACTGCAGCATTGTACTCGCTGCTGTATCCCACTGTATATAACACGGCACCTTTCCTCTCACATACCCTGCTGTGCGTGTGTTGCTTTGTGTATAATTCTTGCTGTTTTGTGTAGTATTGTGCGAACCGGGCGCCATGGTCGTCTGACGGATGCACAACCATGATGGTAACCTACATCTTAAAATCGTACACATACAGAAACCGACCAGGTCGTGTCTTCCCCCAGATGAAGGGGTGACGCTTGCTTCACCATATGTCTTTTGTCTATCTGTGCTGTTTTATCCAAGAGCTGGTGGCAGAGGAAATGTGCCAGCGCTGTTGTGGGGTTGTAGCGGACATTGCCAGTCTGGTGAGCAGCTCCAGTGCCCAGATGTTGGCTTTTTGTTGCTTTTGTTCGCTCGGCATCACCAGACATTTGTCAGTGGCTTGATCTTGAGTGTGCCTTCAGAGTTGGTGTGATGCCAGCTCCTGACGTCATCTGCTCGGAACGAGTCCCGCCCCTCACCTCTAGAACAGGCGCCAAGCAATTTGAACTCCTGACTCTACCCCAAACCCCTCTCAATCCCGCGCTATCTCGCTTTTTCTCTCATTCTCCCCCCCCCCTCTTTCTCCCCCGCATTCTCTTTCCTCTATCCTCGTCTCTCTCCGTTTCTTATTCTCATTCCCTCTCTTTTTCGCTCTCCCCTTTCGCTCTCCGTCCTTCTCTCCTTTCTCTTTCTTTATTCTCAGCTCCCCTCTCTCTCCGTCTCTCACTATCTCTCTCTTTGCCTAGACCGTCCAGAACTCAATTACGAGCGCCTCTAATAATGCTCCAGAGCCTCCCCGCAGATAAGGCGCTAGATTAAAAAAAGTCCTACAAATCTCAGCCGTGCTTTGAAAAATCCTTTTTAGTTGTGTCTGCCTCCAGAAAGAGTCACATCGGCAGAGTTGGAAACATTTTCTTGACTGACTGCCAGCCAAACGGCCTGGCAGAGCTCTGCTCTTGGTGGAGGCCAGAAAGGTTCGCATTTCTGCATGCATCAATGAGTGGGCTTGCATGTATTTTTCTCCCATGTCTACTCACGAGCTCCTAAAAAGACACCCCAAGCATCGTGTTCATTGCAAATGCGGTGACCCGCACATGCTGCCCACTGTGACCTGGAAGGCTTCCGTATCCAGGGACACGGCACCAATGAATGCTCCCCACGGGTCACACCACCATGCCTGCCTGTCTCCCGGCCGCTCCCGTGTGGCCAGCGCCCCTCCTCGTAGGCCCCTTATCCCCAGCTCCTTTTGGCACTCTCTCCTGCTGTTTTCCATCTGCCCACTGACCCAATTTCCATATAAAAGGATTCCTTTGAGGAGGTGATGCTGCCCTTGCAAGCCCTTTGATTCCCAAGGCTTCAATGAGGCCCGGAGTCATTGCATTGGAACAGCATGAATATGCTAAAACAAGCATTGGCATAGCCAATAGGTCTCGCTTTTGGAACCTTATAAGTATTTAGTTATGCAGTACAATATCCTTGGTGCAACAACATCAACTGTTGCATGTCTAAACACTTATAAGGTCCCAAAGGCGAGACCTATTGGCTATGCCAATGCTTGTTATTTTTTGGGGTGCTTCAGGGGAGCCTTAGGCCCCCGGGCACCCTTGGCTTTGCATGACCTAATTTGTGATTACCAATTAGGTAATCAAAAATTAGCTAATGGAAAACCATTCGCACCTACGGGCCTTAAGGCCCATAGGAACAAATGGAGTAGTATTACCTAATAACGATCAACTATTTAGCGAATCGCTATTTGGTAATATTAAGGAATCTCTAAATCTTTGGCGATTCCTTACATACATAGCATTGTGAGGTTACCAAATAACAATTCGGTAAATTTCGCTACTTAGTCATCTCAAAATGCTTTTTTGATACAAGTGGCCCATAGTTTTGTATTTGGTATGTTGTAGTTATAGTGCTGAGTTGTTTAGTTGTAGTTTTGTGGCATTGTAGTTCTCTTGTAGTGTTGTGCTGTTTGTGTAGGGGGTGGTGTGGAAGCGAAATTGTGGTGTTGTAGGACCTATGTAGTAGTATAGCGTCGTTGTAGCACAGCTTTATGGGTCTTGCTCCTTGCTTGTTGCTCTTGCATTCCTCTCTTGTTTAGTTCTGTACTACTAGTGTAGCTTGACTGGTTCCGGGCAGACGTCCTCCTCCTACATGGGCTAGTGTTTGACCCTCTAAGGGTACAGCATAGATCACTCCTGCAGCTCTCTCTACAGTGCAGTAGGGGGCCAAAGATGAAGATGGTAATGATTCATGGGTAGCGCTACCAAAAAAGGAAAAAGCGCATCCTTCCAGGAGGGTAGCTGGGGCAAAGCCAGGAAGAGCTCAGCAAGTGCTGAAGTAGACATAGGGAAGTAATCATAGGGCAGGAACAAAGACAGAGGTGAAGACTAAGATGCTTTTTATTTTATGTGTTATTTACACTGCTTAGAGGTCTCTTCAAAGTGGTGTACTATGACACAAGCAGATGTAAAATGAGCAGGGAGTAACAGCCTGGTGATCTTTATCTGCTGTCAGCATTCATCTATCCTGACATTCCTTTCCATCCAACCAATCAATTCATGCACCTATCTATTCATCTATCATTATAATTCTAATGTGGTATCTGCTGTCAGCATTCATCTATCCTGACATTCCTTTCCATCCAACCAATTAATTCATGCACCTATCTATTCATCCATCATTATAATTCTAATGTGGTAATGGAAGGCCTGGGGATTTGAACAATTTACTATCTGCAGGCATGTGTTCCAGTAAATTGTGGGCCCTTCCATTCTGCACTCTTGCCTACTTGGCTCTCATGCAGCGCCTACTGGTCACCTCCTCATAATCCATACACAAATATACACTACATGGATTTTCTGGGTGAGGTAAGAGATTGTGGATTCTCTGTCATCTGAGCAATGTTGTGCTGTCCTGGAGTCTGAGCCTGCAGATTTCTTCGTGGCCTGAGTAGTGACCCTGTTGTTTATAGCCTGGGCATTTAGGCTCTGTGTCACCAGAGGGATAGCTCTGTTATCTTTGTCTTGGTGTGGGAGTTGAGCTGGGGTTAGACATTTGTTGGGGTTGGTCGCAAGACAGTCATCCACCGCAGCCTCGGTTTACATTGTGACTGGATGGTGGTTGTATTTGTGATGTTCAGTTCTTCAATAAAGACTGTTCTTTCTCTGCACTCTGACAGCTCATCTTTTAAAGATCCCCTGCAACACCCTTCGACCACTTCATGTGCTCCTGTCCCCTTGAGGTGTCCCATCCCTCCTATTCTCCTCACTTGAGAGTAAATCAGGACTCATGCTCATTCCGGCGAAACCTGTACCCGCATATACTAATGTGAACATAGTTGTTTCAACTAAGGATGTAAGCTATGCAAATATTCAAATAACCAAGACCAAGAATTGTCATCTAGTGCTTCATCGTAGAGTAATGACTGCTTTGTAATCTCTGCCAATAGGTAGTGATGGGCCCGACCTGTTTACAGTGTTCGCATTGATCCCACATGCGAGTGCAAAACCCACCAGAACACATTCAGCAGAACATATTGCATCCATTCAACACAACAAGGATAAGACTTATATCAGGCGTTTACGCCACTAACTACGTCACTATCTACTAAGAAACACTACACAGACCACCAACAGAGCTCATTAGACATAATACCTTTGATATAGCCAACACAGCTCCTATACACCATAGAGCCAACTATCTCATTGCTTCCAAAAGTACTTTTTACCAATATATCCCACATAAACATTCCGCAAAACACACTAGACGTATATGCCCAAGACATTGCTGTCACCAGCAAATAAGATAGATTTGTTTTTTTAAATGTGATTGAGTACCTTCAAATGTTATTTTGATTCTTCACACCATTAATCGAGCTTGAAAATGTGTGCTTCCCTTTCCAAATGCCATTCAGTGTGGCTGCCCCCATTCCCAGGAAAGGGTTCATATTAGCCTGAGTATGGAGCAACCACAGTGTGGGTGAAGTCAAAGCCCTTCCCAGCATGCCTACTGTGAGGGCTTGGGGAGACCTTTCTGAACTAAGGAGTCCTTCCTCTTATGACAGTGTGTCCAAGGCTCAGAGCTTTGTGAAAGAAAGGAGAAATTAAAGTGTTCTGTCCTTTGTATAGCTGTGGGCCCTAGAGCCAGAAAGGAACGTGGGGCTCATGACTGCTGATTTTGTAGAAAAATATAGCAATAACATGGAGTAAGTGGGCCCCTGAGACCTCTGGGCTCTAGTGCTGCTAAACCTGATTCCCTGTAGATAGCTATGCCCCTTGTACTGAGACGTTTTAAGATATGTGCAGAGTGGGCGATTGCCCAGAGTTACTACATTTCAAGGGGCCACCTAAGAAAGTCAACTTTCTCTATCTAAGACTCCCTCCTTCTTTCTGCCTACCACTACCTCTGACTCTCTTCCTTTGTACAGTGATACCGTAATCATTTTTGAGGAGCCCAAAAAGATGTATTTCAATTGTTTTTGAGTGACCACATTTCTGAAAGCTTGTATGGAGCAATGCAGGCTTGAATTAGCAGTAAATTCAAAGTTGTTCCAAACAGGATCCCCCAAAATATTTCTTGCCCTGGGCCCCAAAACTCATCAAGATGACACTGCCAATGTAGGGTCTGAGAGAGCAGTTGCCAAAGGCACATGTGATTAAACTTTAAGAGGAGAGAGGCAAATCCATAAACCTGCCAGAGGCCCAGCTGGCTGTGACTGACAGCCGCCCTTTCATCTTGGACCTGTTGAAGAGAAGTCTTCCAGATAAGAAGTCATCAATAAGAAAGTGTTTAATTCCTTATATTTTCACTGCAAGTGAGAGCAAAGCAGGACTGTACACAAAGAAGGCACTAGGCCCGACACCTACACTCGCCCAAAGGCACCAGAAGTTAACCCCTTCTCAGAAAGCAGCAGGCCTGAGGGGCGTGGTTTGATTAGTGCACTTCTGGAACTGTGGACATGAACAGTGATAGGTTGTGCATATGCTCAGGTCTAAATCAGCAGTACGGTTCTTTTTCAGTTCATGGATTAAGCCCTGCTTGTTGGAGTTCACTCCTCTCTGTCACAGGTCTAGATTTGAAGGGGCTTTGTCTCATGAACAGGGAGCCTGAGTTCAACTGGCCCAAGCTTCTGTATGGCCCAGCTCTACTGGAATGTACATATCTGGAAGGTTCTGGGGCTGCATGTACTTGTCACGTTCTCTGCTGCCCCCAGGTTCCCTTAAAATATACTCCTACATGTTTATAGTGTGTCAAGCAGTTATTCATATTATGACACGCAGATGTTTATTTATGATTCACTATGTTGTGATTGCTTTGCTTCTTCAAAAATTCGCCATTTTGAGGTATTGCACTGAATTCCATACTGCAACTCTCTGTCAGCCCACACAGTGCATACGAGGACAGGGTGAAGGCATGGTAATTTATATAATTACTGCAACTGTTTTAATCAGTGTGGGAGCCATGTGACGCGACGCCTATGAGTGTAGGGCTTCCACTATTTAAAGCTACTGCCCCCTCAGAGAAGCACTGCAGATGACAGCACCAAAACCCAACAAGCATTTGCAATGCAATAGGTCTCGCATTTTTTAGTGTTAGAGCTGTTGGCGTGGTAAATGACAGTGTCTTTTACCTATGTGTTTTGGTTTGGACTGTAGTGGGTGTATGAACAGAGACACAGCTGTAGCACTGCCTAGAGGTCTTAGAATGAGGAATTACCACTGGGACCAGAGAAGCAGCTGCAGCACTGTCTAGAGGACTTAGCATGAGGAATTACTGATGAGACCAGAGAAGCAGGTAGCAGCACTGTGTAGAAGACTTAGAATGAGGAATTACTGACAGGACCAGAGAAGCAGCTAGCACACTGCCTGGAGGAGTAAGAATGAGGAATTACCACAGGAACCAGAGAAGCAGCTAGAAGCAGTGGCTAGAGGACTAAGAACGAGGAATTACCTCTGGGAACAGATGCAGCTGCAGCTAATCCTCTCAAATGGTGACTGACGTGGCTTTGAACTGCAGCCATGTATGGCTCTAACCTGCAGACCAGGTGATCCGCTTAATGTCTTTACAATTCCTTTCATAACGAAAAGGGCTACTGCAATATTGTTAGAAATTAGGGTCTCTAGTTGGCAATGGTTTGCACCTTTGTCCAAATAGGGACCCTTCCTTCTAGTCAGGATGAGGGGGATACACTACTGAAATAACCCCTGCTCACCCCCTTGGTAGCTTGGCACGAGCAGTCAGGCTTATCTCAGAGGCAGTGTGTAAAGCATTTGCACATAACCAACAGTAATACAGTGATAACACTACAAAAGGACACCACACCAGTTTTAGAAAAATAACCAATGTTTTATCTGTGCAATCAAGACCAAAAACAATAAAAATCCACCATACATTTCTCAGGAATCTCAATAATCAAAAATAGACTTAAAATACAGTTCCTTGAAGTTGATAGGTACGTCTGGGGCTATCATGGCGTTGTGAGCAACAAATCCAAACAGTTCTGGCTGACCGCGGCGGCGCAGGCCAGCTACGGTGTTGGGAAGACCCGCAAAACAGTACCTTTAGAAATGCAGGGCATTGGCAACCTCTCGTTGATCTCCGAAGAACTGGCGTTGGCAGGCTTCGGTAGGCGTTGGTTCCGGAGGTCGGTGCAGTCACACGGGCCCTCGAAGTCACAAGCATTGCAGATCGAACTCCGCTTGGTTGAAGTCTGGAGCGCCGGCGTCAGCAGGCATCGGGGCTGCGGTGCGAAGTGCAGCGGTGCGGCATGCGGTGCCCTCAGGTCGCGGTTCAGGCAGCAGCTCGGTGATGGTCATCTAGCGGCATCAGTGAGACCAGGGCTGCGGTGCGAAGTGATGCAGTGCTCGTCGCGGTACTGGCTGGTCACGGTGCAAGCAACGTCATCGTCGTCGCTGAAGCGCTGTCGTCGGCTGACGAACTGGAGTCGATGGCGCTGGCGTGGGTAGGCCAAAGCTGCGGTGCGGGATGAGGGTGGTGCGTCGTGTAACTTATGAGCGGTGCCCTCGAACCACGGTGCAAGTAGCGGCGTTGATGTCGGTGTCAAGCATCGTCGTCGGGGATACCAGGGCGGCGTTGTGAAGGCAGTGCCAGGTGCGGTGCCCACAGGTCGCGGTGGAAGCAGCGGCTCAGGGGCGTCGTCGAACGGCGTCGTTGGTGAGACCAGGGTTACGGTGCGAAGTGCGGCGGTCCCTGCAGGACACAGAGCCAGCAGCTGCGTCGTTGATGGCGTCGGGTTGCTTCTTCTTCTGCTCCCGTACAAAACACACAGTTCACCGAGCCGAGAACAGATGAAGTTGAAGTCTTAGCTGTTCCAGAGAATTCTTGAACAGGAGGGCAAGCTCTACCTCAAGCCCTTGGAGAAACTCACACAAAGAAGTTGCAGAAAGTTCAGTCCAGTCATTTCACTGCCCAAGACAGAAGCAGCCACTGCAGGCTAACACAGCAAAGCATACAGCAAAGTGGTAGTTCCTCCTCACAGCTTCTCCATCTCCAGCTCATCTTCTTGGCAGTCTTCTTGGTCCAAAAGAGTTCTCTGAAGTCTTTTATCGCCCTAAGACTTCCAACAGGAGGCAAGCTCTACTTCAAGCCCTTGGCGAAAACTCTAACATCAGGATGATGAAAGTACAATCCAGTCCTTTCCCTGCCCAAGACAGAAGTAGCAAGCAGCAGGCCTACACAGCACAGCACGCAGCAAAGTGGCAGTTCCTCCTGACAGATTTTTCAACTCTTCTTCTTGGCAGGTTCCTTAGTTCAGCAGTAATCTAAAATTCTGGGGTCTGGGCCCCAATATTTATACCACATTTTCCTTTGTTCTCTTGTGGCAAATGTCTCTCAGTTCAATCCAAACCAGTTCTGTCCTCTCTGGCCCAGCTTCCCGGCAGCAGGTGGAGACAGCATTGTACAAGGGAGACAGGGCCTATTCAGGTGCAAAGGAAATCTCCTCCCACCACTCTAAATGCAGACGAGGCCTATTCAGGTGCTAGTGAAACTCCTCCCACTACTCTGAATGTAGCCCAGGTCTATTCAGACCAGCCCTGACTCATCCAGGAAAGGCAGGACACACCTCAACCCCATCCCAGTGACTGTCTACAGTGAATGCACATCCACGGCCCCTGTCACTCCAAAGCCAGACAGTCAATTCAAAACCCAGCAGAGGCACAAGGGATGGCTAAGCAAGAAAATACCCACTTTCTAAAAGTGGTATTTTCAAACAAACAACATAAAAATCATCTTTACTAAAAGATGCATTTTTACATTCTGAGTTTAGGCATACTAAACTCCATTTCTCCATCTTGTCCCAATGGGAAGTTATACTTGTAAGATGTTACAAAGTATTGTCTACTCTATCCTATGGGACAGATAGCCTTTCAATAGTGAAAAACAAAATACACTGTATTTCACTATATGGACATGCCGCACACACCAGTACATGTCCTACCTTTTACATACACTACACCCTGCCCACAGGAGTACCGTGGGCCTACCTTAGGGGTGTCTTACATGTAAGAAAAGGGAAGGTTAGGGCCTGGCAAGTGGGTGCATTTGCCAAGTCGACATGGCAGCCACAACTATGTGCAGACACTGCAGTGGCAGTGACACTATACTAGGGACTTAGTAGTAAATCAAATAAGCCAAACATGGAAACACTAATCCATTTACATAATTTACCAGGAGAGCCTATGCACTTCAGCACTGAATAGCAGTGGTAAAGTGCCCAGAGTCCTACAACCAACAAAAACAGGGTCAAAAACAGGAGGCCAAACAAATATTGAGCAACTAGAAGTGAAAGGGTTTCCGTTAGCCATCTTGAGCAGTCTGCCCCCCTCCCTCCAGCAGGTGAGGCCACATTTAATGTTCCCTATGAATGAAACATTGACTCTGGCACAAAAATCGACTACCTATATCACTAATGCCAAATCTGTCTTCGCTTTTCTTGTGGTTGGTATTTGTGAGAGTGCAGAATCCAGTAATGACCTTGCTGCTGTGTGTGTCTGAGAGTGACCTCTGGTGAACTGGTATACTTTGTGATGCAACTGTAATGTGTGCAGAATGGAGTACTTTAGGTTGTGTGGGCTCCTGCTTCCAGTGTAGCCCTGGAGACTTTGCCATTACTGTACTTTTCTGCAGACCATTTATTCAGTGCCTGTCCTTTTGCGTCGTCTCAGCCTTTGGCATTAGATCTGTCTCTAGTAAGGGAGCTGTTAGATACAATAAGCAAATGTAAAAATGAATTCTACGCTGCTGCAATTTCATAGCAGTGTACATTAATTTTCAGTATTCGCAAATGTGACATAGGAATAAAAACAGACTAGGATGGCAGGATATTTATTTGCAGAAGGACTGGGCTAGAATCATACTAGCAGATAGTGTTTCAGCAGGTAGGAAAATGGACACAATGATTGGACTTTCGGTTCTTGATTTGCTGTTAGTCTCTGTGTGGATATCGAGGTGGGGGCACAATATTGCTGAGGGCCGTTGTGTTTAGTCTGCGAGGGTGGGCTTTTCTTCAGGGGCTGGTTTGTTCCGTATAAGGGATTATTTCTCACGTAGAGGGAGCTGTATTTGCCTTGTGTCTGTTTTTCTGGTTTAATAATAAACTATGGTGGGTTTCAGTGAGACACTTACTGTTGATAATTTCACACAGGCCACTTGGCAGCACTCTGATGCATCCTTTACTTTAAACGATAGCTGCTTTCATCCGACGTAGAACTTGACTCGGGCAATAAAATATTATTATTGTAATATCTGAGCAACCTCGTTAGCATACCTGAAGAGGGAACAACGAAAGCTCCGGGGCCGTAGGTATGGGTATAAATCATTTTGTTTAGCGGGAGTTTGATGCTTCTCTTCTTGGGGCAGTCCCTCTTAGCACTGCAGGGAGAAGTACATGTTTACAGGGCAGACCATACAGAAATATTCCCGTGAATGACCGAGCAGTTGGGCAGACCAGTTTGATTCAGATTCTCACAGACGACGAGCGTGCAGACATAATAGCTGCACAGCGACAGCTAAATTACTATTATGTGTGAAGACAAATGATCGGGATCAGAAGCATAGCCATAGAGGAGGTAGTTTGAGTGCATTCAGGGCACAAGTCCTAAAACGAGGACGAAGCTTGCGATGGCCAACCATCGGGTGCGTACCAGGGAGCGGCAGGTGGTGGCATTGTAGTCCCCACAGCTCCATGGATCTGCCACCGGTAGAAGCAGCGAGGGGTGGGACGTGGCAGGAATTAAATAATAAACTAGGCTACGATGCCCAGACGGCAGGAGGGGGCCATCGCATGCTGTGCGAGGAGGAAGCGTGCGATGGCCAACCAAAATCACTTAGTGAAATCGCCTGGGCTGAACCAAGCACCCCAGGAGGGACAATTGAAAGCAATGGACCAATAGAAAGCCAATATTTCCGAATGGCACAACAAAGAACCAATTACAATACATGGGCCTGCTTACAGCCCATAGACTAAATACATCATTTCTCGCAGACAGCGTAAGCGCTGCCTAGGCTCGACCTAGAAATGGCCCCTAAGCCATAGAGGGGATCAAAACCTGTTACAGACGCAACTCTTCTCATATACCCCCAGCACAGCACAAACATGCTATATGGTTGGCTATCACCATGCTCACAATAGAAGTTGCCATCTCGAAAGGCCACGCACGAAATCCAACAGAAAAATACCACAAAGGTATGTTAACACACCATTTTACATATCAGAGCCTCATTTATGAGGTTTTGGTGCAGGGAAGCGCCACAAGGAATCTTGCTGCACTGCCCTGTGTCAAAAGAAAAGAACAGTAATGTGCTGTATCTATGAGATTTGGTGCATTCCTGTCATTTTCCTCTGCACTGGCGCACGATGGGCTGCCATGCGCCATGGTGCCTGCGTTGCAGGGATGACTGTTTTTGTGTAGAAAGGGACACCTTCCTGCACATAAACAATCATGAGAGGAGTTTTCCTCTTTTTATGTGTGCTGCACAATGCAGCACACATAGAAAAAGGAAAAACAAAAAGAAATTTAAGGTATTTCTCCTCGTTGCGCCTCCCCTATGCCTCCCTTGGGGAGGCGTAGGAATCAGACGCATTCTCAGGTTTACAAAACCTTGTACATCTGGGAATGCATCAGATTCCATGAGTGTTGCGTGGGAACACCCACAGCAATACCTATGGAACGCCCCTGTTACGCAGAGTACTGTGTGAAAGGGCACCATATTTACAAGGCCATGAAAAGCCATGCAGAATGGCTTTGCGTGGCCTTGTAAATATGGGCCAGCACCCTGCGCCACTGGAGCGTCACAAAAAGTGATGCTCCAGTGGCGCAAGGAGCCTCGTAAATGAGGCCCTCATTGTTTTATCCCAACTGACTTACCGCATTGTGACTGAAAAGCTTGGATTGTGATTGTGTTATTTGATTTTCTCCCAAACAACAGCGCAACATACAGCAGAAACAGAGCAGCCACTATATGCCTTGCGGTTGAATACCAGCGTGACACCAACAGCACCCACTGGCAGAAATATCACACAAACACCCAACAGTTAACACTAGACAAACTTTATCACACGCAACCAAAGTATGCCGTCTCCACTACGTCACTCCATTTCCGTTGAACTTTTCCTCTCCTGTTTCTCTCAGTAGGAACACAGCTCGTCAAGAGAATGCTTATGAGGTGAATGATATAAGGAGAGAGGCATACGGGGTGCACAAGATCACTGACGTACATGGGGCAAAGGGTAACACGTGAAAGGCAAAAGAACATCTCCATATAAAAACGGAATAGTGTTGGTCAAAAACAGTGTAGAGGCTGGGGACTACCTTGAATCACAAACATTTTTTTATACACAAAAAATAATATATGTACCAACATGGAGCAGTAGCGGCGGGCGAGTTGACAGAGGGGCGGGGGGAGGTGGGTAATGGGGAGGGGAGAGACAAATAAAAAAAAAAAACACTTACTTACTCACCGCATCGCGCTCCTCGCTTCTCCAGGCACAGGCTCCCAGAGTGCACTGTGGCCAATCTTGACGCTGCTTTCATGCTGCTGAAAGCAGCGTCAGGACTGGCCTGAACCCTGATGATTTGCGCTCCCAGACTGGGAGCCTGTGTCTGCTCTCTCCAACCCAGCAATGCAGCTGTGGTTGGAGAGAGCTTCACTGCGCATGTGGTTTTAGCCGGCCTCAGAATGCCGGCCAAACCCACATGCGCAGTGAAGGCAGTGCCCAACACTCCCCCACCAGCCTGTCACCACCCTGGCCATGCCCCCAAGCCTCTGCTCAAGAGAAAAATAAAACGATAATTAACAAGAGTCTATTATTGTTTTATTTTTCCAGCTTAGCCATAGCGGAGGAGACGCTGCTGACATGGAGGCAGGCCACATAAGCAATTTTTTTTTTTTTAGAAAACATTTTTATTAGCTTTAGGCATAAACAAATCAACAATACACCATTCACTGGGCCACACAGGGAATCTGTAACAAGGATCCATAACAGACAATTTATAGCTCTGGCCCACAAACTTTCAAGATCCTTCGAGTCCATATTAAGACACCATTTGCCCCACACCGTGGCATGTTTATTTGGGCATCCCCATGCAATATAAATAGGTTCTTCCATCTTGGCGAAATTGTCCATCCCCGCTCTCCATTCTTGTAGTGGTAGGGCTGACGATCTCTTACACTGTTTTTCAATGTCTCTTTTTGCCAAGATCGTCCCCATCTCCACCAGGACTCTGTCTTCCCTGGGGCCCCCCTATTCCTCTAGGATCCCCAGTAATGCAAATTTTGGTGAGGCCTCGATTCTTTGTCCCAGAACATCAGAGAGAGTCTTGAAGATGGCGAGCCAATATCACTTGAGAGGAGGGCATCCCGCATCATATGGAAGAAATCCCCCAAATTGTGCTGACACCTGGTGCAGGTGGGTTCAGGGATTCTCTTCACTTTTCATAGCCATCTGGGTGTTAAGTAGGTGCACTATGGAAGATGTATTTTAATGAGACGTAATCTAGCTGATATTGCCAGGGTACACAGTGCCATACAGGCTTCGGTCCATTCTGCATCCTCCATAGGTCCCACTCAGCCCTCCCAATGGACTTTCAGGTGTGAGAGCATACAGGGCAAGTGATTAACCAGGGCTCGCTATATATATATATATATATATGATATGCCTCCCTTCTCTGTTAGTCCCAGGAGTAACTGAGCCTCCAGGGGATTATATTCCTGTTTCACCGTGACGACCTCCCGGTGGCCCACCAAGGCATGTATAAGCTGGAAATAGCAGTAAAACTGGGACTTGTGGAGTAAGAATTCTGTTTGAAGGATAGCGAAAGATTTAAGGTGATCTCCTTCCCACACATCACCCAATTTCGACACCCCTATCCTATCGTAGTCCCTAAAGCCTTTCAGCTGCATCACCTGAATCAGCCACCGGCCTGTCCAGAGCGGCGACTCCAGCACGACCCTGCGGCCCCAACCTGCCCAGTGCAACACAGCCCTCCAGGTCTGGAGCACCACCTTGGCCACCTCCGGTGCGGTAGGGGTGTCCCATATAACATGGCGGTGAGGTTGTCCAGGCCTAGCAATGCAAGTTCCATCCTGAAGGCCGGGTCTGCCCACCCTCCATGCATGCAGTCGTTCACCACCAATGTATTTGCAGCCCAGTAGTAGAGAAGAATATCCACCATGGCCAAGCCTCCATTGAGTATCGATCTGAAACTCTTGGGAAAGGAAATCTTGGGAGGCTTGCCCGGCCATATAAAGTTAGGGGCTTTGGCGTTGGTGGTGGTCAGCCAGTGAGTTGGGACCAAAAAGGAGTTATTCTGGAGAGTATACAAGAGGCGTGGAAAGATCATCCTTTTTGTACAGGTCTACCCCCCCTAATAGAATGAGCGGCAGCTTGGTCCACTTATCCAAGTCCAGCTGCACTGTTCGGTCTAGGGGGTCAGAGGTCAAGGCTCCATGCTAAGTCTGGGTCCCGGGACATTTGAAACCCCAGATCTAGTGCAGGGTGACACAACATATAGCAGATGCTTGTGTAGAGAGGGATAAGGCAAACAAACTCTATAAGTAGTGAATTCACTATGGGACAATTAGCTGCATTGTACATTGCACAGTGGCTTATCTGTGGAGAAATATCTTAGAACCAAATTCCCCCATTACTCAAATTTTACTAAACCCCCTCTCATATAGTTTCTCCCTTATTTTTATTCTCCTTCATTTTTCTTTCTTGATCATTCCATGATATTGGCCTGCTATGTTCTTTTCATTCACTGTTCTTCCTCTGTGCACTATATTGAGACTGATTTGAATCATTGTCATTTTCTTTTTTAACTGTATACCTTTATTGGTTGTGTGTCGGTTCTATCTATGGGATTAACCCAACCATGCCTGATGTACAGCACGTTGACACCTACTCAGTTGAGTGGCTTTATAAAAATCAGAACTAAATTGTTTTGTATTGTTCTGGTAGTATGATAGTTGTATAATTGTACCTTTAAAGTTGTAGTGCTTTGGAGGTTTATTGTAGGTGTGTTATTATAAGATTTTATGGTGTTATCATTTTGAAGCTGTAGTTAAAGTGTGTAGGTGACTTAGGGCTAGTGCTCTTTTGCAGTTGTGTAGTTGAGGTGCTGTAGTTGTCATTTCAGCGTCCAAGCCCCAGAAAAACAACTCAGACACACTGGATGTATTCTTTATTGCCTCCATATGCTGTGCTCACCATTCACTTTCTAAAGACCACTCTAAGCCTCTACTGTCCCTCACTGCGTTACTTCCCTTGTTCGGGGCACATCACTTTCTGTCTTCAGAGTTAAGTTCCAGTTCTTATATGCCCGACTCTACACCTCTCCCCGTTTTAGACACAAACTCGGGCTTTCTCATGAGTCTACATTTCCCCGATCAGTCGTCGAGGTCAAACTACTTGACGCCCTGAGCGTATGATTGTCCACACCCTGGATGTGGGCCATTAGTGATTTTCTCTTGGGCTGGTGGGGCTCTTCTGGCTCATTCTCTGTCTCTCTGAGGTTGCTGGTCTCCTTGGGTGAGTTTTAGGTTGGCTTGAAGTGTGTCGCTTTTCTTTTGATGGACTTTCCAAGACCATTCTAAGCCTCCCCTACCCCTCTCCAAATGACTTCCCCCATGCCCTTGTTTGGGACACTTCACTTCCTGCCCCTGCCTTCAGAGTTGTGATTCCAGGTCTTAGTGCCCCACTCTATAGTAGTGTTGCAGTAGTAACATTGGTATTGTGTTGTTACAGCATTGTAGTTGGTGTGGGAATATTGTAGTGGTAGAGTTTTAATTGTACTGTAGTGTTGGTGCTCACAACAGACTGAGGAAAACATGGGTCAAGCAGGGCTATAGGGCACCAAATATCTAAAGTAGATGTATACTAGTCCTGCACTCTTTAATGCTACATCAGATGCTGAAGGACAAATGACAAGCATATAACTATTGTGCATAGTTTTCATCCTGCAACCGTTTTCAACAGTGGATGACCTAACCTTAACCTATATTTATATGATTCAAAAAGATTTGATCTGAATGGCAGCTGATGACGTAACCTGATCCTATATTTACACCATTAACAAAGTTTTGATCTGAATGATCATCGCGTCATTAAGCCCAAATCTGAAATGATAATGTCAGAAGTGCATAAAACAAAATGAAAATGAGGACATTCCTATATCTCTCCAAGTGCCACAATCTCTCTTCACGCTCTGCGAGAGCCCCTCAAAAAGTACATAAAGGAGAATCCCTTTTAGCTAGCACTACAACTGGTCACATAGACCTCAATTTAATTTGCCACTCTATAGCATCTTTTTTGTTATCTAAGGCAGAGCTCATTCTTGCATAGGACAGAAAACAGACATATTAAACAAGGACTCTGTCATGTATAGTGTCCACTGATTTCCTTGACCCAATTTGAATCACCTTCTGCTAAACAGTGAAAATATTTCTAGATTATATTGTTTGAATATTCATTGGTTTAGTGGCAAGATACAAATACAATTTACAACGTTCGCAGTCACCAGAGAATTTGGAGTGCTCACAACTGACTCATCTTCTGTAGTTCTTCATAGGTTATGTCAGCTGGAGGCGACCTGAACATGTGTTACCTGAGCTAATATCATGGCAGCTATGGGTATGTAAACCAACAGCATAGAGTTTATCAAAATCTTATCAAAGCCCATGCAAATTTTTGATGGGCGCTGACGTACTTTCTCTTAACATGGCCATTCTTCACATTAAGAGGGCAATATCACAGCCTCTCTATTGAGTTGACTTAATTGAATCATAGGTGAAGTAAAAACAGCTGAAAATACAACAATACATATGTGAAAAGCGAACATGCCAGTATCATGCCATAATGGGGTTTGCTGTGCCAGCACCTTATCCCACCCAGTGAATCGTAGAGCTGCATGCCAGTTCATAAAGGCCACCCTTGTAACCTCTGATAGTCCTTGGGTAATCGGAGTGCCATATAACATACTCATCACGTTACTTAAGCCCAGTAGAGTAAGTTCCGTCTGGTAAGCCGGATTGCCCCAGCCCCGCTCAAACAATCATTTGTAACCAACACCTGCAAAAGCCGGTAGTATTACTGGAGGGTCACCATTCCCAACCCCGTCATACATTGATTGGCAACATTTATCCCAAGCTATACGGGTAAAGCGATTCACCCGCAAAAAGTATTGAACCATGGAAGTAAGGTTTCTAAACCAGTGATTTGGGATCTCCAGCAGGAAGCCATCAATTTGAATAGGGCCACCCTCCCATGTATATGAAGCAGGAGCTGTTCCCATTTTTGGAAATTCTTTTTCATTCTGGCCACCAGAGGGGGCGATTAAGGCCCCATGTCAGGCCATGTTCTCAAGAGATGTATATACCCAATTATTGAAAGTTCAATCATTTTATTGGGATGAAAGTTTGCCAGGATGTAACCTCTCAGTCACCTTCGAGTGGCACCAATAGGGATCTGCTCCAGTTTACACGGACGCCCAAGGCTTCCTCATAGAAGTCTAGGATTTGCAAGCAGCGAGGGCCTGAAATGTGTGGACTGTCCAGGAAAAGAAGAACATTGTCAGCATAAAGCGCTCTCCTCTCCCCCGTGTCTCCATCCAAGCTTCAGCCCCAGCATCACATCTGATAAACCTAACAAAGGGTTCTACAGCCTTTGTAAAGAGTAGCGGGGACATGAGGGAACCCTGTCTGGTTCCTTTACGGATAGGAAATGAGCTAGAAACCATGCCATTTATTTGTACTCGGGTAGAGGGTGCTGAGTAGAGAAGATTAACAGAACTCCGGAAATGTCGGCCAAAGCCCATATGTTCAAGAACCCTGTTCAGGAAGGATCAATCCACCGTATCGAATGCTTTCTCAAAATCTATTAGTAGGAGGATGTCGCATTGAGTATTTTTACTTTGTGTGTTTAACATGGTACATTCCTCTCTTCTCTCTTCCATTATGCCCTCCCCCCTTTCCCACATTGTTTGTAATGTCATAAAACATTGGTGTTGAACGTACCAAGGCAACTGTTGTAACAGCATTAAGGGTGACAACTTCATAGTTAAGAAACGTGAAAGAAAAATCTCCATTCTCCAGGCTCCGCATCTTCCTATTTGTGACACGTAACACTTGCCGACTGAGGACGGGATGCTGTAGTGTCGCCACCATGCCTGAGATTGGGTCATGACCATTATTTGTTCTACTGAGTCCTGTTGTGAGACCAGCTGCAGTGCTGCATGCCCTGGCTGTTTTGTTGCGTCTGCTTTCACGCTGTCTGTGTTTGGCTGAGGTACCGCCTGCTGCCTTCGCTTACCTTGTTGGGACTGCCGTTTTAACTACCCCGCCTACTAGGATCACCTGCGAGGCATCTGCCATCTAGTTTTCAACACATGGTGCTCCAATTCTTGATCTGAAATATATTTGAAAAATATTTGGCGGTTTAGTTTATTGTAGTACATTTAGCACTGTTTTAGTTCAACTGTTAAATAATAAGTATGCTGACATTACAGAAATCTTTCCTCATTCTTCGACCAACACGCTACCAACAAACTATACAGTCATATACTGAGACTGTCATTACTTCAAACATACAATTTGATCCACCTAATACATTCCTACAAAATAAAGGGGATCCTCCTTTGAAATGGAAGAAATGGAATGAAGAATTTCTAAATTATTCAACATACATATAAGCTGAAAGGATGCCAATAGAAAGAAAAAAAGCATATTGTTACATTTATTAGGATCTGAAAGACATGAGATTTCTAGGTCTCTTCCTAAAGTAGAAGCTCCAGAGGGCAGTGATGAATATGACGCATTTGAAGAGGCACTATTGAGATGAGAATTATGCTTTAAACTCACTATTAGTATAACATTGGAGAGATACCATTTTTAAACTCAACATCAGAGAGAGAATTAGAGTATAGAAGATTTTCTTACAGCACTTAAGAGTTTGTCCAATACTTGTTGCGTTGGAAATACCACTGATGAAATGATAAGAGACCAGATTATCGTCTATACAATCAACAAACGGTTTAAGGAGCACTTATGGTTCATTGAAGTGATCAAATCTGCTGAAGCAGTCGAAAAGTATATTGCCTGGGTGAAACAGGTCAACATAGCTAGACAAGAAAAACTCAAAAAAGAAGTGTGTTATACAAGCTCTCCCAACAGCAAGGTCAATCCCACCAAGACTTGCAAGGCATAATTCAATATCATTTGTTGTATGTGCAGTAGCAACACTCATATTGCGAATTTCAAAGGATGCCCCGCGCATGACAAAGAGTGCAATGCTTGCAAACACCTAGGGCACTTTGCCAGAATGTGCCACAAAAAGATTAAAAATGGAAAAAACAACATAGCACATATCAAAGAGGATGAGTTTCCAGAAGTGGAAGAAGAAGAGGTGGAGGCAGAGATGCACAAAAGTATGGTGTTGGTTGTACAAGAGTCTAAACATACTATTGAACATGAATTTCCTCCTTCTCCTACATGCACACTTTCTGTGGGGATATAGAACTCAACATGATGGTGGATTCAGGTTCACCTTTTTCACCTTTTTCAGTCATTCCCAATCAAATATTTGAAACATTATTCTCTACAAGAAATATCACACTCTATGTGCCTGATGTGAGAGCAGTGACTTATGATGGCAACAGAATTGCATTTCAAGGCTACTTTTGTATCAGAAGCCAAACTCAAAGAAAAAGAAGCCAAAGTAATATTCTACTTTGCAAAGAAAGGAGTTTGCATCTTAAGATGGATAGATAAGCGGCTACTGAAAATGAAGCTTAATCCTTGTGCGCTAAAAAGCCAGTGATGATGATTGCTGAAGGCGAATTGGGAACAAATATTATCAGCTCTTTTCCGGAGATCTTCAAGGCTGTACCAGTTAAACAGAAACTCAGAAATGTTCCTTTTTAATGTTCCCCAAGATATACAATCCTTGCTGGAACATTTCCAAATGAATGACATAATAGAGGAGGCAAAGTCTTCCAAATGGATATCTCCAGTGGTCCTAACAAGGAAGAGTAATGAACATTTAAGGTTGTGTGTGGCCTGCAGGGCCCTCAATGCATAATAGTAGAAAGCCATCCACTTGCGAATATTAATGGATTTATGTCGATGCTGGATGGAGGTGCAATATTTTCCACTCTCAATCTACATAGTGCCTACCATCAAGTGGAACTGGTGGAAGCATCTAGACCACTAACAGCCTTTCTGAACCCATTTGGTGTTTATCAATATAAATGCATGAGATTCGGTCTTGCCTCAGTGGCATAAGGTTTTCAAAGAGTAATGTTTCATTTATTTAAAGACATGGAAAGCAATATTAGATGTTTTCAAGATGATACCTTAGTGTTCTCCATAGCTATTGAGCAACATGACCAAGTGTTGCGTGAGGTATATTCCCGACTGTCAAAAAATGGATTGGTCCTTAGCGCTGATGAGTGCAAACTCTTCCAATTTAAGATGTACTACCTTGGGCACACTGTGTCAGCTAAAAGTCGCACTCCAAAGGAATCTCTAGCAGAGGCTTTCTGTTTGGCTCCTCCTCAATGACGATCAAAGAACAACTAAGATCCTTTGCTGGTCTTTGTGAATATTATTGTAATTTTTTTTAAACTTTGCCTCTCAAATCGAGCCTGTCTGTAAATTCCTGAGGAAAGCGACACAATTTATATAGGGTAAGGAACAACAGGAAGCATTTGAAGTAATAAAGCACCGGATAATCAATGCCCCTGAATTGAAACATTTTTCCAGTGGAAAACCTTGTACTATTACCGTTGACGCCACCACATATGGACTTGGAGCTGTCCTGTTTCCGAGTTCTAGCAAAGAAAAATGGGCACTTGTTTTTGCATGCAGAAGCTTGAGTGATATGGAACAACATTATTCTGTTATTGAGAGGGATCTGCTAGCCTGCGTGTGGGCTGTAGAACATTCCTTTATTTTATATGGGGCACACGTTTTCCTCCTCAAACTGATCACAAGCAGTTGATTTGTATTATGTCACCAGGTGTTTGTTCAGTAACCACTGCTTGCATAGCAAGGCTGTGTTCCCGATTGCAGACATATAGGTTAAACATTATGTACACAGCAGGACATGATAATCAACCTGCCGACTGTTTGTCCAGATTACCTTATCAGTCTGAATCAAATGTTAGATTACCTTATCAGTCTGAATCGAATGTTAGTATAGAAAGGAATGAGGTAGAAGTGGTTGCTTGTGTAAAAGATGTGTGTGCCGTGAAGGGGATTGAGGAGAGTGAGGATAGGTGGTTGTCTGAAATCTTGAAAGACAATGCGCTTAATTTGATTAAGAAGTACATATGTGATCAGTGACTAGTAGCCAAAGCACTTAAAGGTTCAGTCCAATCCTTATATCAAGTGTCATATGAGTTGCATGCTGTGGATAATTTGGTTTTTCACAATGCCAAATGTATTCCACCTAAGAACATGGGTGAGATTCTGATTAAGCAGGTACACCTTGGTCACATGAGCAGAACAACACACACTCCTATGCACACTGTGTCATGGCCATCCTTTGCATGGAAAAGGTTTGCCTTGACATTTCAAGACCCTATAAAGGATTACCAGTAAACATGAGGTATGGTATAGTATTAGTTGATTACCACTCAGTGGCCAGAAGTGATGTTCACTAAAGGGGTCAGCATCAGTACTAGTGTAGTGTTGTAATTTCTCCTGAAAGTGTTTAGCTGTGAAGGTTTGCCACAGTATATTGTTACTAACAACGGCGTACAGTTCACTTCAGGAGGAATGTCTTAATTTCTTAAGGCCCATAAAATAAAACACATAACTGCACTACATGATCCCTAGTGCAATGGACAAGTTGAAAGATTTAATAAGTATCTAAAAGACAGTGTACATCTGGCCAAAGTGAGGATCATCCCCTGTATTTACCATCAAAGACTATTTGTGGTCATACAAAATCACTCCTCATTCTGTGACAGATACTTCATCATTCCTGTTATTGAGGCGAAGAGAGCCTACCGCCGCCATCTGACCATGGCGGCTCAAAACCAGATTACAACCTTCCCACACCAAAGCTGGTACTCTTTACTAACAGAACATGCAACTAAATCAAGCAGCAGCAGGTTAAATCCATTGTTATGATGCTCTGCATGAAGTAGTTGAACAAAGTGTTCAAGTGAGTGATGGGATGAGGATTCCCATACCCTGACAAGTTGAGAAAGGAAATAATTATTTTTCCAAACCCCTTAAGGTGGTGAAAGTCAACCAGAGTAAGGTTAACTCTGGATAGTAAGAGTTGGAGTATTAAACGAGTTTCCAAATGTAAACATGTTTGTGTTCCCTTACAATCAGGAACACATAATGGCAACAATGATGCAGGTGCTAACTGTTTTTTTGATGAATCTACATGACCAGTGATCATAACCATCCTGTGTCAGGCGCATCACCCTTCACAGGGCATTTCAACAGATTATCATCTACTGATTCCCAGGCCCAGACTAGTGAGGAAATCTTGCCTGGACATTGTAAATTCAAATACATTAAATAATTCAGACGTCACTGCACAAACGGATGATTTCTTGTGATTTAATTTGCATCACAGAAATAGAATTAATCAAACCATAAGAATATGAGATTAATCAACATTGGTACACATTGGTGCTCAGAAAAAGAGGGAGGGAGTGAGTGCTCAGGGAGAGTTGAGTGATTGTGTGAAGGAACGGAAAGATAATGTGGTTCAGATACATCCAAGCTTTTTAGAACCAATCTGGTCTTTTACTTGACAAGGCAATGTAAGCATAAACATAACATACTAGGCACAGATAAACATGTCTCTGTTGCCTATGTTTGATGCGAAAAACAATATGTCAACGTTTCGACCCCTATTATCATAAGGGTAGCTTCATCCTTATTGGGGGGACTTCATCAGGACTCAAGGAAATAGTGAAGGAGGGGAAGGAGCACCTAAAAGTAAATAGTCTAAAATTAGGTGACGTCAATAGAGAAGCAATGCTAAACTGAAAAATAGTCAGTGGTAATTACCATTAGATGACAGCACGAACAATCCGGCTGTATTTTCAAAATGAGGGCCCGTAAGCTCCTAAACAAGAAATCAGAGACGGAGAAGGAAGGTCACAAAACATGACCCATAGGCACCCAATCCCGTAAAGATGTAATTTCAGTGAGACTCACTTGGAAAAGGAACCAAATTCTAGTAAAATGGAGAGATGGGTGCCACGAGTACACCTCGGTATCCGGACTGGGTTGATTAGTAACCTACAGAATACATAAAGGCCAAGAATTGCTTCAGACCAACTCAGATTATAATAAGTATGACCAAATCTTAAAGGACGACAAAGGGTTAGAGGAGCGTGCGCAATAAGATCATGAGGATATGCGCAAAAATACATGCCAAGCGTGTTACTCAGAAAAGGTCATATGTGGACAGATATAACAAAGCCATGGTACAGTCGATTCTCAAGTGAGATATGTTGTGGTAAGACCTCAACAACCGGTCCCTTGTTAAGAGAGATTCCCATTAATGACACCTGTAGACTGAACGTACGTGGAAGCTATACTGGGCCTGTGCAACGAATAACAAGCATTAAAAAAGGAAACCCGAACGGGTCACCACAACCTTTTAACATGTTACAATTAAACTAATTATAAAATGTGGGATCACGGCCTGGGGACCGTACTAACACAGAGTTTCATTGATGCGTGCGAACACCAAAATCCCCTAGACCTTAAACAATGTGTGCCAAGAAGGCACAATGGACGGGTGGCAGAGCGATTTACTCACCGCTGGCGGTTCCGGTCTGACTCGAGTAAGCAACCCGGCCGCAGTAACGGTGTGTACTTAACGTGAGCGTGGACGCGTGCATGTTGGTTGCGCGGCTCAAAAGACGCTCGATGCTAACTGTAGCATCACGTGACTGTAAATGCCTGAACGGGCAAAGTAAAGAGACGGGCTATTCTGGAAACCAAATGTGTATAAAATAGGATGCCAAATAAAGTTCTGAAATGAATTTTCTATGGACATTCTAAACAAAAGGCAAAAGATTCTAGTCGTGTGGACTTGATCAAGAAAACGACTTTTTTGTGTAAACGATCATGAGTATTTCACTCAAATGGCGTACAGTATACATGTGGGAAACATTGCACGGTGGCACATATCATTTTAGGTACTTTGCGAATCATACAACACCATTTGTGCTAAAGTCACTATGTGGTCCTGATGTTATAAATGTGGTTACTGTCCAATCAAATGGCGCACAATATACATATAAACATAGCATGTTGGCAGATATCATCACAGGTACTTTAATCACTGTATAGTCTGGATGTTTTTAATGTGGTTAGACGTTCAGAAAGTTTTATTACAAAATTGAATATGAGCTAACCATATTTAGAACAGTGTGAACGCCCAGTGGAAATAGGTCCCAGAGGAGACCGTGAGATAGCGATGTTTTTCAGGTAAGGAGGAAAAAGGGGAGAAGGGCGGGATGCTACTGAACACCCATATGTTTTAGAGATCTGACAGTGTAGGTGTACTAGTCTTTAACTAAACAGGACAGTTGGGCGTATGTGACATCCATCTCATTAAGGCCATCTCTGACGGAATCAAAAAGGTCCATCCATTTGCACTCACGAATGTTTAATATTGAGTCCAGATCACCCCCCCTGGGTCCTAATGTGATTTTCTCAAGAACCACCCATTGCATGGATTCTGGTTGGTGATTGTTTGCTTGAAAATGTTCCACCAATGGGGCCCCAACAGTGTTACACCTAATCCTGCTGCAATGTTGGAGTATCCGTGCCTTAACTTTCTGTCTGGTTTGGCCAACGTAAATTAGGCCACAGGGACATAGAATCACATAAATTACCTCCGACGTATTGCAGTTAGTGTGTACAGTGAGATCAATCTTGTGCTGGCGGTAGCAAAATTGTTTGGTTTGCAGAGTCATCTTGCAAGCTTTACAGCGGCTACACTTAAAATGGCCAACAACCGCCGAAAGCTGCCAAAGTGACTGGATGGTTGGTTCCGGTGGTATTTCAAGTAAGGACCTAACCACATGGTCCTTAATGTTCTTCCCTTTCTTAAAGGAGTGCATTGGAGGATCCTGTACCTCCAGATCGTCAGCAATGATCCCCCAATGTTTGTTGACGACTTGTCTGATGGCATTGCTGCAGGTATTGAAAGTTGTGACGCAAATCATCCTTTCCTTTTTCTCAGTGGTTCGGTCTTTTGGCGTGAGTAGTGTGTCACGTTGGTTACACCAGGCCCTTTTCCTTGCCCTCTTCACCAACCTTTTAGGGTAACCACGTTCGATCACTCGTGATATTAGGTCATCAGATTCCAGAAAAAAGTCTTCCTTGCGGGAACAGTTCCTTCTGATCTTAAGGAACTGCCCAAAGGGCAAATTATCATGCAGTCCTCTGGGATGATGGCTTCCATATCTCAAAAGAGTATTCCTCTCTGCAGGTTTTCGGAATAGGGTGATATATAGTTGTTGGTCCTTAGCTTTGATGGAGATATCGAGAAAGTCAATAGACTTGGTGTCCCAGTGAATGGTGAATTGAATATCATCCGATCTACCATTGATCCAAGTATGAAAATCCTGAAGGTCTGCCGCGGTGCCAGTCCATATTAACAGCACGTCGTCAATGTACCTTTTCCAATGGGTCACGTTGGTGCTGAATGGGTTCAAGGTGTTGTAGATGAACTCTTGCTCAAAATGATCCATAAATAGTATTGCCAAGTCCGGGGCGAAGGTGGCTCCCATGGCAACTCCCTTCGTTTGAAGATAATATTCCCCTTGAAACATGAAAATAAAAATTCATCATGGCAACTTCCAATAACTGAAGAATAAACTCTGTGGGGATTAATGAGGGTTGCGCCCTTCTGTCCAATGCTTTACGTATCACCTCCAATGCTGGGCCCTGCGGAATGCTCGTGTATAACGACACGATATCCATGGTGACCAGAATCTGTGTTTTAGGGTCAAAGGTCATTCCGTCCACCAAATTGATAACCTCCATAGTATCACGGAGGTATGATCTTGTGTCTTCCGCCAATGGTTTCAGGAAAAAATCAATGAATTTGCAGAGGGGTTCCAGCACTGAGCCGCAGCCCGAGACAATGGGTCTCCCAGGTGGTTTCTCCATGCTCTTATGAACCTTTGGTAAGGTGTAAATAGTGGGGAGACATGGTTGCCGCTGATTAAGGTAGTCATGCTCCAAATCCGAAAGGAAACCGCAGTCATTAGCAGACTTAGTAATCCTAGATACCAACTTCATGATCTCCTTAGTGGGATCGGTATTGAGACGTGTGTAACTGAGTCCTTCCCCAAGTTGGGAGTAGATCTCCTTCTTGTAGTCTTCAGTATTCTGCACGACAATGGCGCCGCCTTTGTCAGCTGACTTGATGACGATTGATTTGTTGTCTTTAAGGGAGATGAGTGCCTCTCTTTCGCCAGCAGTGGCATTATGCTTGATATACCGTCTCGTAGAGCAAACCTTCAGGGCCTCCTTAAGCACCATGCTTTCGTATGTCAAAATTCGATGGGACATCATGTGGCTTGATGGTATGAATGTCGATGGGACCCTAAGCCCAGTGTGGGATGTGGATGCAGGTGGTGGCGAATGCCTAAAATGGTATCTCAGTCTGATTTTTCTGAAAAACTTATGAAGTTCAGCTTTGATATTAAACATGTTGGGATGAGTGGTGGGTACAAAAGAAAGTACTTTACTGAGAATTTTGACCTCATTCTCAAATAGCTCCTGTGTCGATAGGTTGATAATCGTTTTTTTTACCACCTGTACACCCGGCGCCCCGTCTGGATTTCTCCATGGTTCTCTGGGGGGAACCTCACCTGCTTCTGGTTCTGGCCTCGCTGTCTCCCACCATCCCAGTTCTGGCCCTGTTGCGGGGGCCACGTGGTGGGCCTCTGTTCCAATTCTGATTCCGCCCCCTTGGTGGTCGCCACTGTGCATCTTCTAAAAAAGACGGACCCAACTGAGGTTGATACCATCCTTCCTGGTACTGATACCCTGTGCTGGGGCCTGGTTGGTCACCCTCACTTCCTGTACTGCTCGACAATGAAGATTCCGAAAAGGTAGTGAACCGTCTGTTTCCTCTGTATCTACCTCGTCCTCTGTTGGTGAATCTTCCTTGTTGGTCCTGTTTAAAGTAATCTTCCTGCAGGTAGGGGTAAATGACTTTTTTATCATAGAACCATATATCCTTTGAAAGTTTATCAAGTTTTTTTGCTTGTGTGGTGGTGTCGGAGTCTTTCACTGTTTTCTCCAAACGTTCAAGTGCTACTTTGGCATTTGTCAAGGCAGAATCCTCGGATATCTCACGTTTCAGATCTGCTATTTCCTTTATCAGTTTCTCCACTTGCTCCAAGGCAGTTTCTATGCCCAGAACCGGATCACTGACATAATATCGACTACAAAAATATCGAATATACAAAATATCGGCGTCTAAATATCGACTACAATAATATCGACTACCTATACTTATTTATAAAATTACAAAAATATCGAGTACACAATATCGTAAATAAAAAATATCGTTCACCACAATATAGAAATGCTAAATATCGTTACATTAAATATCGTTTAAATTTTTATAACATACAACATTACAAAAATATCGAATACCAAAATATAGACACCAATAATATCGACTTTTTACAAATATCGACTATATAAAAACTGCTCAATTAAATATATCTTTAGCACCAAATATAAATTCACATTATAAAAGAATATAAAATACTTAAACAACATAATAAAATAATTTGCAAACACCACAATATATAAAACAATATATTTTGGCTAAAGAAACGTATTACAATAATTAAATATAAACTTTAAATATATAATACTTGCATTATTTCACATTAAAAACAACATTTAAATTATTTACAAAAAGTAAAAAGATAAAATATTTACTTTCTACTAACAGTTTCTTAGGGGCCCATTACGATACCCGGCGTAAAAAAATCCGCCAGGCATGGAAGCGGCAAAAATCCGCCCGCACACACCGTCTGAACACCGACCACGCCATTACGATGACACAAACCGAAAACCGCCATCGGCGGAAAAATCACACAAAATACCGCCCGCCATCGTCCGGAGTCGGAGTCAAACCGCCCGCCACGGACGGAAACACGCACGACAACACAAAACCGCCCGCCCTCACGGCCGACACACCGCACGTGAGATTACGATCGCACCGCCATGAGCGCGTGAAAACTACAAATATACCGCCCGCCAGCGCAAACAACGCCGATGAGAATCGACACGGCAGAAGCCATGGTGCCCACGTCCCTGCACAGAAACCATCCGCTGACAAAAACAATCGCACACAACATGGCCAACAAGTCCACACAGCAAGGCACGCACAAATACACAAGCACAGTACACATCCCGAAAACACCCCCCGGACAAACAAAAACTACAAAGGCCAGAACCCCAGACACAACACACCTGAAAAACAACAGACCATGAGGACACACCCACATAGGTAAGTACAAAAGCAGCACTCCCACAGACCACAACCCCTTGCAACATTGCAAACTAGAGAGGAGAGGAGAGGACACAGTGACACAGCAAGGACAGCAGCACACCACAGAAACGCACACATCACAACCACCACCACCACCACCACCACCAAACACCGGCACCACAAACCCCCTGCACAGTACACAACACACACCGCACCAGCACCACAAACACCATGGCACCACAAAGAATGCCCAAGTTCACGCCCATTGAGCTGACGGTCATGGTCGACGAGATCATCAAGGTGCACCCACAAATCTATGGGAACATGGTCCAGCACACACCACTAGCCACCAGAAACAGAATGTGGAACCGGATCGTAGACCAGGTCAATGCAGTCGGGACCCTGCCCAGGAACAGAGTCGAAATAAACAAACGGTGGAATGACGTCAAGAGCCTGGTCAAGAAGAAGGAGACCAAGAACAGAGAGCTGGCAGCCGTCACTGGCGGAGGGAATCCCGCGCTCTTCAAGACCTTCAAAGCGTGGGAGGAGAAGGTGCGAGTCATCATACATCCCGAGATCCTCGCCGGATTAGCAGGGGGAGTGGAGGCTGGTAAGTACAAACTAATGTATACCAGCACACCGCTATGTACTCACATGCACTACCACCATGCCACAGCTCCCAGGGACAAACACCCCCATGTCCAGCACACAATACACAACACATCACTCACACATGCAACAGACACCACCACACACAGCCCAAACAGAACAACTGTAAGATGCGTGGGGACATGTGTACACTCAGCCAGCCACGTAACCACCAACAGGTCCCCAAATATGCCAGAAGCGCCACAACGAGCACCCACCACACCCATGTGTCCGCCACAGCTGCACTAACCGACAAGTAACAGGTAAGTGGCAGGAACACAAAGTGCAGTGGGTGGGAGGGTGGACAGCCCAAGTACAACACACACCAGGCCCCAGTCCCACAGCACAGCAAGGAGGAGCATCCCCCACACCCCACAGCCACGTGTCAGCCACCGCAGTGCACAACGACAGCTGAAAGGTAGACATCACGGTCCACAGCAATCGGTGTCAGTGGGTGTCCAGCCACCACCACGACCCACAACACCCCCCCACCGACCTGCAACATGGAGCACCCCCCGCTTAGAACCATGTGGCATCCAGTACAGTGCACGCCCGAACAACCTGCAGGTGGGAAACTGGACAGGGCTGGATTACTGGAGGCATGAGGACGGTAACACGACCAACACATGGGACATGTCACGTAGCACACGAACACGCAACACCGCCCACCGTCACGAACAAGTGAACAATGTGCACACGGACATGAACCACAGACTCACACCTCACATGACCCATCACAGACACAGCAACACCCAAGGAGCCACGTCTGCATGCACAAGCCACACTGAATATAGTACCACACGGCAGCCACTGTGCAACTCATCACACACAACCGAAACACCATTGAAGTCCTGTCCATGTAGCCCCTACTGCCTGTCAACCACACACCCCACAACTACGCCTATGTAAGACAAACAACACTAGACGCAACAGAGCGGAACAACATAAATGCACACGAACACCACTGAACCCATCAAACACACAGACACACCATGCACATACAACATACCATCCATCCCATCCGTCAGCCCCAGTCTCATGAAAGGCATGTCATCCGCACAGCTGCCACACATACAGCAGTCACGCTAAGATACATGCCCATGACCAACCATGTGCCAGAAGTCAATGAAGCGCACGCCACACTGTGAGCAACAACACACAACATGGGCCCCCCCCCGAGCACTGCAGTGATGCACATGGCACAGGGCAGCACACACACCAAGGAGATGGGACAACTGCAATACGTTGGCTGGCACACAACCAACACTCACTCATAACGATGCGTCCAATGCCATGTCCAGTAATCACAACAGACAGCAAATATGCAGGCCATGTCAGGCATGCACACACCTCAGACCATGCACTGTCATGCTGCCACAACACATGTCACGTTCGGCACCCATGGCTCACAGCATGTACCCCAAAAGCATATTCCCTCCTAAATGCGAATCTGGGGCATGGCCCCCATGTTGCCATATGCGTTCCTAAGCGTTCCATTTGAACCCCAAAAGCATATTCCCTCCCAAATGCGAATCTGGGGCATGGCCCCCATGTTGCCATATGCGTTCCTAAGCGTTCCATTTGAACCCCAAAAGCATATTCCCTCCCAAATGCGAATCTGGAGCATGGCCCCCATGTTGCCATATGCGTTCCTAAGCGTTCCATTTGAACCCCAAAAGCATATTCCCTCCCAAATGCGAATCTGGGGCATGGCCCCCATGTTGCCATATGCGTTCCTAAGCGTTCCATTTGAACCCCAAAAGCATATTCCATCCCAAATGCGAATCTGGGGCATGGCCCCCATGTTGCCATATGCGTTCCTAAGCGTTCCATTTGAACCCCAAAAGCATATTCCATCCCAAATGCGAATCTGGGGCATGGCCCCCATGTTGCCATATGCGTTCCTAAGCGTTCCATTTGAACCCCAAAAGCATATTCCATCCCAAATGCGAATCTGGGGCATGGCCCCCATGTTGCCATATGCGTTCCTAAGCTGCTCCATTTGAACCCCAAAAGCAAAGTACAAACCAGACCCAGGATGGGCCAGGAGCCCGCATACACCAGAGTCACAATAAGTAGGGGCACAGCAACACACCCATCGGCATGGCCAATCCGTCCCATGCCACATGTGCACAGCACACAGTCCCATTGCCAAGCACACACAACTACAAATGGTACAGCCACACACACGCCTCCGGGAAACCCATGTACGAGATTGCACGAACTGTTAATGTCAGACGACAAATACATACTTCGCAAGGTGCAACACAATAACAAATCTCATTCTCTCCACAGGTGACGAACTGCTGGATGCTGGGGATGGAGCCAGCAGCCAGCACAGCCAGCCTACAAGCCCCCAACAAGGACACACGGATGTGGAGGATCTGTCCTCCTCTTCGGACACGGACCACCAAGCAGGCCCATCTGGTGTGGCAGGGCCCAGCCGCTCCCCAGGACTCCTCCTACCCACCAACCCATCATCCAGGGCTGCTGAACATTCCCAGCCCCCTGCTGCCACTGTCGTTGCGGCCACACCCACGGTCATTGCGGCCACACCCACGGTCATTGCGGCCACACCCACGGTCATTGCGGCCACTACCACTGCCGCAACCGCCACCATCGCCGCACCGACCACCGCCGCCGCCACCACCACCACGTCTTCGCTGGCACCAGCCCCAGCGCAGGTGGTGGCCCGGCCGACTGGATCCACCCTGGGAGCCACAGCGAGGACCGTGGTGAGCAATGTGGCTAGTGGGCAGGGCCGGTGGCAGCAGGACTGGTAGGAGGAGCAGGGTCAGGCAAACGCCAGCCTCCCCTGGGAGCCATGCCCTGCCTCAAATGGCCAGAGTCCTTGGGGCCTATGAGGAGGCCCAAGAACAATGGGTCAGGTCTGCTTCAGACACGCGGGAGGTGCTGGGGGTGCTGAGGTCCATGGACGCCCGTATGGGCCAACTCGTGGACCTCATGGGCCAGCTGGTGGTGGCGGTGAGGTCACAGCCAGGGACAGCAGCTCCCCCTCCGCCACCACCTGCCGGGGCGCAGGGTAGAGCAGCAGTGTCCAGTTCCCCTGCGTCCACAGCCAGTGAGCACACCTCAACCACCAGCATGTCGCAAGCAGGCACCCCCCCTCGCAAACGTGGAAGGGGTCGTCCGAAGTGGAAACAGATCTCCCGGGAGGACTTCGCACGCTCCAGACGCAAGTGAGGCAGCCAGCCAGCCTTCCTTGACCACCCACTGCATTGACTTGGACTACGATCCCACTCCACACAGCCATCTGGATGGCATGTGTGTGTTGGACTATGGACATAGTACCAGTGGGTACACCCTGAGCATCACGCAGCCATGACCGACAGCTCATTGTCACTGCACGCACCACTTTTGTCATCACCTTACACACAATCACATGTCACAGTTTGAAATAAATGCACCTCTTACACAAACTGCTGTTTGTGCCCTGTGTTTTATTTGTACGGAATACAACAGCCACCTTGGGCGGAAAGGCACCTGATGCGTGGCATGGCAATGGAACTGGAGGGCCTGTAGGGACCTAGGGGTGGGAGACAGAACAGGAGCACATTCAATGAGTGTGTCACACACCCATCACACAGTACATGTCAACAACTACAAGCAATGTACACACATCGCACAGAGCAATAGGGCACAATGCCACAGCCACCAACAGTGGCATACTACCCTGGCCATGGAGCGTTGACACACAGCACGCAGTGAACAAACGGCCACCCTGACACAGCACACACACACCTGCACAGATACAGCCACATCAGCCGTCGTACATGGACACTCACCGTCAAGTGAAGTAGTGGGCGATGAGCTGCTGCCGCACATTACCAGCTTCCTCCTCTCCGCTGTCCTCCTCACTCGAGCTGTCCTGGTCTGCGGGCTGGGGCCCTGGTTGATCTCCGTCATCCACAATGAGGGGGATCTGCTTCCGAATGGCCAGATTGTGCAGCATGTAGCACGCCACCACTATCTGGCACACCTTCTGTGGGGAGTACGCCAGCGCACCCCTCGGTGCGGTCCAGGCACCTGAACCTGGACTTGAGGAGGCCAAAGGTACGCTCGACCACACGTCTGGTCCTCCCATGTGCCTCATTGTAGCGATCGTCTGCTGGGGTGCGAGGATTCCTCAATGGACTGAGCAGCCATGCCCCATTCGGGTACGCAGAGTCACCTTGGTGTGAGGGACACAGAGAACCGTTGCTATTCCAACTGTACAGGGGACAGCATCGCACAACCAGCACGCTACACCACTCCACATACTCACCGACAATACAGCCACGATCCTGTTGCAGATTAGACATCAGTCGTGGCAAGATGCTGTTGCGCATTATGTGTGCGTCATGGGCCGAGCCTGGGAACTTTGCACACACGTGGGTGATCACCATGTCCGCAAGGCACACCACTTGCACATTCAGGGAGTGCGTGTGCTTCCTGTTGCGGTACAGGTGCTCAGTGGCCTGTGGTGGAACAAGGCCAACATGTGTGCAGTCAATGGCTCCAACGACGTGTGGGATTCTGCCAAGGGCATAGAATGCACCCTTCACTGCCGCCAATTCACGAGCCCTGGGGAATCTGATGTACCTGTTCCGGCACAGCATCATGGCTGCCAGTACATCCCTCAGCACCTTGCTGAACATGGGCTGGGACATCCCTCCTCCACTGCCCACTGTGTGCTGGAATGACCCAGTGGCGAAGAAATGCATGGCGGCCATCACCTTAGCCGTGGGGGTGACAGCAGTCGGATACACCCTGCGGGGACGGAGATGGGGCTCTAACATGGCACACAGTCGATGCAGAGTTGGCCTGTCCAGCCGAAACTTCCTGATTACCTCTGTATCGTCCATGTCCGCCAGCAATTGGTATGGGCGGTCAATGTTCGGTCTCCGCCTGGGTTAAATGGCAGAGGACACATGTCAAAGCAACACGGCACATAGCAATTTCGCATACACATCACTGACATGACTGAGCAAGCACATGAGCCACAGCCCAGCTGTCAAGCTGGGACGGCACGGCCACAATACACTTACACAGGTCTCCCAACAATGGCAATGGCATGTGAGACATACCACTGCCATGTGCATGCACATGGGGATCTAGGCCCCAATGACTTGCGGGGCGTGCTGATGGGGACTGACTGCATATTCGTCAAGCGGCAACGCCACGGCAACATGAGTGTCTGCTGAGCATGGAACTGCTTCCGAGGCTGGATGAGTATGGCACACGACGACGACGATGTGGGCACGGGCTGAGCGGCCAATACAAGTGGGACCTGTGGCACGAGGGGATATGAGACAGTAGTAGGTGTCAGCACTGCACCCTATGTACAGCACTGTACGGATCACAGCTCCCGAAACATTGACTGGTGTCCACATTGACAGCCCCATGCCAAGACGGCTGTGTGCTTGCAGTCACACGTCACAGGTGAGAGGTTACATTGCACGTGCCAGGTGGCAGACGTACATAGTGGGAGCTGGCATGTGTGTGCATGTGTCTCCTGTTCAGGATCCACCAGATGGGCGCTGACTCTGTACTGACCATTGGACACAGCATGTTCCGTGGAAGGCTTGTGTGTGTGGGATGGTGGCACTGGATGTGCCTCCGTTGGGTGGGGGCCATGCACAGGGCGGGTACGTCGATGATTGCGCATTGTTGGTCACGGTGGGTGCACCAACTAAGATGTGTTGCCCTGTGTTCAATTCCTATGTCCGCATGATGATGGACTGTGGATGTGGGCAGACTACACATTGGTCGATGTGCTGTCTATATGCATGTGCCTTCACACCAGGCACAGCTGCCCCTGCACATGTGACCCCTGCTGGACTCGCTGCTGGGTCTGTGGAGCTGATGCACCTTCTGCGCGTGGGGCGGGCAGCTCTCCTCACTTCCCTCATTGCGCATGTCATGTCTTTGCCGCAGGTGACATGGATCATGGAGGGCCCACATGTACGCGTGGGTAGGCTACACATGATTGTTCACTGGTCGCCACCCCCAGTCAGTGTTTCGAATGGGAAGGTTGTCGTGCTGGTGGTATGTTCGATGTGGCGGATGGGCGGGCCTAGGTGCGGGCTTACATTCCGGACATGGGGGGTAGTTGGATTGGCGACTAGTTGCAGTACACACGGGACACGTCTCTTCCTTTCCACATCTGGGTCATCCCTTGTACTGACTGACAGTGATACAGTCATCTTCGCCCCAGCCCTCATGTCCTCCCCTCGCCCCCCAATATGCATGCTCACCTGCGAGGCTAGCGCTTGCACAGGCAGCCCCAAGCTCGCACCAGAGAGGGCAAGGAGTGTATGTGTGGGTCCAGGGTATGATGTGTGGCGGGACGCCGTCCACCTGCGTGGTGCCCCAAATGGAGACCCGGCCTGCATGGACTATGCATCACAGTCTTCGCCTTCCGGATCCGCCACCTGCGACACCCAGTGGCTGTGGCTGCCCTTGCGGCCAGGCCGCGTCCGTCTGTGGCTGATGGCCCACACATTCACTCTTTGGCCTCTCTGGGGAGGGCTCGGGGTGGTGGCGCACGCGCTTGCACTTAGTCGCAATGGCATGTGGCGTGGTTGGTATGATGGGCAATGGATGGGATGGTGCGAGCCACCTCCCGTGACGTCAGTGCTGCTCGTGCTGTGGTGCGTCCCCCTACACTTCCATTTGACTTGTGCCATGCTAGACGTTGAGGTTCTATTGCCTGCGTGATATGACCAGGAGGAGCGCGAGGAGACCTCTCACACACCATGCTCCACTGCCATCCCGTGCCCTGTATCGCCTGTGCGGATTGACTATGTTGGGGTTACACCTGGTCGACTGGGGCTGTGTGTGCCTTGTCAAGGGGCATGGCGGGCGCACAACAGGATCCAGCTTGTCCACAGAGGGTGGGCTGAGGTGCGCCTGGTACCGCTTTGTACGTGTGCCCGGCTGCTGTGCACACACGTGTTCACTCCCCCGACAGGTGTCCTCTCACAATGCCCAGGGAAGCGGTGGTGTACTGTTCATGACCCCTCCCAACACGGCGTGCTCCAACTTGGCATGTGCGCATCTACCCGTCGCACCCACCCACCTGAGCACTGCGTCCATACGACTTCACACGACACATGTGTGTCTTCCACAGTAGTGCTACTCATTTGCGTTGACATCCAATACCAGTGGACTACATGGTCATGTCACGACTGCCGTGTACTTCACATACTCTCATCCTCTCTCATTCGTACTTGTGAAATGAGTCAGCGGAGACAGTTTTGGTTTCAAACATTATATTGAGTCTTCTGTCCTCTGTGATGCAGTATAGTGGACACTACTGGCAGCGGAATACATGTTGAGGATATACTGAGCATGATTACAAATGGGATAGGGTGTGGGGTTACATCTGCTTGGCCAAGGCTGTGCTAATGTACATTTACGTATAGCTGCGGAGCTGCGGACTTTGACACAGACGGTATACATGTAGCCTACCAGACCGCTCGGCATCATGGGCACAGTCCATCTCAGTTCCATGTGACAGGTTTGCTGCGGTTGTTCCTCATGCACGCGTGCATGTGAGATGACATCAGGGCATGTGCTTGCGTGCATGCAGCGGCGTGCCACTTGTTGTTGCACTGTGGTGGTTACTGGACATGTCACAGTCACTGGGGTCGTGTTGTTGTTGTATGCACTTGTCGTCCATGCAAAGGTCCTGGTATGGGATTCCCGGGCGGGGGTGGGAGGGGTGCAGCACCCACAGACTCCAGGCGACCTATTCATGTCCACTGAGCGGTGTGTGTGTCCATGTGCGCTGGATCCATGTCGTGTCCTGGTTGTTCGTGCAGTTCCGTCCATGTGGGTGCGATGCACAGAGCCCATGCCACTGCCTCCCACGATGCATGCGGTGTTCCTGGATGTGATGGGGAACAGTGTGCATGTCCCGGTCATATCCGATGTCATGGCGATGTCGTTGATGGTGTGGTTACAGTTGCCGGTCGTTTGGTATGGCTGTTGTGGTGGTGACTGGCCAGTCCGTGCGGAAGCTGAGCATGGGTGCGGGGTTGGACTTCATAGGTCACTCGGGGAACCTGCGTTGTGGTCCGACGTATTTACAGGTTGTCAGGTATGCGATGCCGTCCAGCAGGGCTTCCATGACATTGGTGGTGTACATGTTTGCCAGCCAATGAAGCGGATGGTGGCTGTCAAGGTGTTGATCGTAGGTTGTCCCTTGGAGGACCATGATGGGGCATGCAGGGTGACATTCGATGTAGCTGTTCTCGATGATCAGTCGTGTGGAGGCACAGTGGTTCAATTTCAGTGCGCGTGCGATGTTGGCCACATACGCCATGCCCCCATAGGCAGAGCAGGCCCTGTCGTGTGCGTCCAGAGGGAGGAGTAGTGGTAGCAGGTCCGCCTTCAGACATGCCGGGTTGGAGAGGCATATCTCGACGGGATGCTGGTAGGGACACCTCCGACAGTAGAAGACGGGCATGACGCAGCTGAACAATGTGATGCGGTAAGTCAGTCGGTAACTTACGTTCAGCAGGGACAGGAGATCGCATCCCAATGTATGTATCGTGTTGGTTTGGTACAGCTTGAGCTGTTCGGCGTAGTTGGGTAGGTGTGTTGCGGTTGCCATTTCGCAGCGGTTCGTAGAGGTGGCGTGCTCCGGCTGTGTGTGCAGTCTGCAATGTGCACGCTCCGGGGTTGCTGTGAGCTCTGTGTAGTCGTGGGGAGACAGGACTTGTGTTCTGTTGGCTTGTTTGGAGGACACGGGCCCTCTTCCCACATGCTTCTCAGACAGTTCAAGGTCAGTGCTGTGTGACTCCTTCCAATTAACTTGCATGTGGCCGACATGGGGGAGTGTTTTCTTCTTTCTTCCCCGTCCGTTGTGTGCTTCTGTGATATGCGCTATCTGCCCTGTGGTCGGTCTCCTCGGCATGCCTGTGTTGGTCTATTCTTGGACAATGGCTGTATTCACCGGCTTCTGTCGTAGGGCTGTGGTTTCGGTGTTGGAATGGAAGGTCATTCAGTGCTGTCTGCTCTCCCTTGTGTGGGCGGCAGGCTGCCTTTCCGCTCTGCGTTGGGCCTTGTGTGTGGATGTTATTCTTGGGCCACCTGTTGTCGGTCCCCGGGCTCTTTGGTGTTCCGTTTCATGTGTCTTGTTCATATGTGCAGGGTGGTATGGGTTTTTCAGTGTGGTACTGGCGTTCCTCTTCCCGAAGGGGCCCTGCTTCTCCTAGTTGGTGTTGCCGCCGCTGTGTGCTTCGCCATGTTTGTTACACTGGGGTGTGTCCTGCTGTTGCGTGACTTCACTGACATGTGTGCGTCGGTTGTGTGGCGTTGGGTGTTGTCCGTGAATTGGGCGTTGGGGACATGTCTGTGGCCGGCCTGTCACGTGTCATGTGCGTTCGGGGTGGGGCTGATGTGTGTGCTGCTTGGTTGTGTCCCTGTGTCTGTGTGCGACGCATGCATGGCGCTGCGGTTGGCCTCTGCGTTGTGCGCATGTGTGGCGGCGTCATCGGCGCTTTGGGGCCGTGACGGGGTGGTTGGTTCCTAGTCCCAGGTGGTGTGTACACATGTGTTCCGCGATGTTAGGATTTGGCCTGTGTGTCATATGTGGATGCAATGGTGGATGTGTAGTGTGCACGCGCTGGTGGGGGGTTGTCCGCTTTTTCCGCCCTTGCACTGTGTGCGCTGTTTGCGTGCACTTGTTGTGTGTGTGCCTACCTGCGTCTCCGCGGTACGTTGCGTCCTTGGTGGTGCATCAGCAGAAGCATGGGAAGGGCCTGCAGTGCTGGATTCATGCCCGGGGTGCCGCTTCTTCGTTGTCCGTGCTCTGCGTCCGTGTTTCCGCCTCTCTTTCACGTGCGGTGTCTCTTTGCCGTGGGAGCCGTTTGTTTGCGGCATCGTAATTTATGCGCCGGGCGGGACGTGTTTCGTCGGACGGTGTGTGTCAGTTGTGCTGCGCCGCTACGTGTGCGGGC
Organism: Calotriton arnoldi; assembly: GCA_963921515.1. Classification (NCBI taxonomy): domain Eukaryota; kingdom Metazoa; phylum Chordata; class Amphibia; order Caudata; family Salamandridae; genus Calotriton; species Calotriton arnoldi. The sequence goes on along the minus strand of CAWUFW010005279.1, from coordinate 1,283,549 downwards.
GCACTTTGATGGCGGACGGTGTTGCTGGCTTGCCGGCGGTGTTTGGCCTGCTTTTCGCATCGTAATTGGGCGGGCGTGTGGACTGCTGCGTGCCGGCGGTAACTGGTGGTTTTTGCATCCGCCAGCACGGCGGTTGTGCTTCCGCCCGCCATCGTAATGAGCCCCTAAATTACTTCCCACCCTATTCCCTATAAACCCACAACCCGCTACGGAACTAAAACGCAAAATTTACTTAAAATAAAATTAATAACTTCTAAAAATGTAATACATATATTAAAAAACAAATGCAATACTTACACATAAATATAGAACACATACATTTAAAATACATACTAAAATACATAACACTAACTAAAAAAACGATATTTTTAACAACTATATTTTTGCAAACGATATTAATGACTTCGATATTTTTTAAAACGATATTAATGACTTCGATATTGTGCAAAACGATATTACTTACCTTAGACTCGATATTCTTTACCACGATATTCTGACAGTTGATATTTTTGTATCCCGATATTTTGCACTCGATATTAGTGCAAGTCGACAATAAAAACTCGATATTCTGACTGTTTACCAGTGCACAGGACTCAAGTCAATGACATCACTGGTAGGGATGAAATAGTGATGGTCACATTTATTTGTACAGCAACACATTGATGTTAAATGATTGTAATGTATGAATGGTCCAGAAATGCTCCAATACATTTATTCCTAGCCTCTTCTCGTAAGGCTTCCAATTGGTTACTCAAGGCTGTCATAGACCTGGGGATGAGTATAGATGAAAAGGACAATCTTCTCTTGCCAGAGATGGATTCTAGGGCACTCAAGGTAGACACTTCTCACACACCATGGTCTAGCACAGTCAGATTACAATCCTATAGCAATTAATGATATCTCAAGTAATTGTTTCACGCAGCGAGCAGGCGTTCCCAAATGCACATTAAAGATATTAAAACAATAGACCCATGCGTCTTGGTGACTTTCTAACAGGGTAGACATGCTTCCGAAACTCCCATGCCTAACCTATGTAAAGCAGATTTGTTGTTGCCTTGAAGAAGTATTAGATCACAAAACAATGCCCAAACTCTCAAACAACACAATTACACCATTTTTAGGTCGAGCCTAGCGGCAGCGGGCATGCGCTGCTCGCTCTGCGAGGCATGCAGTAGTCAAGTATGCTGTGGAAGCCTCGCCTTCTCTCCGCCCATATTTTTGATTGGCTGGTGTCATTGTCCTTGGTAAATGCTGGTTTCCGATTGATAATGAGGCTTGTTAGTCCCTCCTTGTTACCGCCCTGTCGCCATTTGTTACCTCCCATGAGGACTGGATCTTTTACTTGTGGCGTTACACCGTCTCCTTCATAAGTTGGTAAGCACTATTTATTTTTTTATTTGCAGCGGGGTCCGCTTTCACTTTAGCGGCAGCGCTTGTTTATTTAATTATTTAATTAATTTGCCATGCGGGCCGAAAGGGAGCGTTTCTACTCACTAATCTAACAAGCATTTGCAATGCAATAGGTCTCGCATTTATGCGAGATTCAGCTATTGACATTGCAAATAACAATGCCTTTTATTTTTGTTTTCGTTTTTAAAACATAAATAAAAGGCATTGTCATTTACAATGCCAATAGCTTAAACTCGCGTAAATGCGAGACCTATTGCATTGCAAATGCTTGTTTATTCTATTTTTATCTTTTTGCACCAAGTCACATTAGTGAGAAACAAAATGCTTTGCATGGTTGGATATTTTAGTTTATCAATGTTAATATAGTAGTATAGATTTTCTTTTTATATGAAGTAATTTTATATTTTAATTCATATATAAGTTTTATATGTACATTTTATACTTTTATGATGTTTTAAATACAGTTATCTCGATTAACAATCCAGGGATGTTGTGAACACTATCAAAGTTCCTGTTTAAGGCTCTTCTATTTTCATCCTGTGCTGACTTTCAGATTGTTTTATCTCTTTTTAGAAAGTGTGAAGTTTTTAGACACATGCAGAAATGTTGCCGTTATGCCTGCTTACTGTCTAGGCTGACATATTTTATTGTTTTCAGTATTGACACTGCTATAACATCGTGGACGCTCACTGTATTAGCTGTCATGTTTATCTTGTTTATAGTTACAGGAGCATATAATCAATATGTGGATTGAGATGACACATTTATCACTATATTTGTTTACTCTTGTTGATGCTTTAGTGTCTGTAAGTGCTGCTGTATTTTATAAACATAAGATAAGATCAGAGATCAGATACCATAATAACTCTGGTATCTGATGACAGGATCGAGGGACTTTGCACAATCTAGCACTATCTAGCCAGATATTATGTTGGTTTGCAGCATCACCCACCTAGCATCCTCCACCCTCAATCGAAGGTGACACCGGGTGCAATGGCGAGAAGAAGTCTTTAGACTAGCACTGTTTTTCATTCACCGGTAAAGCTGTGATAGAGAATAGCTGAGTGGTTATTTTCTTAACGAAAACAGATGTTGTGCAATCCATCGTAAGAAACTCGAACGACAGGCTTGGTATTTACTACTTCATATACAAACCAGCCTAGCACCTAGAAATAGCTTTAGGGTGTTAGAATGTTAAGAACTCGCTAACCATGTTTGAAATGTTCTTGCTGTCGGTAAGAGCTCCGACCCTCGGTCTAGGTACACTCCCTCCCCGCAGCTCCGCTGTGCCGTCTCTTGCCTCCAGACCCCGACCTCCTCCTTGGGAGGTTCGAGGCTGCTGCCCGCTCCTGCGCCTGCTGCCCGCTCCAACTGGGACCAGACTGCCTGCAACAACCGTAACCTTTCTCAGCCGTTTTTTTTCTTAATTTTTTCCCTGATGTGCCACTGTTATTGTGCCCATCTGTGTCTTGCTCTAATTCCACCACTGTTTTTATTTTCTCGTGCCTGCCTGTTCCTTTCGCCTTTCGCCGCTGCTGCCCCTGCTGCCCCTCCCCCCCGGAATTCCCCCGCTCCCGCCTCCAAGCCTCTCCTCCCTCCCACCTCCCCTACTTAATGGCGGCCGCTGCGTGGTCGCGCAGCGGGCGCGCCAAAGGCAAGCCCGTCTGCGCCCCGACCGCGGCCAGCGCCAGGAACCCTGGACCTCCCACTACCCATCACTACGACACCACCACCCTCCTCGCACTCAACCCTGGAAGACTTAGAGAATGGCAACAGGCCTCGCCGAACACGACCCATGGCCAGTTCTCCTGCCTCCACTGCCGCCAGACCCTCACCGCCACCCCGGCCTCCAACACCGCCGACGCCAGCCCCGGCGACACCCTAAAATGCATCCTCCTCAACGTACGCTCCGTACACAAACACGCCATGGAAATCTGGAACCTACTCGACTCTCTATCGCCTGACACTCCACAGAGACCTGGACCAACGCATCCTCCGCCCCCGACATCAGCACCGCCATCCCAGACGGATACAAGATCCAGAGGAAAGACCGCCCCAACCACCCAGGAGGGGGCCTCGCCATCGCCCACAAGAGCACCCTCCGCCTCACCACCTCCAGCGAAACCTTCCCTCCGCCGAACACCTGCACTTCCAGATCCAGACCACCCCAAAGCCACACTCCGAGGAACCCTCGTCTACAGACCCCCGGCCCCCGAACACCCTTCGCCACCACCATCACCGACTTCATCGCACCCCACGCCATCGCCCCAACAAACTACATACTCATTGGAGACCTGAACTTCCACCTCGACAACCCCAGCGACCCCAACTCCACTATCCTTTGTGACAACCTCGCCAGCATCGGACTTAAACAACTCGTCAACACACCGACCCACAGAGCAGGACACACCCTCGACCCCATCTTCGCGGCAAGAAACAGCGTCCAATTCAGCCACACAACACAGCCGCCATGGACCGACCACCACTGCGTACACTTCGCCATCAGCAAACCCAAGGCACCCAAACCAGCCCCACGCCCACCACGAAGGAACTGGAGCAAGGTTACCGACGAGCAACTTAACTCCACCCTCACCCGAGACAACCACACCTGGGCACCCAACGCAAATGACGCAGCCAGAGAACTCCACACCTGGATATCCAACTGCGCAGACGAGCTCGCCCCGCTACGCAACCCCGACAGACAACGCCCCAGGAAAGCCGCCTGGTTCACCACCGCTCTCCAAGAAGCCAGACGCACCTGCACACGCCTGGAGAAGAACTGGAGAAACATCAAGACAACCGAAAACCACACCACCTACAAGGACGCCATGACGGACTACCACAACCAGATCAGAGCCACCAAGAGGAACTTCATCCACAACAAAATCCTGGCCAACTCCACCAACTCCAAGGAACTTTTCAGTGTCATTCAAGAAATCACCAACCCACGCAGCGAAGCCACAGACATCACCCCATCCCAAGACCTATGCGACAAGCTTGGAACCTATTTCCACCTCAAGATCAAAAACCTCTACGACAACTTCATCGACCATCCACCAGGCGCCACAGACGGCGCCCCGCCCCCCCAGAAACACCAGCCAGCCCACCATCTCCAACTGGACACCGATCACGGCCGAAGACACTGCCTCGACCATGAAAAGCATCCACTCGGGGGCCCCCACCGACTCCTGCCCCCTCACATCTACCACAGAGCCGCGGCCGCCATCGCACCCGAACTACAACGCACCATCAACACCACCTTCAAAACAGGCACCTTCCCAGACGACTGGAAGCGCTCAGAAGTCAGACCCCTGCTCAAGAAGCCCACAGCTGACCCCACCGAACTCAAGAACTATCGGCCTATCTCGCTCCTCCCCTTCGCAGCCAAAGTTGCAGAGAAAACAGTCAACAGGAAACTGACACGATTCATTGAAGAGAACGCCGTCCTCGACCCGTCCCAATCCGGATTCCGAAGCAACCACAGCACAGAGACCGCCCTACTCGCCGCCACAGACGACATCCGCACCCTCCTGGACCAAGGCCACTACGCAGCCCTCATCCTACTCGACCTATCAGCGGCCTTCGACAACGTCTCCCACTGCACACTAGTCGCCAGACTACACGACGCAGGCATACAAGGAACAGCCCTGGACTGGATCCGATCATTCCTCACCGGAAGAAGCCAAAGGATCAGACTCCCACCCTTCCTCTCCGACCCCACGAAAATCACCTGCGGAGTCCCACAGGGTTCATCACTGAGCTCCACCCTCTTCAACATCTACATGGCCCCCTCGCAGCCATCGTCCGACAACACGGCCTCAACATCGTATCCTACGCCGACGACACCCAGCTCATCCTCTCCCTCACCAAAGGCCCCACCACTGCCAAACTCAACTTCCAGAAAGGAATGCAAGACGTCGCAGTCTGGATGACCAACAGCTGCCTGAAGCTCAACGCCGAGAAGACAGAAGTCCTCGTCCTCGGTACCACCCCTGCTGCATGGGACAGCACCTGGTGGCCGACCGCCCTCGGAAGCCCACCTACCCCCTCAGACCACGCCAAGAACCTCGGCATCGTACTCGACTCATCACTCACCATGAACCGACAGCTGCTTCAACACCCTCTGCATCCTCCGCAAGACCTTCAAGTGGATCCCCCCTGAGTCAAGGAAGACAGTCACCCACGCACTCATCACCAGCAGACTGGACTATGGAAACGCACTCTACCCGGCATCAACAAGTACCTACTCCGCAAACTCCAGACAATACAGAACACCGCCGCCAGACTCGTCCTCGGCATCTCCCGACACGAACACATCAGCCAACACCTACGAAGTCTCCACTGGCTTCCCGTGGAGAAAAGAGTCACTTTCAAAATCCTCACTCACGCCTACAAATGCCTACACAACAACGGACCCAAATAACTCAACGACAGAATCAACTTCCACGTACCCAAAAGAAACCTCCGATCTTCCAACCTCGCACTGGCCGAAACCCCGCGCATCCACAGAGCCAGAGCAGGCGGAAGATCCTTCTCTCACATTGCAGCCAAGACCTGGAACGAGCTACTGGCAGACATCAGATGCGCCCCCTCCCTGAACACCTTCAGGAAGACCCTCAAGACCTGGCTCTTCGGCTAAACAGATCTGCGGATCCCCCCTCAGCGCCTTGAGACCCTCACGGGTGAGTAGCGCGCTTACAATTCCCTGATTGATTGATTGATTGATTGTTTCGCTGACCATGACATGAATTGCTGCATTCCTTTTTGCCTTCCGTGTAGTTACCTTACATATTGTGTGGACTAGGCTAGGATTTTAAAATGAATATTTTAAAGTACCTCTCCTGATTCTTAGTGATATTTTGAGTGCGCTATTCATTGACGAAAGAGGGTGTGGTGTTCCACTATGTTCCTGAACTAATCTTGTGGCATTGATTGTTACCATAAACACTTCCTGCACAGTACTGCTCAGTGGTTTGAGTATGGGCTGCAGTCCAATTGGATTTCTCATTCGTATTGGTACATTGACCGAGTCCTTGCTCCAGGGGGATAGAAGTCCTACTCCTGCAGCTCTGTGGGGCAGAGGGCCCAGACTATATCACCCCAGCCTGTTTAGCAAGTCATGGACAGCTAAAAAGGTATTTTCATCCTACCCGCTGACTTATCCGGGAGCTAAGGTGCTAATAACAGACTCCTCTGCATAGCTCAAGGTAGGGAGGGGTGGGGTGGGAAGAGGAGTTCATTTACTTTGCCTAAGGGTCAGGGAGGATAAAATCTACCCACTCCCCATTACATTTGCAAAGTGTGGGAGAGGCGCTCAACTCTAAACCCTACCCTCCCCTTGTCCAAGGGCGAGAGGAGGAATGACACCTCCCTTGCCTTGTCCATGGATAAGCGGGGCGAATACTGTACACTCTGGGCCTCAGCTCTGCACACCAAATTTTACAAATGTGGGCGGTGGGCTTTATGCTAAACTGCTTTGTCGATCCCAAGAGCAAGAAGGAGAAAAATAACGCCCACCCCTGCACTGCCCAAGGACGATAGGGAGGAGGCAAGGCTCCCATATATACTTGCACAAGGGCAAGGAGAGGGCTTCATAACGCACCTCCCCTTGCCCAGTTAAGAAAGTGGATGTCTCCCTGGCTTCTCTCGCTACGTAGTTTTTAACAGAAACATGGTCCCTCACCTTTACCAAGGGTGTGGGGGAAATGATTTCCTCAATCCATCTCCTCACCTAAGGGAGAATGAGGGCAAATGCCCCCCTGCGAGAGGGAGCCTTACAAAAAAAGCTGGTGAGCCTTCACTTGCTCCTGTGCACAAGAGCATGTACCTACTGACCCTCTCCTCGACGTCACACATTATTGTGCTGGTCACAGAGAAGCGGATCACCTGCCACCTGTTTTTTTAAAACGCTCTTTAAGCCTCTATCACACTTGGGTAAGGCAAAGGGTGGTTTGGGGGCATCCACTACCGTAGTCCTTGGGCAAGGTAGGGATAGTTTATTGCATGCCTCAAAGCCCAGAGATGAGAAAATTATAAGAGGTAATCATTATTAAACAAATTTCCATCCTGGAGCACGATGGGGGGGGGGGGTGTAGGCCTGCGTCGGCCCCTCTCTCCTTGGGGCTCTGTGGTTATGGAAGTGCTGTGGTTGATTGCCCCACTTCAAAGGTGCTGAGCCTCTTCAGAAAGCACTGCAGACTTTGCTTCCCTGTTCGTTTACATAAAATATTGAAGTGGTGTTGTGTGTCCTTATCAAGATTTATATGTTTGCTAAACTTGGAAGGAACAACTAGAGATCCCTCCTGATTGCTTGTGATCCGACATGATGATAAAATACTGCTTTTCCTTTTCGGAACACTCTCCCCATGCTTCCAGCTCATGTTGGTGAGTGTTCCAGACTTCTATAGATACATCTCTCGTCATTACATATTGAACCACTTTCTGTTGGGACTGCTGCAATGTTGACCGTTGAGAGCCTACTCCAATGTTGACCCCTGACAGCCTCTTCCCTGCTGTGAAGAAAACTCTTTAAATGAACTTGTAATTAAAATTGCAAGAAAATTATTATGAGATAACAGCCTGAGAGAGCATTTGTCTGTATTCAGAGAAAACCCCAGATTGTAAAATAGTGCAAACAGGATTCCGTGGATGATATAGCAGTGTTGTGTGACTTTCTCTTTAAAAGCCAGTTGAATAGGTAAGGAACCACCAGATGTCCTTGTTGCTGAAACAGCAATTAATTCTATTCATTTGATAAAGATCCTCTGAGTTGGCTTAAGGCCGAAGGTTAGGACTCTGAACTGATAGATGCACCTTGCTACGTCTAACCACAGGGCGTTAGGGTAGATTGGGATATGGAAATATACATACATATATCTATCTTCAAATATCTTGTAGAAATAACAAGGCCATTACCTCCCTCTAATGGAACATTCATAAAACTTACTGCAAAAACATTGCTTCCCGAGGTTCTTGTTCAGTTATTGGCGACCCAGGATGGGAGGCCAGTCTCAGGATTTTTTCTTGACGAGAAAGAATCTGGAGTAAAGTAAAACTGCTTATTTTGCTGGGAGGACTTAGGCCTGTAATAGCCAGAGGTACTGATTTCATACCATCTTCATGGTGGTGGCCTCTGAATAAATTGCAGTGTATGGCAAAACCAAATTAAATTCAGCACCCACTTATCTGATGTGATAGCCACCATTGTGGAAAGCAGCCGGACATTCTTCTACTCACAACGCCCATTGGGGAGGTGTAACAGTGCATGGTAATAGGTGCTGGCGAGATGTCACCAATGGTGTGAGGTGCTTCGACTGACTGTTCTCTTTTCCTCTAAGCTACTGCTTATACAGTGAAAAACTGGAAGAAGCATTGGGCTGTGGGCATTGCCTAATCTGAGCCAGTGGTCGCAGGTGGGGCCCGCCGGCGTTCATTTTTAGGGACCAGTAAATATTTTTTCTCATCAGACTTTAACCCAGAGCAAGAGAGAGAGAAAGACACACAAGGGTGAAAGAAGGAAGAAGAAAAGGGTGGAAAACTCACGACTAAAGGAGAAAGCACAGATGAAAAAGAACCTACAACAGTGAAATAAAGGGGAAGGGAGTGCCTGGTGTTGGTTTAAAGAGGCATGAAGTGGAATCAAGAATATGCAGTCTTGGTATTTGCCATGCCGACATTCAATAGCGACAGCTGTGGGCTTCTCACCAAAACTTTGGGCCCTTGCATTCATTCTTTTCCAAATTAAGAGGCTCTGGGTCACACGGCTGACATTAATATGGCATCTGTTATTGCTGAGACTGAAACCATTGCTGATTAAATCTTCTGCTCCATGCCCCACAAAATGGCGGTTATCTATGGTATCGTAGGACACCTCATGATTGGGCTGTGTATGTGTTCCCTTCTCATCCACATGCCTTCCAAACCCATGCCTCTCCATCAAATGGCACATCCAAAATGTGGGCATGGACCTTTGTGCGAAAGGAGGTATATCTAAACCCGATTTGCCATCTAAGACTGCTTTAACTTGCATCTGTCTGAAGCCTTTCGCTAAGACATCCATGTATGCGACAATTACAACTGTGGATGCTCTCCCGCTTGAAGAATTGCCCTAGCGTCATCCATAATGAGTTGGCAGCATGGAGCAATATCTGACCAGATCTGTCTGTTGTAACAACCTGTGATTGCAGGGTTAGCTGCATTTTTACCAGAAGTTGCAACTCTCCTGCAAAAGTTATCATTTTTCTACTCTTTATCAGAAGGGCCAGTGTATGGTGATGACAGATAACACGATCTTCTCCGAGCTGCCTGTAAGATGATGTATCTGGCTTTAGGATGACCCATCAGGCAAGCTGGAGTGCTGTCCAGCACCCAATGCTTCTTGTCAGGGCATGGCACTAATAAGGCATTGGTATAGGTGTCTTAAACCCTCTTGACAAATTTAGGGGCCGATTCTGATGCGGGTTGGAAAAGCTTCCCGACCGAATCGGTTGGGAAATGGTGTCCGACCCACTCGGATCGGGAAAGTCCGACCGGCGGAGTAGGATGCTTCCAGATACGATTTGGTTGAACTCCCATTGACTTCAATGGGAACATTTGTTCCTAACCGCATCAGAATTGGGCCCTCGGTCGGGAAGACACGTTCCCGATCCGATTTGGAAGGAGCAAATGCTGTTAAGAGGCCTTCCTAACCGCATCAGAATCAGGCCCTCGGTCGGGAAGCTTTTCCAACCCGCATCAGAATCGGCCCCATAGTCTTTAATGGTTATGGGCTTTACTGCTCTCCTTCCCGGTTCTCTGAATTCACAGAAGAAACGGTCTGTCTCTGTGACTAAGGCTCGAAGTTCAAAGCAATTAAACACTCTCTCCAACAATGATTGGAATTGGGCAATATCATCCGGGGGAAGAGTCTGTTTGCAGCTGATGGTTCAACCACTGCAGCAGCATCAGTGGAGAAAGAGGCTGATGCTCAGTCTGTGTGGATGCAGAGGCTGCAGTAAAGGTGCATTGTAAATCTGGGGTAATCTGACTATCACAAGGTGAACATTGCAGAGTTCAGCAAGGATCTGCAACACGTGAGCATCCTTTGTAACTAGAATTCTCATATTATTTGTCATAGAAATTATCATAGTGTGAGAGACCATAACATAATGCGTAGACAGCCACTTCTTTGTAGTAATAGTAATGGCACATATTTATCCCATCGTGGTCTACATATCCCAGTCTTGACTTGCTCTGTTATCTCTCCTTACTCTTCCTGTCATGTGACACAAAGTTGTGTCTGGTTTGTCTTTGTGCCAAACGGGCCCCGCCCTTTGACCCATACTCAGTGTCTAGAATCGTCCTAGGCCCTTAGTATGGAAGTTCTAGTAAACCATAAAATTGAGAGTGCCTGTGTTTACATATAAGGTGTTGATGTTCAAGCGGCTGTACCCCACTTCTGGTAACTAGGTATTGCTGTGTAACAGTAACCTAGCAACCTGGTGCCAGCCTGAGCACGGAACTCCGACATGTCATCAGGAGAGGTTTGCTCAGGTGAAAGAATGTGTCATCGTTCAGAGGAAAGGCAGTTATGCTATGAAGCCTCCAATTGGAAGTTGGATGAGATCTGCTTTCTTGAATAAAGTAACTTGGATTGGCAATCTCCCTGCTTCCTGACTCTTCATTACACTACCTACTTCGATTGCCACACTGGCATAGTTGGCAGGATGATATCTTGGCTTTCAGGAAGGACACTGAGGAATATGATGCCAGGGTGAGAGCTGTATTGGCGAGGCTCTCTGACTGAAATCTCACTATAAAGCCTGAGAAATGCAGGTTTGGGACCAAGTCTATCACCTACTTGGGCCACACTGTCTCAGGTGAGGTGGTGTTTCCCAAGGCTGAATTGGTTGACACCATTAAGTGCATGAGTTCCCCAACATCCTGGGAGGAGTTAATGAAGTTCTTGAGGATGATTGAATTCTATGCAAAGTTTATGAAGGGTTTTGCTGATCTCAGCATTAACATGAGGAGCTGCCTGAAGACAGGTGTTGTATTTTCCTGGGACTCTCTGTGAGAGGAGGAATTCTGATTGCTTAAAGAGCATCTTAATACAGCCCCTAAATTGAGAAATTTTGACCTCAAGAAAAAATCCATTGTCACTGACGCCAGTCTGAAAGGGTTAGGCGCGGTTCTCCAAATATTCAACTAAAGAACTTTTTAGGACCCTATCTAGATTTGTCTCCCCCTGCCCACCTAAAATTCAGTCTAGTCAGGAGCTATGTGAGGAAATTGCCACTTTCTTCCTAAAAAAGGTGGAGCTCATCTTCTCGTCCTTTAACTTCTTTCTGACGGGAGGGACGGATGTTCCAATTGCGAGGACTAAACCAGTAATTAACCCCCTTCCCACCTTGCATAAGTTTGCCCCACTGTCAACAAATGATACAATAACGCTTCTTGCATCGGTTAGGGTTAGATCAGGCTCTCCTTATGATCCCTGTTCAGTTTCTGTGATCAAATTTGCCCCTGAACCTATTGCCACATCGCTTACCTCCTTGTTCAATGCCATGTTTGAATCAGGGCATTTCCCGAAAACATGGAAGTTAGCATCAATACTTCCATTGCTGAAAAAGTACAATTTAGATCCTAAGGATCCCGACAACTTCCGGCCAATCTCTCGCCTTCCATTGCCGACAAAACTGGTAGAAAATGCAACCAACTCACAACTTAGTGACTTTCTCCATGCAAATCATACTCTGGATCCTACTCAATATGGATTCAGAGAAGGACATAGCACAGAGTCGGCACTCATAAAATCTACAGAAGAAATCAGGGAAGCCCTGGATCAGGGAGGCAATGCAGCACTGATTATGTTGGATCTCTCTGCGGGCTTCGATCCGGTCCATCACAAGCTTTTGATGGATCGTTTGCGGGATTCAGGGCAAAGCCTGGAAGCTACTAAAAGCCTTCCTAACTGACAGAACACAAATTGTGTCCTTGGATAAATTTTGCTCAAAACCTTTCTCCCTACCATGTGGAGTGCCGCAGGGGTCATCCATTAGCCCCACAGTTTTTAATGTCTATGTATCTTCCTTGGCTGCCTTGATTAGATCTTTCGGCTTTTATCTTACTTCCTATGCGGATGACACACAAATTGTTGTGTCTCTGCTTCCAGGACAGGAACTAGAAAAGAGTAAGAGGTTTCACGACTGTATGACATCAGTTAAGATGTGGATGACCCAGAATTGCCTGAAGCTTAACTCAGGCAAGACTGAGATCATCATCTTTGGGAACAATGTCTATGTATCTTCCTTGGCTGCCTTGATTAGATCTTTCGGCTTTTATCTTACTTCCTATGCGGATGACACACAAATTGTTGTGTCTCTGCTTCCAGGACAGGAACTAGAAAAGAGGAAGAGGTTTCACGACTGTATGACATCAGTTAAGATGTGGATGACCCAGAATTGCCTGAAGCTTAACTCAGGCAAGACTGAGATCATCATCTTTGGGAACAATGCCAATTTTTGGAATCCCGATTGGTGGCAGGAAAAATTAGGCACCCTCCCTAAACCCACTAGGAAAGCTAAGAATCTGGGAGTCATAGTGGATAACAAACTAAACTTTGGTGAGCAGATAAATGCTGTTGCTTCAGCCACCTTTCATTCTCTTAGAATGATCAAGAAAATAATGCCTTTCCTGCCGGAGGACAGTCAACATACAGTTATTACATTTCTCATTCTATCAAGGCTGGACTATTGTAACAGCCTCTACCTGAACATTCAAGAGCGATACCTAAATAAACTCCAACTTCTGCAAAATGCGGCAGGAAGACTGCTTACCGGCACACCAAAATTTGTTTCTGTTTCTAATGAAATCAAAAGACTTCATTGGCTACCAGTTTGAAAACGGGTGCATTTTAAATCCTTATGCACCATTTTCAAGGCCCTCCAAGGAATAGGACCAGAATATCTGAAGCGGCGGTTTCAATAGGTATACTCCTAAAAAAACTCTTCGCTCCCTAGGAGCTAAGATGGTGACAGTACCCCCCATTAAAAAAGCCACATGGGGAGGGAGAAGTTTTATCACCTGTGCCGCAAGGGCCTGGAATGAACTTCCCTTCCATCTTAGAACTGCCACTGACCTCATGGCATTTAGGAAGGGATTAAAAACCTGGGTTTTTAACATGTAGAATCTCCATAATAATCTGCGCTCAGAGGGTAGTAGTCAGCGCCAGGACACCTTCGGGTAACCGCTGCACTTTAGAAATATTAATAACATAACATAACAAGAAGGGGAAGATGGAACCAACACGATAATGTTCATTTTGCGGGGCTTAAAAGACGCAGAGTCTAGATATTCCATCATCAAGAGAGAAGCCATGGCTGTCTTTTGGGCAGTCAAGAAGCTTAAACAATTCCTGTGGGGATCGTCACTTACAGTAAGGACTGATCACAAGCCTCTCTCAGAGGTTTTTTAAAAAAAGGGTGTGGACCTTATTTCTGGTTGCATAACTAAATGGGTCATAGCATTACAGGAGTATGATTTTGCCATTGAATATTTTCCTGGAGTCTGTAACACAGTGGCAGATACCCTTTCCAGATTAGTTCCCATTGAGGACGAAGATGTTAACCTTGAGGAGAGTGGTGGAGCAAGATTCAGAATTTGTTTGGTCAACATTGTCACTGAACAGAAATGGCGGGAAGAGTTGGCTAAGGATGAGGTGCTAGTGGAAGTGATGCAACTTATAAGGCAAGGGTGGAAGTTCCGGAATCAAGGGTCAGAAGGTTGTCGCAACTATTGGTGTGTGCGCAATGAATTGTCCACTAGGAAGGACCTGCTGTTCAGGGGAACCAGACTTATTCCACCTCTCAGTATCAGAGGGGAATTGATTGGCCTGACCCATGAAGCAAATCAAGGCATGATAAAAAGTAAGGAGAGAATGTGCAGTTCCTATTTTAAAGTAAGGAGAGAATGCGCAGTTCCTATTGGCGGCCTGGCATGGACAGACAAGTGGAAAGAATAGTGTGTGGCTGTGCTATGTGTGCCCTAAGTGATAAGTCCAAGTAAACAAGAGTTCAACCCATGGTGTCCAGGAGACTGACTGCCAAACCATGGGAAGAGATCGCATTGGATATTGTGGGCCTGTCCATGGCCAAGGCAAGCAGGTTTTTCTCATTGTTGTGCAGGGCATGTTCTCTAGGTGGCCCGAAATTTTTGTCACAAGCTCCATACAGAGCAGTGATGTAATTACAGTTTTGGAGAACCTCATGGCTAGTGAGGGATTTCCACACTCATTACTTACCGACAACAGTATACAACTCACATCCAGAGAAATGGTTAGATTCCTTGGTGACAGGGGAATACATCACAAAAAAATGTGCTCTGTAACATCCAGAGACCAATTGAATGGTTGAGAGGCTAAACATGGCAATTAGGGAAACCTTTTCTCTGGCCAAGTCTAATGCTCTAGATTGGAAAAAAGAGGTGTGCAGAATGATCAAGATGTACAGAGTTACTCCCCATTGTACTACTGGCAAGAATTTCCAATATCTTTGTCGAGCCCTCCTGTGTTAATACTTATGCACTGGAGATGGGAAAGAATGTTGGAGGTGCTGAATGGTGACAATGTGAGGAGGATAAGGTGAGGTTGAGGAAGAGTGAATTTGATTCCAGAAAGGTGGTGAGAAAGACTGTAGTGGTTGTGGGAAACTTTGTCATGGTTAGGTGTCCAAAGTAAGGCAATGTCAAAATATAAAGGAGGTACCCTAGTGCAGTTATTTGAATTATCTTCTTGCACCCTTTAGAATTGACCACATTGTCCTCAAAATTAAAGAAGAAGACTTGTGGGAGTGACTTTTCTTGAGAGCCCATACCATTAACAAGGGGCAACAGTACCATGCTTTAAGGTATCTACAATTAGTGTTCACTCTAAATGCCCATGAGATCAGCTCACTGCATGTGATTAGGCCACACGGTGCAGTGGGGTTGTAAGGTGGGATATGACCCCTACTATAAATCAAGAATGATTATTAGACACTACGACCAGCTCACTGCATGCGACCAGGATACATGAAGCAGTGGAGTGGTAAATGTCCATCATTTTTAATTAAAGTTGATTACCAGGCACCTTGAATATCCGTGAATCAGCATATCATAGTTAAATTTCCACGCCGCTAAAACAATATTTTGTAAAAAGGGAATGTTTTTATTAAATTGTATTGAAATTTGGTTTCTAACAAAGGTCTTTTATATTGTCTGTCTAGATTGTTTTTTATAACTGAACTATTGTCCTGAAGAAGGTGACGAAACACCTCTACACCGAAACGCCGCGTCGACAGTTTGTTCTTTTGCTTTGTTTTTAATAATGTGTTTTTAATAATTGTTCATGAATTTAAAAATGTTTTTAATACGTATACAAACAATGGGAATCAGCCAAACACATGAAGCTCATGATATTTTTACGTATGAAATATTGCTTTTACTAAACAGCAATAATAAAAAATCTTTATGATACAGCATTCCCTTTTAGACTTTGTTATTTAATTTGACATTATTGTTTTAGACTTTGTTATTTAATTTGACATTATTGCTTTATTATTTGAGTTCATATAAGTTTGTAATTTAGGGACCTGGAAATCCTTTTCATTACATTCTATTTAGATCATGGACTGATTGATTGTGTCTGTTAAGTCATTTGGGTCATAGTACCAGTTGGATCCAAATCTTACAAGTTGAATCTCAGGAGAAGGGAATCTCTGTGTTGCAAAGTAAGGCAATTCCATACCCAAATTCTCTAAACACATTAGTCATCAAAACATTTATCAATGCTGTCAAAACTCAGGACCATAGAATGTGGAATCTCAATAGAGTGGTCCTGCAGAAAAAGAATGGAGATGATATTGATGTAAATGACAAACCCATTAAACATCCTGATTTGAGTATGAGAAAGCAGGTGGATGATGGATCGACTAGAAGCTCAGGCAGGGTAGTAAAGAGGCTGAAGTATTTGAAGGATTATGTATAACCTCTGATGCAGCGCGTACAATAAAAACTATTCTCCTCCTAGGTTATTTATAGGTCATCCAGGGGCAAACTATATTTCTCATATCCACATGACGATGGGGCCCATAAACATCGTCTAACACACACGCACACTCCTGGATTTTCCTTTTACACCTTTATGAAATTCTGTACTCCTAGGAGAAACATGAGAACTAAATGGAGAACACCATTTTGTGTACCGCTGGAAGAGCAAGGATATCTATTTACCTTAATTTGTCACTCTCTTTTAGTTATTTCTTAAGATATTCCTGCTCATTGTTTTGTCGATGAATCATTCATTTAAGAAATTAGTTCATAGTGATTAAGACCAGCTGAATCACAATCAACCAATTACTCAGGTCACAATCATTTAGGAAAATAACCACTGAGTCATTTTGGGTTTAAAGAATCTTAATTTTTATATAATTTTAAAAGCATGGAAAGAATGTAATACTTTATTCAATTATTCATTTTTAAATTCACAATTTTATTAAGCATAATCAATTTATTGCAGAAAAGGAAATTTTGTCATAAAGCCAAAAACCCTAGTTACCTGCCTAGCTTCCTAATTTAGCCTAATGATTTCTAACCTAACTTTGGGATTAGAAATAGCCTGATTCTCATACTCAACTGTAAAGTTAAGACAGCAACAGCAACTTCAGCTCGTCAGCATCAGCTACCTGCAACCCGTCTCCTCTACTGCAACCCCGACTCTCGAACTGCCTGGAACTCTGACTGGAACTCCCGGGAACTTCCCTGGAACAATGACTGGAACTGACCCCTCCCACTAAGAGTAGGCCCTCTTATACCCCAATTCTAACTTTGCTAACTAACTGTTGCAACATTAATATCACGCTTTTCTTTCATTGGTCCATGCATGTCAGCTTATTCATTCTTTAATCAAGTTCTCTTGGATTCAAGGGTCCTTGGATCATTTCCTTTCCCATACGCTTAAACATTTCCATCCGATTCGATCAGTCCATTTGTATCTTCTTTTGACACATTCAAGAACTCCGCAGTCATTGTCCTTTCTCTTGGGCTCCTTTCCCACGGACTCTCTCCTGATCCTCACGGCACACTATCAGTTCAATTAGGTCACACCAGCCTTGACCATTTCTTGCATCCTAGCCTCTCAGAGACATCACGAGGCTCCAGATTTCTTCAATCTCATCCCGTACCACGTGTCCCCTTGCGCCTGCGCACATCTTCCCACTGGCGGCCATTTTATATCGCCACTCGGTTCTACTTTAGAAGCACTAATTTGAGGCAAATAAAACATAATTAAAATAGAGAAAAATATCCCTTTCGTTTCCCTCCCGTCTACGTACCCCAATTAGTTGTTACCTAGCAGAAAGCGACATTTAAGCTGCTCCTTACTTACCATCACTATTGTTTTTGCAACGACACGTTTTATTTCTATTAAGCACAATAACATGCATTTATTTTATTTAGTACGCTTTTTATTCTTACATTATGATTAGACACACAGACATTCATTAATAGATTATTTAGCACATACATTGGCATATTACCATTCCCACATATACAATGTTGATTAATACATTTAAACGAACATTTTTAATTAATTAATTATATAATTTGTTAGGGGTTAAAATTTTTATTTTTACTGCTCCATCAATCCCCCTTTGGTGATTTTTAAATCACCACATAAAACCCAAGTCATACTTCTTTTCAGGCAGCATGTCTTTCATCCTTTACTTTCTGTTATTCATATCTCTGTCTCTTCTTCATCTTGCCTTTTAGTCTCTTTATACATGCTTTCTTTCATTTTCTCCAACTCAATTTCACCCATTTCTCTCTCTCTTTCTCTCATTATTCTGTTATTTCTTCTTATCTTATTCTGTCTTACTTTTCTCTTTATACATGTTATTACTATTTTCAATGTCATGGCTAACAATATCACTATAGTTGCTACTATTATAACTTTCCCTATTACTATTTTACTCATCCTAGTTAACCAATTTGCTACTGAGGAAAACCCTCTACCAAGTTTTCCCAAAACACTTTCAACCTCCAGTGGGACTAATTCTTTGTGCAGACTTGTAATATTTGTAATATACTTCTGTATATTTTCACTGTTATCCGGAATGTAAGTACAACAATGTTGGACTTTCAACATTCCACAGACTCCACCCTCTTTTGCCAAAAGAATATCAAGGGCAAGCCTATTTTGCATTACCATAGCTCTCATGGCAACCATTTCGGTATTTACCATTAAGAACCCTCCCGCAGTATCTGTAGACAAACGATCTACTACTGTGGATAACTTCCGAATTTTAAATGCATTCAAAGATATTCCCACTGCTGGTATTAATGCTCCAAAAATATCACCTACAATTTCTGAAAAACTTTCCCTTTTTCTACGTGTAAATCTATTAATCATCTTGTATGTTCCCTTTTCTTCTCTGTCCATGTGAAATTTTTTGGAAAGATCAGGCCTACATAGCAAGTTCCATACCAATGGTCCGGTAACCTGTAATAAGCTCTATTCCCACAAATATAATAGATACCTGGAAATATTGGGTCCTTTCCACCTTTGAATCCCCAACCTCCCAGAATTTGATAATTGTCATGGCAGATACTGGAACCTACAAAGTAATTGTCATAGACTGTCTTATTTCTCTTAATGCACAACTTTCCTGTTTGTGGCCAATCTAAAGTCATTGCTGCATTTATCCTTTTCCCTTCATGATTTTCTTCCTCAAACGTCCATAAACGTTTTCCTTCCTCTTTTATTGCTTCTTTTTGAAATTTCATTCTTCTTTCTTCAACCATGTCTAAAAATACCTTTTCTTCTTTCTTTAACTCACAGGTAAGGTTGTTACTAACTATTTCTTCTAACGTTAATTTTCTATGTTCTAAAAAGAATTCTCCTAAAACCTTTGCTGGTTTTACTTTGTTAAGTTCTGGTACTACTGGAATGTTTGCAAATATCTTATCTATATCAGTATAATAAGATTCTAATCTACCTGTTTTATAAAATAAACTTGCTATTACACTACATGTTATTCCATAAGTCAAAGGTAAGTGATGATAAGTCACACCTTCCGATACTGATGCAGGCAACTGCATACAAACATAACAATCTCTTACTTCCATTGTTTTTACGTACTCATACAACAGCTTTGTAAAAACATTCTTTGAGAAATCTGTTACTGACCTATCCTTATGCAACTCTGCACTACTTCTTAAAACAACTTGTTCTTTAATATTAGTTTCTTTTTCTTGTTTAGTATCATTCTTTGCTTCTATCACAGCTACACTAATAGGAATTGTGATTGCTAAGACTATCCATATGGTCATTAATAACCCTGTACAAAAGCAGCACATTTTGCACCATCTCTTTATAAAATCACATTTATCTCTTCTATTCTCATTATTTTCCATTTTTTCTTTTTCTATTTGTTAAGTTTTCAGAAAATTGTGTCACTACACCTCAGAAATGACTTAGATGCCACTCTTCTTTCAAAAAGTCTTTGCTTGGTACTTTCTTTAATTCTCTTCAGAATTCTTTCGTTGTCACATCCGGTGATTTGTCACGTCCAGTAAATTTGTCACGTCCGGCAGAAGCACTATAAGTCTTCACTTCAGTTTCGTTGCATCTCACCTTTTCCCATCCGACTTCTCAGTCTCTGGTTTCCGTGAGTGTTTTCTTCTTCTTCTTTGTAATCAGTTAATGCAATATACAGCCACTCAGGTGACTTAAATTTTGAATTCACTTTCTTTGTCCTTTTGGACTTTTGTAATCTTTTTCCACTGGGTTTTTCTTGTCCCTTTTGACTTGTTACCTCATTTACTTGTTCAGCATCTTCATCTTCTGCTCTTATTATTCTATATCTCAATTTTCTTACATAGCTGTTGGGCCAATTATCTCCTTTTCTTGGCCTTTTGACCTCACCCTCTCTTTCTTCTCTTTCCGATCTCCAATTTCTTTTTCTTGATTCAGTCTTTGCTTTTTCCTCTCCTCCACTTTCTTCTGTTTCTGTTTCAACTGTCTCACTATTGTCTCTTATTTTGAAACTTATAATCTCGTCATCTCCTACTGGTGGATCTGTCTTCTCCTTTTTGTTTTCCCTTATCACTGTCCCTCCTCGGGGTTCTTCCGATTTGGTGTTTTCCTCCTTATCTGCTTCTGAATTTCCCTGTTCTCCTGTTTCTCTATCTATCCCTATTGCTCCTCGGGGTTCTTCTCGATTTTCTAACTTTTTGTGTACTTCTTTCCCTACTTCATCTATTAATATTGTTTCTGAAGGATTTCCACCATAACTTGTACTTGGTTGTTCATCTAACTCAATTTCTTGCTCAGTTTCTTCTCTAATTGGTTTATAACCCCAAGTTCTCTTTCGGAATTCTTCCCAGTTTGCAGCTGAATCATCAGATCCTGAAGTTGTGTCAGATATTTCCAGATGTCGACTTACAGGTCGATCTTCAAGTTCTGGAACTTCTGAATTTCTTTCTTCTTCTTCTTCTTGTTCCTCTTCTTCTCTAGAGGTGTTTTCCGTTGGGGTCTCCAGATGTCGACTTTCAGGTCGATCTTCAAGTTCTGGCACCCTTTCTTTTATCTTGGTTGTTCCAGCCGTTAAACTTTTATCCCACACTTCCAGACGCCGACTCACATGTTGATCTGTAGGTTCTGGAATTCTGATTGTGTGGCTGGCATGAACCCAGTTCTTTACTCCTGCACACTTGACAGCAGTCGTTGTTACTAGGATTACCTGTCTTGGCTCATCCCAACGCGGAACTGGACAGTTTCTTCTCCTGTGGACTTTTATGCGGACCCAGTCTCCTGGATTCAAGTCGTGAGCTGGTTTCTTTCAAGAGTGGTCGCATCCGGTCCAACCTGATGAAACACAGAACGCACCACATCAGCCAGTCCTTTGCAATAATCCAGTATTAGATCATCAGTTATTGTTAATAACTTGTTGACTGGTACGTGGGCTTGTCTCATTGCTCGTCCCATGATCATTTCATGAGGACTGAGTCCCGTTTTCTTTTCAGGGATGCTTCTGATGGTCATCAGAACAAGAGGCAGTGCATCTGGCCATTTGAGTCCTGTAGCTTGACACATTTTTCCTAATCTGTTTTTAATTGTTCCATTTATCTGCTCTACTACCCCAGAAGCTTCGGGTCTGTAAGCACAATGTAGTTTTTGTTTAATACTCAATGCTTCACAAATCAATTGGATCAACTCATTTTGAAAATGTGTTCCTCTATCTGTCTCAACTGTGACTGGAAAACCATACCTCGGAATGAACTCTCGTAGCATAAGTTTTGCCACTGTTGTTCCATCATTCCTTCTTGTGGGGTATGCCTCCACCCAACGAGAGAACAAACAGACGACCACCAGTACATATCTTAATCTGTTACTAGGGGGCATCTCAATAAAACCCATCTGTATCCTTGTGAATGGACCTCCTTCTCGTCCTATTGTTCCTAGACTCACTACTGTTTTTCTTCCTGGGTTAAATTGTTGACAAATAAGACATCTTTGACAAAGACTTTCAGCAATGGCTCTGAATTTTGGGTTATACCAAGTTTGTCTAAAAAGTCTAATCATTGCATCTCTCCCAATATGAGCTTGTCCATGGTACATCCGTGCCATGTCTGCAATCATGCTATCAGGCATAACTGGTCTTTCATCTCTGTATACCCACACTCCATTATCTTCCTGTCTTCTACATCCTGCTTTAATCCAGTAATCCTTTTCCTCATCTCTTGCTGTTTCTTGTAACTGCCTTACTTCATCCCATGTTTCGACTGCATTAGTGAAAAGCAAAGGACAAGAGACATGCTCCCTTTCTCTATTTTTGTTCAGGGACGCCATGTTTTCCGCACAATATCTAGCGATCTCATCAGCATAATTATTGCCGACCGCTATGTAATCTTCGTTTTTCTTATGCGCCTTGCACTTCACTACAGCTATTTGTTTAGGCAGCTGTATCGCCTCAAGCAGTTTTTTAACATAATCTCCATTTCTGATAGGTGTTCCTGCAGATGTCAAAAATCCTCTTTGTGACCAAATCTGACCAAAGTCATGTACGATGCCGAAACCATATTGGCTATCGGTCACAATCGTGATTCGTACATTTTTCCCCAATTTACATGCTTGAATCAAAGCAATTAGTTCCGTAACTTGGGCAGACCTAACTCCTTTCAGACAAGACGCTTCCATTACAGTTGCCTCTGTGCATACTGCATAAGCTGCGCTTAACACTCCTTCCTTTGTGCGTAAACATGAACCATCTACAAACATGACATAATCGGATTCCTTTAACGGTTCATCTTTTATGTCAGCTCTTGGTTTTGTGCAATATTCCAGCACATTCAGACAATCATGATCTACTTCATCTTGTTCAATTATACTCTCTTCATCTGGCAATGATGTCGAAGGATTTACATTTATGCATCTATCTATGGTCACATTTTCTGCACTTAAGATGACTTTTTCGTACTTAGTCAGCCGACTATGTGTCATGTACTATGTTTTTGTTCTTGTCAAAAGAATTTCTACTGAATGGGGAACATATACTCTCAGTGGATACCCCATCACTATACCTTCACTTTGTTCCAGACTTACACAAGTAGCAGCAACTGCTTTCAGACATCCGGGCAATGCTTTTGCTATAGGATCTAAAACAGCTGAGAAGTAAGCTATAGGCCTCTTCATGGTGCCGTGTTTTTGTACCAGTACTGAAAATGCACATCCATCTCTTTCACTGCAGTATAACTCAAAATCCTTTTCATAATCAGGCATGCCTAATGCAGGGGCCTCACACAGTTTCTTTTTCAATTCTTTGAAAGATTTCATTTCTTCTTTGTTTAACTCAAAAGGGTCTTTTACATCTTTCTTTGTTAGTTTTTGTAATGGTTTTGCAATCAAAGAAAATCCACTTATCCATTGTCGACAATATCCAACCATTCCCAAAAACATTCTTACCTCTCTTTGAGTCATTGGTGCTCTCATTCCTTGAATCATTCTTACTCTTTCTGTCGCTATTTTCCGCACTCCTTTCTCAATTTTATGTCCTAAATACTGGACTTCTTTCTGACAAAACTGTAATTTTGAAGGAGACACTTTATGTCCTCTTTTCTCTAAGTGTTTCAGCAAAGCAATTGTATCACTTACACATGCTTCTTTGGTTTTCGATGCCACCAATAGGTCATCGATATACTGCACCATCACTGATTTTTCTGGCATCTTCAAATCTTCCAGAGATTTCTTTAGAATCTGATTAAAAATTGAGGGGCTTTCTGTATACCCCTGTGGAATTCGGCACCATGCCAAAATACGCTCTCCAAACCGGAATGCAAATAATGGCTGGCTATCTGGGTGCAAAGGAATAGAGAAAAATGCGTGACATAAATCTATCACAGTGTACCACTCAGCTTCATGCGGGATTTGATATAGAATCACTGCAGGATTTGGCACTATTGGACAACATGGTACCACTATTTTGTTGATCTTTCTCAAATCCTGTACTATTCTGTATGTTCCATTTGGCTTTTTCAGTCCCATAATAGGTGAATTACATGGACTGCTCATGATTTCTTTCAAAATTCCCTGTTCAATCATCTTATTTATCACAGGAGTTATTCCTTCAATTATTTCTGGAGTTAATTTGTACTGTGGCGTGTTTGGATAACTTATCCCTTCTTTCACTGTCACTTTTACGGGATCAACTTCTCTCATTAATCCAATGTCTTCTCCTGTAAAATCCCACACACTTTCTTTCACTGCACTTTTTAATTCTTCTGGAAGTTTTTCTGCATCAAATGCAGGAAACAAACCATTCATTTCAGGTTCCTGATTCATCAAAGTTACTTTATACAAAGCATCTTCATCTGAAGTCTGAAAACCAATTCCATCTGGTGTACAATAAATTGTGCAATTCATTTTACACAAGAGGTCACGACCTAAAAGATTTACAGGACTACAATCGCACACTACAAATTTATGCATTTTACTAAAAGAACCAATTTTTACTTCTACCAATTCAGTAAGTGGGGTTTTAATCTGCTGATTGGCTACTCCTACCACTTGGATGCATTCACCTGAGAGAGGAAGGTTCGGAATTTCCACTGACCTAACAGTAGAACGGGTAGCTCCAGTATCGACAAGGAATGTTACGTTTGCTCCATTCACTTCTCCATCCACAAAGGGACCAGACTGATCTACCTCCAGAGTTGCGCCAAGCACGCACTCTTTCCCCTCTCTTGCGCACCGTCAGAAACTTTCATCCGGGTCATCCTCACTCTGATGCAACCAATACTGGGAAATGTTAGCTGCTCTCGGCAACTGTGTTACCTGCTCTCCTCCGTAGAATCCTGTTTCTGTACTGTATCTTTGCTGGTTAACAGTGTTGGGAAGTGGTGGTTGTGGCACCTGACTTTGTTGAACAACTACCTCATTCTGCACCTGTGGAGTTAATGATTGATGTTCCGGATTAGGTTTAGGTGGGAACTTACACTCATTTCTCCAATGCCCCAATTTTCCGCAATTATGACATGGCCATTTCTTCTTTGCCTCTTCTAGACTCACTTGTCCTTTTCCTTTACCTATATTTGGTCGCATCTTATTCTGTCCTGATTCGTTTCCATTATTATTATCCAATTGAGCTTCTTGTTTTTCTGCCACTTTCACTTGTGCCCACATTGCTTTTTCTTTCAACTTACGCTGTTTACTCTCTATTTCATCACTACAATACTTAGCATACCTCAGCACCTCATCTACACTTGCATTCTGCCAGTTTATCATATGTTGCTTAATCATATCACTTATTTCTTGTTTCAAGCCAAATACAAATCGGTATACAAAATGACTCATATCCTTCTCACTTAATTCCTCATAACCACTATACTGTTTGAAAACTAACAACAATCGCTCATAATATGCATGTACACTCTCCTTACTTTCCTGTGTAGTTCTATCAATCTTAACCCAATCTGTCTCTTTTGGAGGAATCTTATTTTTCAAAAAGGTAATCACTTTGTCGTATTTCTTCATCACATCTGGTCCTGGAGCTCCTGTCTTAGGATCTCTTGGATATTCTGTAGTTGGCCAGTCAACTGTAATCTTACATTCTGACCACAGATCCGTTGGTACCACTATGTCAAACAATCCATCCAAATCTATCCACAACACTTTCGAGACCTTTACAAACCTTTCTACCTGTCGGTACCACTCAACTGGCTTTTCTCTTAACTTTGGAAAGTCATTTGTAAATGACAGGATGTCCTGCCTAGTCCAGGGAACATGCACATAACTACCACCTGGAGTTTCTCTCATAGGGTACTCTTTAACAACATGTTCCTTTTCTGTTATCATAAAAGCCAATGAACCTTTGTCTACACTTTTCTCATTCTTCTTTGTCCATCTAACCTTCCATCTGTCCACATCACCCCATTTTCTCAACAAAACAATCAACTCTTTTATCTGTGTCAGCCTTCCTGCTGTATTCAAATTTTCAATATCTTTTTCACAAAAATCTACTCTGTATGGTTTCTGCAACGTTTTTACTTTTGCAAAATCTATTCCAATCTCACCGGCCACTTCTTCTAGTTTGTCATGTAAATTCTTTGCCCTCCATGTTATACTTTTGCACAGAAACATTATTTCATCATCCTGATAATTCTTTATCTTTTCTGTACCAATCGTTCCTAGTATTAATTCTTCCATGTCAATTTTCAATCTGATCACATCTAATGGTTTTTCTTCCGTTTCTTTTATTTTAAAAGCTTTCATCCACTCACTTAACTCATCAGGAGTCGGACCTATAGGAGTACTATTTATTTCTGTCCAATTTCCACTCTTTTCAGGTGTCACTGTTGTAGATTCAGTTACCATAGGCATTTTCCTACTGCTACACTCATTTACTGTCAAATTTTCAGGTGGACTTGGTCTGTAAGCACTAGTCAAATTGCTCGTACCTGGACTTGTTTCCATTCTTTCCTTTTCTCTTTGGAATTGCGAACTCAAGGGAATCACCAAAGATCGTTCATCAATTTTCTGATTCTCGAAAACTGGTATTACTGGACCTATTGTTACGGGTACGGTAACTGCTTCCATATTCTTGGTTAATTCTCTAATTTTCTCAGTTAATTCTTTTGTTGTCCTTGCCAATTCTCTTGCACTATCATTTTCTATTCCCTCATTTTGGCAAGTTCTTATTTGTTCTTGTGACCTATTTATTTCTTGTCTTTTTTCTGGACTTTTATTTCGCATAGTTTCTATTGGTGGCGCATTTGGTGTCACCACTGTAGAAATCTGCTGATACGGAGGTGGATTTTTATTTAATATATCTTCCAGCAACTCGTCATCCGTTTCGCTCTCATGCATATACTTTTCTCTCTCTAAATGTTTCTTTTTCTCAGTCCGTTTTTCTTAGTCCCTTCCTCAACTGTAAAAGCTGGAAACAAACCTCCTGTCATGTTAGCACATCTCCATCGTTTTATTCTGTCCTCATGATTCATTCCCCACATTCTTCCGGGCACGAACTCATAACCTTTCATACCTCTGAATCTTTCTTTTTCGTACATCTCATCTTCCCATTCTGTTAAAGCTTCAAACTGTGTCGGTCTAGGTCTAGGTTCCAATTTAAGCATCTTTTCTTTTAAATTCCGTAAAATCGCTACATTAAAAGAACCATTTTCAGGAAAAGCCAATGCTCCATCATTCTTGGTATATTTTACCCAATTATCCAACCATATGCACGTATGATATCCATATTTCAGCATCATATGTGAAGCTGCTGATTTCGGCGGAGGAATTACTTGTCCCTCTCTAGTCACAACCTTTTTGTCTTTCTTAAAGAAATTCTTTAATTTCGTCGTCCATGACGTTCTCTCCCTTTCATACTCGTAATACGGCATGTCTTCTATTTTGTTTTCTCTTTACTCTAACACAGTTTCTGTGTACGGAACTTCGTCCAATTACAGCGCGATTCACACTAACGTACCAATCAGAACAATTTCCACCAACCGCGAACCAACCAATCCTAGCGCGGCACTTTTCTACGTCACTCCTGCTCTGTGTTCACGTGGCTGGCGCACTATCCAATCCTAGCGCGGCACTTTTCCACGTCACTTCTACTCTTTACCCCTCCTTTACAAAATTTATCGGCAAGTTTCTTTTCGCTGTTTTCTCCGTTAGTTACAACAAATAAACAATTCCATAGTCTGATTCGCTAAACAAAGTGACAGCTTTGTCCTTTTACACAAGAATCCTGTTTTTCCAGTAGACAGCGCTTACCTCTACCCTACCACAGAATTATTTACTTTCGCCGATAAAGTAGCACTTCCCTCTACCTTACCCTTCTTTCAAACAAACAATTTACTCGTTTCTCTGGGGATAAGACACATGTGGAGACTAGGCTCCTGAGAATTAAGGCCAAAGTTTCACAAGTAAACGTGATTTGCTATTTCATTTACACACTTTTCACACCGAAATCCCTAACATAACACAACCTGCGTTATAACCAAAATAAATTCAGACCATGTACCAAATTCCATGTGACTTCTCTTGCCACACGTGTTCCACTTCCTACATCCCAGAAGCGTGAAAACTTACATATAACATAACGCGACTCAACATATAGTGTTAGTCATCAAATAATCAATAATCAATAAACAATAATCACTAAACTAATCTATAGAAAACCATAACTCTGCTACCAAGAAATCTGATGCAGCGCGTACAATAAAAACTATTCTCCTCCTAGGTTATTTATAGGTCATCCAGGGGCAAACTATATTTCTCATATCCACATGACGATGGGGCCCATAAACATCGTCTAACACACACGCACACTCCTGGATTTTCCTTTTACACCTTTATGAAATTCTGTACTCCTAGGAGAAACATGAGAACTAAATGGAGAACACCATTTTGTGTACCGCTGGAAGAGCAAGGATATCTATTTACCTTAATTTGTCACTCTCTTTTAGTTATTTCTTAAGATATTCCTGCTCATTGTTTTGTCGATGAATCATTCATTTAAGAAATTAGTTCATAGTGATTAAGACCAGCTGAATCACAATCAACCAATTACTCAGGTCACAATCATTTAGGAAAATAACCACTGAGTCATTTTGGGTTTAAAGAATCTTAATTTTTATATAATTTTAAAAGCATGGAAAGAATTTAATACTTTATTCAATTATTCATTTTTAAATTCACAATTTTATTAAGCATAATCAATTTATTGCAGAAAAGGAAATTTTGTCATAAAGCCAAAAACCCTAGTTACCTGCCTAGCTTCCTAATTTAGCCTAATGATTTCTAACCTAACTTTGGGATTAGAAATAGCCTGATTCTCATACTCAACTGTAAAGTTAAGACAGCAACAGCAACTTCAGCTCGTCAGCATCAGCTACCTGCAACCCGTCTCCTCTACTGCAACCCCGACTCTCGAACTGCCTGGAACTCTGACTGGAACTCCCGGGAACTTCCCTGGAACAATGACTGGAACTGACCCCTCCCACTAAGAGTAGGCCCTCTTATACCCCAATTCTAACTTTGCTAACTAACTGTTGCAACATTAATATCACGCTTTTCTTTCATTGGTCCATGCATGTCAGCTTATTCATTCTTTAATCAAGTTCTCTTGGATTCAAGGGTCCTTGGATCATTTCCTTTCCCATACGCTTAAACATTTCCATCCGATTCGATCAGTCCATTTGTATCTTCTTTTGACACATTCAAGAACTCCGCAGTCATTGTCCTTTCTCTTGGGCTCCTTTCCCACGGACTCTCTCCTGATCCTCACGGCACACTATCAGTTCAATTAGGTCACACCAGCCTTGACCATTTCTTGCATCCTAGCCTCTCAGAGACATCACGAGGCTCCAGATTTCTTCAATCTCATCCCGTACCACGTGTCCCCTTGCGCCTGCGCACATCTTCCCACTGGCGGCCATTTTATATCGCCACTCGGTTCTACTTTAGAAGCACTAATTTGAGGCAAATAAAACATAATTAAAATAGAGAAAAATATCCCTTTCGTTTCCCTCCCGTCTACGTACCCCAATTAGTTGTTACCTAGCAGAAAGCGACATTTAAGCTGCTCCTTACTTACCATCACTATTGTTTTTGCAACGACACGTTTTATTTCTATTAAGCACAATAACATGCATTTATTTTATTTAGTACGCTTTTTATTCTTACGTTATGATTAGACACACGGACATTCATTAATAGATTATTTAGCACATACATTGGCATATTACCATTCCCACATATACAATGTTGATTAATACATTTAAACGAACATTTTTAATTAATTAATTATATAATTTGTTAGGGGTTAAAAATTTTATTTTTACTGCTCCATCACCTCCTTCTGCTTTCCATATATTTCTGGGTTTATCTTTAAGAGTACCTGGTATCAAGGACTTACTTTGTATTTAGTTCTTATATTGTTTACGTTTTCTTGTGTTCATAAGGGGATGAGGTGTGTGGTAACTAGGTATTGTTGTGCAACAGCAACCTAGCAACCTGGTGCCAGCCTGAGCACGGAACCCCAACATGTCTTCAGAAGTGGAGTGCTCAGGTGAGAGAATGTGTCATTGTTCAAAGGAGAGGCAGTTAGGCTATGAAGCCTCTAACTGGAAGTTGGATGAGATCTTCTTTCCTGAATAAAGTTACTTGGATTGGCAATCCCATTGCTTTCTGACTCTTAGTTACACTACCTACTTTGATTGCCACACTTCTAGTTTCAGGCAGCTTTGCTTCCTTTCCTAATGTGTACAAAAGTCAGCTTTTATGCATTCGTTCTTGTGCTCCTATTTATTTCTAGAGTTCTGGAGTAACTGTTGTTTTAGTTACTACTAAATGGAGAGTTGGACTTTTATTTGGATTAAACTTCATTGTCTTCACCTAAACAGTGATATTTCTTTGATCATCACGGGGGCTGTGAAACCTTTCTGGGAGAGGTATCTTCCGGAAGCAGGACTTATGGAGCACCCTTTTAATAGATCAGGACTATCTAATTTTCACCTTTCTGAAATGACTTCTTTTATTGATTTGTCAAGCAGAGTAGTCATCCATGATGTGTGGACTGTCCATGGGATGCTGTAGCCTATAAAGCCTATATGATGTAACTGATAAAGGCTGGGAAACGGGCAATGCTTCTTTAAGGTTGTACATCCCTCTCGTATCCTATCATGCCCTGTTAGTGGCAATTTGCTGAATCTGAACTTTATAACTATCTGGGATCATGAGTAGAAAGTCCTGGTTCTTCCCCAGTGTGGAGTAAGGCAGGTTACCTATGATTTTAATGAAGATTTCCATGATGGAGAACTAGGGAGGAGAACTAGGATCACAAGAAAGCAATACTTCCTCCTCTCAAAGAGTATGTTGATTAGTAGTAATAAGTACTGAACAAAATAGCAAGCCCATTCCCTAACAAGGCTGTCAAAGAACAAAGGAAGCAGTTTGTAATAGAGTTTTCTTTCTGGTCAATAATACCAGTTTTTCTTGAGTTTTGGATATTTTTCTGAAGAGAAAGAAACCAAAAAATAATTACTGTAGCCTCGATATAGACTAACAAAATGAGGCTATATTTTTACAATTTGACTTTTACATAATGATATATAGTTTAAAAAAGATCTCTGGGATCACGTTGGTGGTGGGGCTAATCCCTGTTTATGACTGTTAATGAACATCAGGATCACAGAGGTATGCCGTTCCTAGTAAGTACGGATTTGTCTGCTTAGGTCAGTTAAGTTCCACAGAGTCTTCAGGGAGCAGTACTCTGTAGGAACAAATGCCCTCACACACCTAGACAGGTGGCATGCTTCATCATTGGGCTTTTGCTCCACGTCAGGCCGGCGCTGCAATGCCTGACTGGCACCCTCAATGGGGGCACTTTACCGGAGATCTTTTTATAAGCCGTATGGTTAAGTGTGGGTGTGAGGGTAAAATAGTAGATTGGTGTATTTTAAGTAAATATGTGAAGGAGTGGGATAAAAATAGGATGGGGTACTCTACAGAAATATTTTAATGATTGAATCCTACTGCCTATGTTAAAATATGTGGTACTACCTACTAATTGGAGCATGTATGCTGGACCTTTATGCGCTCCGAGTCCCTCCCTCTTGATATATAGTAATGAACATTCCCTGGAGAAGAACAGGTAGAGCACAACAAGCAGCGGTGTATTCTCCTCTCCATGCTCTTGCCCTCACACACAAAGAACAGACACCACACTGGCATGCATGGGTGTCTCTATGTGTGTTTTTGATATTTACGGGTGTCTTGAGTTTTTTGTTTAACTGCATGGGTGCCTGTAACCATGTTGGTCTGTGTGCACCGAAAACATGCTATGTCTGTAAGTCTACAGGTATGTGTGCATTTTGTCCTTCTGCGTGTGTGCACTATACAGAAGCCAAACTTACGGCTTTGTCAATTGTTGCTAAGCAATGGCAGCAGAGACGTCCCTAGGAAGTTCAGGACTTTTATTAAAAACCCTTCCGGCCTGCTAGAAGTGCACAGAACATCTAACATGTATATCACATTGTCCCAACCCTGCTGGCCTATCTGAGTCAGATCAAACGTGCTGATTTTTGCCCAGCTTATTTTGTTTTCATGGGTAGTGACCAGTCAGCATTTCTCCAAGAAATGCAAAGGGCAGGCCTTCATCCACCACTATATACCTTCTAAGCCCACTTCTGTCATTTGTCATGTTGACTGCTAAAAATACACAACAAATTTTTGAAAATATTTTCCCCGCTCAGTAAACAAAACATAGCAGTGGTATAAAGCACAGAAAGGCAAATGCTTCCTCCAAGTGAAATTATGTCACTACTGCACAAATAAAATGACCACTTGTCGTACTGCAGGAGGGAAAAATCCTTACGTCACGAATGACACTTACAATCAACCAGTGGCTGATAAGCGTGATCAAGCGCTCAACAATCAATGGCTGATCTTACTGCCCATCTGAATAGATTGCATGAGCTCTAGGAGACCGCTAACACTGGCTCTGTGGACCTAAATAAGGTAACTGTTACACTGGGTAAGAGAGGAAGCCAATAGAGCCAGTAACCACAGCTAGTTGCAGTGTGCGGGCTTGTTTTATGAAGACTCCAAAGACGGTTAGTCTGTAAAGATTGAGAGAACTTGTGTATTCATTTTCCATGGACTCTGCAACACCACGTCAAAGAATGCAGCAGGAGTTTGTGGTTCATGTAATTTCAGAGCAGCGTGTAATAAATGTCCCTTCTTACAAACCAAAAGCAGTGCCTGTAAAGTCTGCTACATGAAAAAGAACAAAACATTAGCCATATTATCTAGAAGTATATCACAAACAAAAATGCACAGAAAGGGATGTTATTGAAGTGCACGGCCTCCTCTATATCGTGTATGAGATCGGTTTCCACATGCACAAAGAGCACTCTAAACATTGGATTCATGTGTTCACACTGCTTACCTGCATCTCCTGTCCTGTAGAATATTTCTTGTCCATTTTACCAATTTCATAGCTTTGGCTAGAGAGGAGAGAATACCAAAACATTTGCGTGAATTCATGTGATAAAAGCAGAGTGAATCTCTCCCCATTCGTTGGTTAAAGGTCCTCACAGGTTTGTACAGATTGCATAAAGTGCCTCAGTCCATCAACATATTCACTGTCACACTCAACCAGGGTGCTTTAGTGGCGGCTCCTCCGCTAAGGCGGAGGAGCGTCGCCCCACTGCTTTCAGCAGTGTAAATAAAGGAAAAATAAAATGATAATAACGAGTTATTATCATTTTATTTTTTCCTGCTGCAGTAGCTTTGTGGGGCGGGGCCAAGCTCTCTGCTCCCAGAGCAGGAGGACGCGTGGTGGTCACTCTGTAAGTGTGCATGACTGTTTGGCCGGCCGTCTTCGGCCCGCCAAACAGCCATGCACACTTTGCATGTTCTCTACCCAGGCTGCATTACAGCCTGGGTAGAGAACATGCCCAGACTCCCAGTCCCTGGCCGAGCGCCGAACCACGGCGCTCAGACCAATCACAACGCATAGCAGCGTTGTGATTGGCTTAGGGGAGCCTGGGTGCTTCTTGTTCTTTCTTTTTTCTTTATCCCACGAGCCCCGCCACCCCCGATCCGTGCCAGCCGCCATTTACTTTAAACAGCGCCACCAAATCAACGGGCACAAATACAATGTAACCCTGTTTCCGTACTAGCACTGATAAGAAATTGAAGGGCAAAAGGTCCTTGCATCTTGCATGGGCACCTACCACTAGGTTTTACCTAGTGGTAGTTGACTGTGCAAGTCTGTGCACACACCGTTTGAACAAGTTTTTTCCAATATTTTGTGCCTAGGTGTAAATCAAGGAACATACACCAGAGTCCAGGTGCAAACTATATTGCTTGAAGGTGTTACGCATGAGTTTAAATGACACCTCAAAGTGCATTTAATTTTTTTTAAAGTTATGCACTACTCATAATTAGCACAACAAGGTCCTAAGTAGATGCACAAATCATTGTAACACATTAATCAGATCCATCCTATCGAACAAGTTACCTACTTTCGGTAATGCCTTATCTGGTAGCGACTATCTAGCCGCAGATTCCTTACCTTAGTATTATCCCCAGGCGTCAGACTGGATCCGTTAATATTTCTTGAGCTGTACCCCTGTGCGCCGGTAGGTGGAGTAGTTCAGCTCCACGTGGCGTCATCTGCACCGGAAGTGACGTGCGCGGTGCCTATATAGGTGCAACCCGCAGAATGCTGACGTCAGTTACTTTTCTCGGCTTCCACGCCAGAAGTGCAGAGCTACGAAGTACACTGACCACTGGTGTGGAAAACTAGGGCCCTGAAAGGGTAATGCGCTGTCCCTAGAAATCTGTTCCCACAGTGGAGAGGATGGGTGGGTCGGTAAGAAATCTGCAGCTGGATAGAGTCTCTACCAGACATAGGGGCCGATTCCGATCTCGGTCGGAGGCGCACCCAATACCATTCGGTCGGGAAAAAAGCCATGCGAAAGCCTGTTACCCGACCGAACCGTACGCGGGTCCGGCCGAGCGAGTACGATGCGGGTCGCCGACCGACTCGTCCGGGCGACCCGACCGCTCCGACCGACTCGTACCCGGACCGTACCGCTCCGACCGACTCGGTCGGACCCGGTCGCACCGCGCAATGGAGACGTTTTCCGGCCGGGTAAGTACGATGCGCACCTCGACCGCTCCGACCGACTCGCGCCGTCCGACTCGAACTTCGCTGTCGGAGCCGTACTTTGGGGGTCCGTGTCGGACCCCCTGTCACGCGTACCCGTGCGAGGCGCACACAGGGGGACCCAAGGGTCCCCCTACCTGTGCGTGTACGCCGCGAGCGCTCCGCGGCGTACTCGCTGTAGAGGCGCCCTTGTCCGCCTCGCACCCATTGAGGCAATGGGAGCCCGCGTACGCGTTGTACGACCGGCTCCCATTGAGTTCAATGGGAGTCCGACCGACTCGTGTCCGATAACATACGGACGCATCGGACTCGTTCGGTCGGACTGCACGGGTCCGATTCGGTCGGAAATCTCTCCGGGTCCGGCTCGGTCGGGGAAATTTCCGGCCCGAATCGGAATCGACCCCAAAGTAACTAGTTCATCTGATAAGGGTTCTAGGCACAGATTCCTTACCTTAGACTAGATACCCAAGCAATACCTCGCCCGAGGTGAGTCTCCATGACCAATTTCACACGAGGAAGTCCTGCAGGACGGAACAAGCAAAATGCCCATCTCTACCGAACTGACTGTCCAGGCAGTAGTGTTTCTCACGTTGCAGCCTGGCAGATGTACAGGACTGGAACTCTACGAACTAACGCAGTGGTTGTAGCTTTAGCTCTGGTGGAATGAGCACGCAATTCCTTAGAGGGTTGTTTCTTACCCAATGCATAGCGGATTTTGATACAAAGCATGATCCATCGTGAGACAGTCCTCTTCTGTACAGCCCTTCCTTTTTTCACTCTGACATATCCACGAAGAGCTGGTCATCCACCCGGAACTCTCGTGTGCGATCAAGGTAGGACAACAACGCTCTTTCTGGGTCCAGGCGGTGAAGTTGCTCCTCTTCCTTGAGGGATGAGGAGAAACGTAAAAAGTAGGCAGAGTGATGGATTTGTCTAGTGAAAGGGAGTGACCACTTTCGGGAGAAAGGAAGCTCTCGTATGAAGCACCAGTTTGCCTGGGTAGATGTTCATATAAGGAGGCTTGGATGACAAGGCCTTAAGCTCATTGATCCTCCGGTCAGATGTTATAGCCACGAGAAAGGCTGTCTTGATGGTAAGGAGCCTGAGTGGACAACTGTGCACGGGCTCAAAGGGACCGCACATAAGGAAAGTGAAGACGAGATGGAGGTCCCACTGGGGCATAATAAAGGGAGAAGGTGGTAACAAATGCTGTAAACCTTCCAGAAACCTATTTACAATAGGGGATTTGAAAAGAGATGGCTGATCAGGCAACCACAGAAAAGGTGAAATAGCAAAGAGATAGCCCTTTAGAGTGCCCAGAGCAGAGACCTGCTGGGCAAGGGAAAGGATGAAAGGGAGACCCTGAGAAAGGGGGTCGATTTGTCTTTCTGTACACCATGCAACAAATTTTGTCCAATGGCACGCATAAACCATCTTGGTGGAGGGACGCCTGGCTGCCAAGATACCGTCACAGACTTCGAGAGAAAGGTCGAAAGCTGCCAACTGTCGCCGCTCAATCTCCACGCAAGATGGCAGAGCGTTGACAGGTTCGGGTGGAGAACCCTCCCCTGCTGCTACAACTGGAGTTCCTGCTGAGGGGGCAGCCTGATTAGAGGACTGATGGCCATGTTCACCAGCTGGGGATACCAGACTCTCTGTTCTCATTTCAGAGCCACATGATGACTTTGGCCCGGTCGTTCCTGATCTTCTTGAAAACTCTGGGCAGGAGTGGTATGGGCAGAAAGGCGTAGAGGAGGCCTGAGCTCCACCCGAGACGAAAAGCATCTCCGAGCGAGAGCAGTCTTGGAAACTCCAGCACCCAGAACTGCTGGCATTGCCCATTCACAGTGGTGCCGAACAGATTTAACCAAAGCTTTTCCCACTGCTGAAAGAAACCTTGCACCATCTCCGGATGGAGACGCCATTTGTGATCTCCTTTCCATCTTCGGCAGACTTCGTCCGCTCTGGTGTTCCGAGAGCTTGCCAGAAGTTGAACCACCAGGGAAATGCCCTGACATTCCAGCCATGCCCAGAGATGCAGGACCTCTTGACAATGGGTCCTCGACCCGACCCCACCCCGCCCTTTTGTTGCAGTACCACATGACAGTTGTTGTCCGTAAACACCTGCACTAGCCTTCCCTTGATGGAGAGTAGAAAGGCTTTGAATGCCAGATTGATCGCCTGGAGCTCCAACAGGTTGATGTGGGATCCGGATTCTGCCAGAGACCAGAGACCTCTGATCGCCACCTCTCCCAAATGGTCGCCCCATACCAGGACTGACACATCTGTCACCACTGTCAGATCTGGTTTAGGAAGGGAGAGGGGGTCAGCTGCTGACCCAATCGCGGGTCGCTAACCACCACTGCAGATCTTGTGTAGTTCCCGCTGAGGTCTGGACCATGTCGGAGAGATTCCCCTGATGCTGCACCCACTAAAACTTCAGGTCCCACTGCAGAGCCCACATATGCCAATGGACATGCATCACCAGCAGGATGCAAGAGGCCATGAGGCCCAGCAGCCTCAGAGTCAGTCTCACTGAAATCCAGGATAGAGGCTGAAACATTGTGTCATAACCTGAATATCCTGGACTTGCCGTTCTGGAGGATAGGACCGAAACTACAACGTGTCCAGAACAGCTCAGATGAAAGGAAGCATCTGAGAAGGAGTCAGATGTGACTTCAGCACGTTGATAGTGAACCCCAGCGAATGCAGGAGGTCCACCGTAGTCTGGAGATGGGAGACGACATCCTTGGGGCCAGCCCGCATTCAACAACCAGTCGTTGAGATAGGAGAAGACTGGCACGCCTGATCTCTGCAGATGAGCTGCAACCACCGCCATCGCCTTTTTGATCACTGAGGGGCACTGGTGAGGCAAAAGGGGATCACAGCGAACTGAAAGTTCTCGGAGCCCACTGTGAACCGCAGGTAATGCCTGTGGGCAGGCAGGACGGGAATGTGGAAATATGTGTCCTGCAAGTCCAATACTATCATACAGTTTCCTCGGTCCAGGGCAGACAGGACCTGAGCCAGAGTGAGCATTTTGAACTTCTCCTTCTTGATGAAGAAATTGAGGGAGAGCAGGTCGAGGATAGGTCGAAGGCCTCAGTCCTTCGTGGGTACCAGAAAGTAGCGGGAATAGCAACCACAACCTACTTCTGACGTCTGCACTCTTTCTATGGCTCCTTTGGCCAAAAGAGCGGTCACTTCCGGGTGAAGAAGGGATAGGTGGTCCTCCGTCAGCCTGTCGTAAGTAGGTGACATGGAGGGAGGGGTAGTCTTGAAGAGGAGGGAGTAGCCCCTTCAGACAATCTGCAAAACCCACCTGTCCGATGTCTTGGACTGACAGTGGAGCAGGAGATGGCGAATCTTGACGTACACTGGGTGCCCATGATGGTAAATGGGCAGACTAGGAGGGTTTGGAGGCTGCAGTAGCCAGGGGTGTGGTGGACTGACCTGACCGCAGGCTACCTGACCCACGGAGCCATTAGGTAATGCATTCACAGCCACGCAGAGGCTGGAAGCTTGTGCGCCAGGGTAGCTGGGTTGGTAAGGACATGGCTGGATGCTCCTTCTGTGGCCACCAAAGGAGCAAAAGGCAGATTGAGGGGAACAAGAGGTCATGGAAGGAACCAAGGACCTGGCTGTAGCCCTGCTGTCCTTAAAGCGCTCCAGCGCTGAATTCGCCTTGTCTCTGAAGAGATGGGAACCATCAAAGGGCATGTTCATGAGTGATGTTTAGACATCCCCAGAAAAGTCAGTAATACTCAACCAGGCACGGAGTTGCAGGCCACTGTCGGCAAAACTGCTCTGCCTAGTGAGTCAGTGGTGTCTCGTTCACATCTAATAGTGAAGTTAACTGGCATCCCTCCCATCGGCAACAGCCTGGGAGAGCACAGCCCGGGTCTCCTCCGGAACCGTTAGCAGTACCTGCGCAACCATATCCCACAGAGCATGGGAATATCGACCCAAAAGGCATGCGGTGTTCACCAACCAAAATGCCAGGCTGGTGGAAGAAAACATTTTCTTGCCTAAGTTGTCCAGCCTCTTGGATTCCCGAACCAGCAGTGCGGTTGGGAATGCAACAGGATTTATGTGGGAAGTGGAGGCCGGGACCACCAAGCTCTCCGGAGTGGGGTATTCTGTGAGGAATTTGGGGTCCGCTGGAGCGGGCGGTGGCGGTTGGCAATTCTCCTGTTCACAGGATCCTGTGTTGGGCTTGGACCAAGTCCCAAGCAGGACATCAGTAAGTGCTTCGTTAAATGAGAGAAGGCGTTCCTAAGGGGGCACTTCCGGCTGAAGCACTTTCGTCAAGACATTAGTCTTGACTGCCACTGAGGGCAAGCTAAGTTCCAGGACCTCAGTCGCCCTCCGCACTAGCATTGCGAATGAAGCTCCCTCCTCCGCAGCCACGTTGGGGGAGAGAGCATGCCGGTATTTGGAGAGGTATCTTGTCCAATGGCATTCGCCAAATCCTCACACCATTTCATGTTGGTATCATAAGGCTGGTATTCTTCAGGGTCCAGCGACCCCTCCCATTCCTCCCCGAGTCCTAGCCCATAAGAATAGTGCTCAGGCTACGGCCTGTAAGGCATGGCTGCAGTCGGTGCCAGAGTCGGCGTCAGGCAACGCCCCTCCGGCTCGTGTCAAGTAGGTGGGTGTAAATGGGGAAGGCATCATCGGAGGGTGCCAGCGGCGCCGGGAGCATCAGCCTCGGGTCCGGCGCTGGGTAAGGTCAACATGGCATGACCAGTAAACAGTTTTACCTATGGACTTAGATGGAAATCAAATCTCTCCACTGGGGCAATACACTATAAGTGGCAATGGCTCCATGAGGCAAGGTATGCTGAATTCAATTTTGGCTCTAAATGCTGAGGAGCACCAACTTGAAAACTGCAGCTGCCCAGGTTGCCAAGGTTGATTCACTGCTAGAATCACTTGGCCAGCTGATCCTGCAGATTTTGTTTACATATGCACGGCGGGCCTGATTCACAGAACTAACTTACGTCAAAATCCTAAACTTACAACAATTTTGGTATTCACAGAATGAACTTACACATTTGGGTATTCACAGAATGAACTTACACATTTGGGTATTCACAGAATGAACTTACAACAATTTTGGCATTCACAGAATGAACTTACACATTTGGGTATTCACAGAATGAACTTACAACAATTTTGGTATTCACAGAATGAACTTACACATTTGGGTATTCACAGAATGAACTTACAATAATTTTGGTATTCACAGAATGAACTTACTGGGCCTGATTCACAGAACTAACTTACGTCAAAATCCTAAACTTACAACAATTTTGGTATTCACAGAATGAACTTACACATTTGGGTATTCACAGAATGAACTTACAACAATTTTGGTATTCACAGAATGAA
This sequence comes from Calotriton arnoldi, assembly GCA_963921515.1. Lineage (NCBI taxonomy): Eukaryota > Metazoa > Chordata > Amphibia > Caudata > Salamandridae > Calotriton > Calotriton arnoldi. Next base: position 1,243,551 of record CAWUFW010005279.1, on the reverse strand, counting down.
CTTACACATTTGGGTATTCACAGAATGAACTTACACCAATTTTGGTATTCACAGAATGAACTTACACATTTGGGTATTCACAGAATGAACTTACACATTTGGGTATTCACAGAATGAACTTACTCATCCTAACCTTATGTCCGCACTCGGGCCGGAATTTCCGGCCCAATGGCGGACATAAAGTTAGGATGAGTAAGTTCATTCTGTGAATACCAAAATTGTTGTAAGTTCATTCTGTGAATACCCAAATGTGTAAGTTCATTCTGTGAATACCAAAATTGTTGTAAGTTCATTCTGTGAATACCCAAATGTGTAAGTTCATTCTGTGAATAACAAAATTGTTGTAAGTTCATTCTGTGAATACCCAAATGTAAGTTCATTCTGTGAATACCCAAATGTGTAAGTTCATTCTGTGAATACCAAAATTGTTGTAAGTTTAGGATTTTGACGTAAGTTAGTTCTGTGAATCAGGACCACTCATCCTAACTTTATGTCCGCCACCGGGCCGGAAATTCCGGTCCGAGTGCGGACATAAGGTTAGGATGAGTAAGTTAATTCTGTGAATACCCAAATGTGTAAGTTAATTCTGTGAATACCAAAATTGTTGTAAGTTCATTCTGTGAATACCCAAATGTGTAAGTTAATTCTGTGAATACCAAAATTGTTGTAAGTTCATTCTGTGAATACCCAAATGTGTAAGTTCATTCTGTGAATACCCAAATGTGTAAGTTCATTCTGTGAATACCAAAATTGTTGTAAGTTTAGGATTTTGACATAAGTTAGTTCTGTGAATCAGGCCCTTAGTATTTTTTCCAGGAGCTCAAAATTCTCCAGTAGGCGAAATCAAGACATGGCAGCTGAAGAAGGCTCCACTGGACTGGGAACATAAGATTCAAGTTTCCACCGAAGCCATGGGATTTGGTACCATAAACTCAGAGTGGAACAAACTTTAAAATCGTAGTCATCAAAGTTCTCTTGTTGCTGGGGATCACTTTGCTGTCTTCACCCCCTCTCCTTCCCTTTATTTCGGCTATGGGCTTTATTTTGAGAAAAAAAACCCTGCTCCCACTAAAGCTTTCCATAATAGAACACTTTTTGGATGTAAAATGCATTCATATTTATTTGCATATTTTTAACGAATGGCATTTTAGCTTAATAATTGCTAAAAAGGATTTGAGTTGTCCAAAGTAATTTAAACAGCCTCCTGTATTTTCGTTGTTATATAATATAAAGAACACCAACTGCACATTCTTAAAACAGGCAAAGTGCAGTTATCTAGCAGGCACTAGGGTCATGATTTCAATGGAGCAGCAGGTGCAGTGGCACTGAGACTTATTATAACAAATGCCTTGAAAATAAATACAGTATTTGTTACAAAATACAAACTTTTGTTTAAATAAACAAAAATTGTAAACCATAAGTAACACAATGCCAATGGCAATGCAAGTGCAAATATTTACTATATGCTCATTAATATTTCAAAATTTGTGTTCATGTTTAAGTTTTCTTTCGCAATAATAAACAAAATGTGCAGTGCAAAATAAAAAAATCTTTGTGGGCGAAATCTGTAATAAAAAAACTTGCTCATCTCACTAAAAAAATAATCTCACTTTCAGTGTGTTTCTTTTACTTATATTGCACAACTGCTCAAACGCTCATTTGAAAAATGTAAAGTTAATTTTAATTTGTTTATCTTATCAATGGACAATAACCAAACAACACCTTTTCATCTAGTTTTCGTAATTTTGTTTTTTTGGACTTGCAAAAACAGCGATTACGCTGTACTTGTATGGTTTTTCATCCACCCTTTACCTATTCTTCCTAAAAGCTGCACCACTTTCAAGCCTACTTATCAGGTACATGTTTTTTATCTTAGTCCTCCACCATTTACCTAATCTCTTCACTTTATAACACCACTAGTAACAGCACAATATATTGCCTTTTTGTACTTACACAAGTCATAACACTTTAACAGACTTTCTGTAACTAATATTGTACAACTACTCAGCAAGCTACAACTTACAACAAAAAAAGCTTATTAGGAATTACATAGGCAAAACCTAATGCATTTACTAATGCTTGTTTAAATCCCTCCTTAATTTTCTTTCCTGCTTTCCTTCTTTCTTCCCATTCTCCCCATTCTCTTCTTGTTCCTTTCTTTCTTCTGATCATTTTCCCCTCCTTCACAATTCTTTTTTTTTGCATTCCTTCCATTCATTCTTTCTTTTTCTTCTTTCCTTCAATCGCCCTTCCATTTGTCTCTCTTTTTTTCTTTCCATTAACTCATTCTATTTTTCTGCATTTCTTCTTTTTCCTGTCCTCTTTTTCTTTTTTCTTTCTTTATTCTTGCCTTATTTTCTTCTTGCCACCCTCTTTCCAAGCTTCATTCTTTCTTTCTTTTATTCTTTCTCTCTTCCTTGTTTCTCTTTCCAACCTTCTTTACATTTTCATATAGTACCTACAATTCTATCCTGATTCCATTTAATGTTCCTTCTTCCTTTCCTTTTTTCCTTTCCTTATCTGTTATGTTATGTTGTTATGTTATTTAAATTTATAGGGCGCGTAGCTACCCCAAGGGGTTTCCCGGCGCCAGCCAGGTAGGAGGAAGAGAAACAAAAAGGAGATTATAGATTAAACAGCCATGTTTTCAAATTTCTGCGAAAACTACCATAGACAGTTTCCTCCTGTAAAGAGATAGGAAGAGCGTTCCATAGGAAAGGTCCCAGGTAAGAGAAGGACCGATCGCGCATGCTGGTGAGTTTGATTCTGGGAATAGTAAATTTAAACTGTACAGCAGAGCGCAGAGAGCATGAAGGTATGTAGAGTTGAGCTAAAGATTGCAAATATTGTGGAGCCATTCCAGTTTTAATTTTGAACATATAGCTCAAGGCTTTAAATTTGACTCGGTTCTCCACCTTTAACCAATGAAGATCACGAAGAAAGCCAGAAACTGACACAGTCTTCAGGACATGACAGAGCAGCCTCGCAGCCGCGTTTTGCACCACCTGGAGTCTTTGTATCGTAGCTTTGTTGGAGCACAAATAGAGAACATTACCGTAGTCCAGTCTAGACGTAACTAGGGCATGAACTACCGTTCTTTGAACAGAGAGGGGTATCATCCACAGAATTTTCTTTAGCCACTTTAGAATAGTGAAACAGGTTGAGGCCACCTTAGTGACTTGTTGTTTTATTGACAGATGGTCGTCGATGATGAAGCCCAAGTTACAAACTTGATGTACAGGCTGAGGTAAGGTACCCATTTCAGCTGGCCAATGTTGAAGTCCCCAGAGATCTTGTTTTTCCCAAGGATCATGACTTCAGTTTTTTCTCCATTTAATTTAAGTAAATTATTTTGCATCCAAGATGCAATTTTACTCAGACCAGACTGAAGAGCAGACGATTCAGATCCCTTAGATGAAGAGAGAGAAAAGATTATCTGCGTGTCGTCAGCATAGCAAAATAGGGACAATCCAGCCTCTTCGGCAACATCTGCCAAAGGGCGGACGTAAACATTAAACAACAGCGGACTCAGCACAGAGCCTTGGGGAACTCCATAGGGTGACAAATGGGATTTAGAGCTGGCCGATGTGGAAAAAACCTGAAAAGAGCGATCGGTTAAAAAAACAGCGAAGCCACTGAAGGGCTAAGCCCTCTAGGCCTAGGGACTGCAAGGCTCTCAGCAGAACAGTGTGAGACACCGTATCAAATGCGGCGCTAAGATCAAGTAAAATGAGGACCGCCGTGTCGCCTTGGTCCAACTGATGCCTCAGCATTTCAGTGACTCCTAGTAGAGTAGATTCAGTAGAGAATCCAACTCTGAAACCTGATTGAGAGGTATGAAGAAAGTTCTGAGCCTCGACAAAGAAGGTCAGCTGGGAGTTGGCATGTTTTTTGAGAATTTTGGAGAATGCCGGGAGCAGCGAGATGGGACGGAAATTCAATGGCTTAGTCGGATCAGCATTGACTTTCTTCAAAAGCGGGAGCACCATGGCATGTTTCCATTGCGGGGGAACAAAACCTTCCTGCAAGGAAGCATTGAGGAGGTCTATAATCAACGAAAGTATAGGGGCATCAAGCTGTTTCATTACAGAAATAGGAAGTAGGTCACAGGGGGAGCCTGATTTGATGCTTGCCAAAAGCCTGTTGAAAGAGCAGGGTTCCAAGAGAGACCAAGCTTCCAGCTTATCGGTGGATTAAATATTACTATGGGTCTCCATCATCTTGACACTAGTAGCATTAGAGATGGTGTCGGTGATGTGTGAAGTGTTTAGCAAATTTCCGCTGGACAGTGCAGAATGTATTTTTTCAACTTTATCCACAAAGTAGTGAGCAAGGTCCTCACATTGTGTTCCAGTAAGAACAAGAGGGGTAGTCTGAGTTTCAGACCCGGATAGTTCTTTAACAACTTTGAAAAGAGTTTTTGAGCAATTTTTAGCTTGGGAAATTTTATGAAGAACAAACTCAGCACAAGCTGCTTTACAAAGAATGTGGTAATCACTTAGGGCCTTTTTATAGGCCATTTTGGCATCCATCTTGTAATGTTTCCTCCATTGTCTTTCTAAGGTCTTGCATCTAGATTTTTAATTCTTTTTTTTTTTTTAATATTTTTATTTTATTTTGCCAATAACATAACATGTATAACACAACATGAGTGCTCGACACAACGGATTGTATAGCAATTACAGCCGGCCAGTGTTCATAGTGAAAGTCCATCACAGGACTACAGATTTCGGGACATAAGATATCCAATTGTATATACATCATAACCTCAATAATACACATTTCCTGTTCAGCGCCAAGTGAGTCACAATACATCTCAACAGGTTTTTCCTCACAACCTCCCAGCCAGTGGACCCTGACTCTCTGATTCCCCATCCATCTCTAATCCATAATATTTCATCCATGGCGTCCATATTTTCTTAAACTTCCACGGGCACCCCTAGCTTTGTACGTCACCTGTTCTGCCACCATATAAAGATCCAAACACGTCTTCCATTCCTTCAGTGTGGGTATTTCTTGCACTCCCCAGTATTTCGCTATGTCCCGCTTGGCCACCACTATTCCCAGGTTAGCTAGTAATAGTTTCCGTCTCGGAATATCCACCTCTGTGGGAATACCCAATAGAAGGAATTTCGGCTCCATTTCTATCTGAACCTCAAGTATGCTATTAAGCTCCTTCACGATCTTACCCCAGTATTCCTGTATTTCGCAACACTCCCATAGGGTATGTATGAAGGTCCCATCGGTCCCATGACATCTAAGACATTCCGGACTATCCGCCATCCCCATTTTGTGGAGTCGTGCTCTGTCAAAGTATGTTCTATGTAAAATCTTATATTGGATGAGGCGTAATCGAAGCTTGATTGCCACTTCCCGTGGGTGCATGAGTGCGGCCTCCCAGTCAATGTCTTCCAATGTTCCAGTAGTCCCTTCCCATTTGATTCGAAGTGTTCCCAGTTTGTCTGGCATATTATTGAGTAGGGTTTTATATGTGTATGAGACAGCTTTAGTAGTAAGCTCTTCCTGCAGTAGGCGCCCCTCTAGTGGGGCATATTCAGGTAGTGCCTCCCCCTCTAGTCCCTCCGCCATCCATGCATGTTTTAGGCGAAGATAGGCATATCGTTGTGTGGCATTAAGTTGGTATCTATCTTTAAGTGTCTCGAACGAGGCCAGCACCCCTTTTTCCAGAAGGTCTCCTATCTTGGAGATTCCGATTAGGTCCCATTGTTTAAAGCCTCTAAGCTTCCGTATTTCGGGCAGTCTATTCCCTTCCCACAATGGTGTCTCCCTGGTACATTTCTTATCCCATTGCATTTGTCTCTCAGCGTGTTTCCAAGCCTCCATCGTCCTCTGGGTTGCCGGAAGTAGCTGACTACTACCTTTCCCGCCATATATGTAATGGAGATATGTCCGATTATTAAATTGGAGTCTCTCCAGTCTATATGTTGAATGATCACCTGTTAGATGGATCCACTCATTGAGAACAATAAGGTGGGATGCCCTGTAGTAGGCCCTGATATCTGGGAGGGCCAATCCACCATTATAAGCACTTCTCTGTAGGGTTTGGAGTGCTACTCTTGGGTAGGCCCCATCCCATAAAAGCAGACGTACCTCGCTATCTATTTGGTTAAACATTGTGTCTGGTATTTTATGGTAGATATTTTGCAGCACATAGAGCAACTGGGGGAGCGTAATCATTTTATACATTGCGGCTCTCCCCATGATAGTTAGTGGGAGTTTGCGCCACCTCTTTACATCCTCTTGAAAGTTAAGAATAACTCTCTTAACATTACGTACCAGGCTCTCAGCAACATCAGTGGTAATATAAAGGCCGAGATACGTGAATCCGTCTATTGACCAACGTATACAGTCGGGGCACTCCTGCGGGTCTGTTACCCCCCAATTGGGTATAGTGTGGATTTACTCCAATTAATCCTATATCCCGAATGTTTCCCATATATCTTGAAAATCCGCAAAATTTGGGGGAGGGTCACACTAGGGTCAGTCACATACAATAGTATATCATCTGCATATAAAGATATGCGTTCCTCTTTAAGCATCTTAGCGTCATCAATGAACCCACCCAATCCGGGGGTATTTCTAATAATACAGGCAAGGGGTTCCAAAACGAGAGAAAAAAGTAGCGGGGAAAGGGGGCAACCCTGCCTAGTTCCCCGTTGTATCGGCCAAGGTTGAGAAAGAACCCCATTGACCCGAGCCCTAGCCACGGGTTTCATGTATAGCAACGCTACCCAGTCTCGGAAGCTTGGCCCGAACCCGATTTTCTCCAGAACGCCCCTCATAAAGGGCCAATGGACAGTGTCAAACGCTTTCTCAGCGTCTAGCGCCAGCAATAAGTGTGCCGTTTCCCGATCTCGAGTGGCTTCTATCCAATTAGCCACCCTGCGTAGATTATAGCGAGAGGCACGTTTCGGCATAAAGCCAGATTGGTCGTCTTTAACCAGTGAGGTGATCACCCCTATGAGACGGGTAGCCAGGATGTTGGCTAGGATTTTAGTTTCAATGTTCAACAACGATATAGGGCGGTAAGAGCCACAATCGTCCGAGGGTTTCCCGGCCTTGGGGATGACCACAACGGTCGCTTCTCTGAGATCGGCAGGGAGTAGCCCTTCCTCTTTGGATTCCTGGAACATCTTAAGTAGATGTGGTGCCAGAAGAGAGGTATGTTTTCTAAAAAATTCTCCCGGGAGGCCATTAGGGCCCGGGACTTTCCCCAGTTTCAGCCTGTTGATGGCTTCGGACACCTCCACCAGTGTTATGTCTACGTCAAGGGCCTCCGTCTCCTCCAAAGAGAGACGAGGAAGTTCAATATCCGCGAGGTATTCGCCTATTTGTGTGTCGCATACCTGTGTTTGGGCTGCATAGAGTGTGGCGTAGTATCGGGCAAAGGCCCCAGCTATATCCTGTGGCGTGGTGTAAAGTTGGTCTGCCTCTCTAATAGAAGTAACCCACCTAGCCTCTTGCTCCTTTCTTCCCAGCCATGCCAGTAGTTTTCCCGCTCTATCCCCAGTTTCATATAGTCGATGCTGTATTGCCAATTGGTGTGAGCGCACTTCTCTAGTAGCCAGCGCTTGGTATTCTCGCTTGGTGATATCGATCTGGCGGAGGTGGTGTGGGTCAGATGTAGCGGCCCCTTTATTTTCGAGTTCAAGTAATTTGCGTTCTAAGGATAAGAGTGCTTGAGTGTCGCGCCCTTTCTGATGCGCAATGATATTTTGTGCTCTATCACGTATCACTGCTTTAAAAGCTTCCCAAAGTGTGGTGGTCGATTGAACCGAACCAGTATTCTCCCGAAAATACAATTCTATTTCTACTTTAATTTCTTTGGCTACTTGTGGATCTCTCAGGGCCCATGCATTGAGCTTCCATGAGGCCTTCTGCCCACCCCTTTGCATCCCCACTTTCAAATAGAGCGGTGAGTGGTCCGATATGCCTCTAGCCAGGTATTCCACCTCTTCTATATGATTAATTTCTCCGGCTGGGGCGAATAAATAATCTAACCGTGAGAACACCTTGTGAGCTCCGGAGAAGTAGGAATATGCTCGCCTGGACGGGTGTCGACTTCTCCATAAGTCAGTTAGCCCGAGGGTCAGCTGGAATTTCGCCAGCGCAGTGACCTCTCCAATCCCTCCCCGGACCAGCGAACGGTCGAGGGTGAGATCGCTTACGTCATTGAAATCACCCCCAATGACATGCGTGGCAGGGCCTGCCTGCAGAAGTATCTCAGTTATCTTGTCCAATGTCCGTTGCTGGAGACGTGGGGGAGCATATATACTAGCCAATACCCATGAGGTATGATTCCAGATCCCCTGTATCACCACATACGTGCCATCTGGGTCGTCCCATTTCCGTATAACCCTAAATGGAGGCGACTTTCGTGCTAGGATCGCTACTCCTCTCGAACCGCGAGTGAAGCCTGCGTGTGCTAACGTGGTGTATTGTCCCCTATTCAAAAATGAGCAGTGCGGACCCATAAGATGTGTTTCCTGTAACAGTACGAAGTTTGGCTTGAGCCTTTTGAGGTAGTTCGATACTAACCCCCGTTTGATCTTATTCCCTAGCCCATTAACGTTCCACGTCAATACTTTATACTCTTTTCTGGCCATGGATTAGCAAGTGTGGTGTGTGTAGGCCCCACTGTCGTCTCCCTGGAATGCACCTATTGTAGTATTCTTGATCCATCTGTATATACATGTGATTTGTATCATCCATTATGTAATTTCCTCCCTGCAATGCACATTCCGAACACTACCCTGGCTTCGTCCTTCCCATTTCCGCCGGCACTCATATTAAAAAACCAAAATGACTTACCCTGTACCCTCCCCAACAAACAATACTTCAAACGAATCCCATTAACCACTGTATCCCCCTCCCCACGCTCTGCAGGCCCCCCACCAACCCCATTTTAGTCAACATGACAATCTTGGTGCAGGAAACCACTCAGAGGTCTGTATCCCACCCACGTCCCCTTAATCACACAAATAAAACCACAATATAAAAAATAACCACCCCTTGTATACTTCCCTTTGGTATGTCTAGATCTCAGACCTTGCACCAATATTCGGAAGTCCTACAATGTTGTTCTATGGGCGCCCGGTCCCAAATCTTCATTCATCCTCACCACCTCGACTCCTTTGCTGAGTATGCAGATCTGTCTCTACCGGGCTCAATCCCGAGGCTTCCATCCGCTGGATACTGTCTAGCAGTGGGTGTTCAGTGTTAGTTTCTCTCGCATCTCGTTGCTCTGACTGGTCCGAATCCATGTTGTCATTTGATCTCCGAGATGTGTGTGATTCGCAGTCTAGTGCCGTGTCTTCAGCAGTGTCTGATAAGTTCTGGGACCGGTCGCTTCTCCTTAGGACTCTTGCCGGTGTGGCATCATTGGCCGTCCGTCGTTTCAGCACTCTCCGTCTTCTTCGCTCTTTAGGTAATTCCCACCCAGAGGTTGGTATTTTGTTGACTGGGATCGCCATTGGGAGCCGCGACCCGGTTCGCATCCGAGGTCTTTCCTCCACCCATGTCCAGACCTCCTCCGGTGTCTGGAAGAAATGTGCTCTATCTTGGTAGAGGACTTTAAGTTTAGCAGGAAATAGTAGCATGTATTGTATCCCAAGCGCTCGCAGTTTAGCCTTCACCGGCTCAAAGGTACGCCTCAGTTTCTGGACATCTCGTGAATAATCAGGGAACACCATCACTCGGGTATTCTGGAATTTGATCTCTCCCTTCTGTCTGAGGTCTCTAAGTATGGTGTCTCTGTCTTGAAAGTTTAAGAACCGAGCAATCAACGGTCTTGGTGGGGCACCAGGCTGCGGCCGGATCCCCGGCATTCTGTGAGCTCTCTCTATGACGAAACAAGAAGAGAACTGCGTTTCCGGCAGAGTTTCCTTAAGAAATGTCAACAGGAAGCGTCCTGGATCTGAGGATTCTACATTTTCGGGAAAACCGATAAAACGGAGGTTGTTCCTTCGGGCCCTGTTTTCGGCATCATCGACTCGCCAAGCAACCTCTTTGACTGTCGTCGTGAGCTCCTTTAGTTCTTTACTTGAAGTCCGTGAGGTGTCCTCCAAGTCCGATACTCTTTTCTCCACCTCGGTAACTCTCTCAGCTACTTTTCTCAAGTCCTGGCGCAGAAGGGAGACCTCAGTCCGTATCTCCGCAATTTTCCCCTCCAGGCTTTCACGGGAGGCATGGATCGCCTGTAGTATTGTATCCGTGTCTTGTCTGGGGGCTGTGTCTCCCCCATCCCCGGCGGCAGGTGGTATTGCTTTGGTGAAGCGGTCAAGCTTCCCCTGTCTAGAAGACTTAGGCTCTTTGTCTTTGGCCATAGTGTCCAGGCCTTGTATGGATCAGTGTCTAGAGAGTGTGTCAATGTGAGCCCCTGTATAGGGGTTTCTAGAACCTCGGTCGTGGAACCAGGAATAAGTTCAGCAGCGCTTCATCCAAACCCCAACAGTGTGGCCACCAGAAAATCACACCGCCCGTCTCTCCTCCAACAGGGTGCCCTATTCACTGAATTGCGATATACTTGGGGAAACTGGTTAGTCTGGACGCAGATGAAGCCACTCAAGTCCCAAGGTGCAGGCAGTCCCAGTGAGGAGCCCGGGTCTGTCCCCGGACTCGAGAGATGTCGCCACTACGCCCCCACCACTTTTTCCGGCGTCACTAGGGAAGTTGGGCGTCCACGGCGTACACCCTCTGTTTATATGCCCGCCTCACACTTCCGCACCTCGCCCACGACCACTTATTGCACAATGGGAGTGTCTATGGTATCGTGTCTATGGTATCGTCCAGATGCTCCCCTCTGTCCAGCGCCGGTATGAGCAAGCTGTCTCTACTCCGGAAGTTACCAGGATCACAGGGAGGCCCTACCTTCGGTGGTCTGGGCGCGGCAAGTTCTTTAATTAGGTTGATGCTCCCCCTACAGCCCTTCAGCCCAAGGCAGGCACCACGGGGGTAGCCACACAGCCACAGTTCACCACCCGTCGCTTCCCATGGCCATCAGCTCTCCCACAGCTCCGACAGCGATGTGGCACTCACAGGGTGTCGTGAAAACCCAGCAACTGTCCCGGTCCAGTTTTGTCTGCGAGGTTCAAGGAAGCGCAACCGATGCCCCCACCTCGGCCGCGGCTCCCAATGAGTGCAATGGCCCAGCAAGCCCAAGAATCAGGCACCTCTTTCCCAGGATATCCACTCCACACTGCGCTCCTCCAGCAGGGCTCCACCGTGGCGTTCTTCGTCGTTCTCACAGGAGCGCTGCCGACTTGGAGCCCCCTCGCTATCCGTATCAGTGCCGCCTTTTCCACCACAGAGTCGCCCCCAGCGCTGATCTACAGTACCTTCAGGGCGGCAAAACAGCTACAGGCGAGATGCAATGTGCTATAGCCTGGCCACAGTCTATCACTTCGTGTCGCAGTGAGATCTTCAGGGGTCCTAAGGTCTCGGGTGCATTCTCCTCCCCTGTCGCATCTCTCTCTGCCGCTGCGTCTCCTCCGCCGAGGGAGACGAAGGGGACGATCGCCGATCTCGCCACCTATCTCACTGTGGCTGGCTCCGGCCAGCTCCGCAGTCTCCACCGAACCCTCGCGGGTCTCCGTCAGGCTCAGCTGCACAGGAATCGGCGGCTACCTCCCCTTCGAAGAGCCCGCTCTCAGTCGCCTGCACTCCGAGGCTCCGCTCACCAGGGGGAGGGGGAGTCTCCATACACTTCACGGCGTCCTGTCTCCTCGTCGCCGTCTACCGACTCTGTGTACCACTCCAGGGGCGAAGGTCTCCGGGCTCCAACTCACGGCCGCCGCTTGTCCGTCCCCACCGCCGCCATCTTAGAAACCCCGCGCGCCGATTATCGCGCCGAACGGGTCCCCGATCTGGCGGAAAAACTGCCTCAGCGGTTTCCGCGGTCGCACCACTCTGCAGCTCAGCACTTTAGCCCAAGATATCCGTCGAGATTTGGGAGGATGAAGAGGATTATGTGCAGGATCTCTTGTAGGACCGGCGGAGCTCGCTAGCAACGCAGCTACCCGGCCATGCTGTTGGCCACGCCCCTAGATTTTTCATTCTTAAGCCTCTCAGTAAACTAAGGAGCAGGAGGCCGATGCTTACTGGGGCCTTTGTTGGATAGAGGGAGGCAGGTATCAACTGCCTGTAAGAACCAACTTTGAATAGCACCAAGATCTGAGGTTGCAACCTGTTTGATAGCAGGTCTGCTGTCAGTTAAGAAATTGTTTGACGTTCCTACATCGAGTTTTGCCCAGTTTCTGATTTTAAATTTTGGTCCAGTTGAGACTACCTGGGGGCAGGGAGCAACTTTCAGTAGGAAAGTAACAGCAAAATGATCAGACCAGCACAAGGAGAACGCAGCGGGACAACTAAGATCAGACAGATTAGAGAAAATAGGATCAAGTAGGTGACCTGCTACATGGGTAGGACCTGAATTACAAAGTTGGATATTCATTGCTTCAAGGTCAGCAATGAGTGCCGCACTTTTAGTGCACGCATGATCATCTAAGTGAAGATTCAGATCACCCAAATTGGTGAAGTTGGCAGCATTCAAGTAATAAGGAGTTATTAGGTCAGGGAAAGACAGTGCCCAAGATCCAGCTGGGCCAGGAGGACGGTAAACTAATATACCCAAAAAAGTGAACTTAGGTGTAAGCGTGTTTTTAAATAGTAAAGCTTCACAGTCAGTGACAGACAAATCCTCGAATTTACATTCAAGAGAGCATTTATGGATAATAGCAATGCCGCCCCCAACTTTAATTTCCTATCCTTCCTAAAGATGGAATAGTTTGTTGGGAGTGCTGCTGCCACATCAGGCCCTGAACTATCATGTAGCCAGGTCTCTGTTAGAAAAACAGCATCAGGTTGGTTGTTAAGCAAAACATCAAAAATATCAGCTTTGTGTTTCGGGAGTGATCGACAATTAATGCTATAAAATGTGAAATCTTGATGCAATAAGGGTGTACCTATATGCGTACTCTTCCCCCGTAAGTCAGTATTGACATCTTTTATGTCGGACCCTACTGTTATAATCATTGTTAGTTACCCAAGAGAGAGAGAACCTGCAATGATGGCAGTCGGCGAGAGCTTCATCTAATTTAATCGTTTTACAGTTGGAAGAAGGAGTCTGACGGAGCTCTAACAGTTGTTTAGCGGAGTAGCTTAGTCTCTTCGTGTTGGTAGGACCAGGGGTCATGGCCCCAGGTCCTGGTCGGGCGCGAACTGGCACAGACGGGCTTGCCTTCGGTGCGCCATTGGCGCGCCCGCTGCGCACATCCGCTCCCGGGCCATTAAAAAATGGTCGGAAGCGAGACACCGCGTAAAAAGCTGGAGCGCTGAGTAGAGAGAAACGTGAGGCACAACAAAGATGACCTCCCAGGGGAAAAACCTCCGTGGTCTAAAGTGCAAGTGCAAGTTCAATTTCACACAAATACAGTCACTATTAAAGTACTGAGTATAACACACTCAGAGGCAGAGCACAATTAAAAAACAATATGAGTTAATTCAAATTCAAAAAGCAGAGTTATCATCATTTAAAATAGATTTGAATGTGCAGATAGAAAAGCAGATAGGTAGAAGCCTACCAAGCGCTGTGCGTCTGCTCTCGGACCATTAAATAATGGTCGGAAGCGAGACGCCGCGTAAAAAGCTGGAGCGCTGAGTAGAGAGAAACGTGAGGCACAACAAAGATGGCCTCCCAGGGGAAAAAACCCCGAGGTCTAAAGTGCAAGTGCAAGTTCGATTTCACACAAATACAGTCACTATTAAAGTACTGAGTATAACACACTCAGAGGCAGAGCACAATTAAAAAACAATACAAGTTAATTCAAATTCAAAAAGCAGAGTTATCGCTGGAGAAACGGGACAGGGAGCGCTCCTGGGTGACGGGTGTGATAGACAAGGCAGAGGTACTACGGACAACAAGTGCAGACATAGCAGAGGTCTTTGCAGTGCGAGGGTGTATATACGCCGGTCAGCACTAGAACTGAGGGCGATTGTGAGGAATTCTTAAGAGACTTCTCCCTTCCCGCGTTATCTGACGAGGTGCGGGCCGCACTTGACACAGATCTCACGGAGGAAGAATTGGGTGTAGCCCTGGGAGACCTCAACTCTGGGAAGGCGGCTGGACCCAATGGACTCCCGGTAGAGATCTATAAAAGTCAGGCCTCCATAATAATTCCACCGTTCCTATATATGCTAGTAGAGGCCCGGGAGAAGGGGCAGCTCCCGCCGGACCAATGTGCGGCCACAATAGCAGTAGTGTATAAGGCTGGGAAACCGCCAGATCAGTGTGCTTCCTACCGCCCAATCTCCTTGATTAACGTGGAGGCGAAGGTGCTTGCCAAGGCATTAGCAAACAGATTGGTACCCGTTCTTTCAGAGGTGATACACCTAGACCAATCGGGCTTCATGCCTAATAGAAGCACCCGTCATAACCTACGAAGACTCTACGGAGTGCTTCACCTAACGGAGGGTCCAGAGGCTCAGCAGACGGCAGTGATGTCGCTAGACGCATCAATAGCGTTTGACAGTATAGAATGGCCCTATTTATTTATGGTATTTCACAAACTGGGTTTTGGTCCCAACTTCTGTGGGTGGGTAAGATTATTGTATGAGAGTCCCAGCGCCCAAGTACGAGTCAATGGGGTAATGTCTAGATCCTTTCAGCTGGGGAGGGGTACCAGGCAGGGCTGCCCCCTGTCCCCACTGCTCTTTGCCCTTGCATTGGAGCCACTAGCACACTGGGTTCGGAGAGATCCGATGATTTGGGGGATAGGAGCTCCGGGAGGGTGGGAGGAACGCATTTCGCTTTATGCGGATGATATTCTCCTGTATCTAGCACGACCATATTACTCAATGGCGAGGGTGCTCCACATTTTTGAGCTCTTTGGTAGCTATTCTGGCTACAGTATCAATTGTGCTAAGTCGGTAATATTTTCACTGTCGGGCCCCCCGCCCAGGATACCGGCTAAATGTGCAGCCCCGGTAGTAAAGGAGGGGTTTAAATACCTGGGCATATACATTGTGAGAAACCACGAGGCGTTTATGCGGAAAAACCTTGAGCCTCAGATGGAGCGCCTCAGCGCCTATATACGCCACTGGTGTACCCTCCCGTTGTCGTTAATGGGTAGGGCGGCCCTGTTCAAAATGATGGCCTTGCCTCGCCTTCTCTACGTTCTCCAGAATACCCCTTATCGAGTTCCCCCAACAATCTTTAAAATAATATCCCAGGAAGTTAGACTGTTGTTGTGACAGTGGGGCTCACCCAGGATAGCGCTTCCCAAATTGCAGCGAGGGGTATATGATGGGGGATTGGCGGTTCCGGACATCAAGCTTTATTATTGGGCCTCCCAGCTGCTGGTTATAAACGACTGGATATATGCAGACCCGAGTGAACCTGCATACAGGGTGGATAGAGCTGGCATGTCCGGGGGCCATTGTGCCTCACTCTTATACTCCAGAAGGAGGCGTCTGGAGTGTCCATCGCATATTAGAGTAGTTGTAGAGTGCTGGAGGGAAGCGAACAGACTACTAGGCTGGTCCGGGAAGTTGACTAGCCGGACCCCATTATGGGAGGGTGATCTCCTGAGGGAGGTAGCTACATTAGCGGACTTCGGAAAGTGGAAAGTGATAGGGATTGAACACCTAGGCGATGTGTGGAGAGGAGAAGCACCACTTACCTTCGAAGACTTGCAACAAGAATACACTTTACACCACATGCAAAAATATCACTATCTTAGGCTAATGCATGCCCTGCGGCGGCACATACAGCATGGTACCCCCATTCCAGATTATTCACCTCTGGAAGACAGATTGCTCCTGGACCCTATCCTGGAAAAACCAACTTCCACAATATATCGTAAGCTTGTGAATAATATACCAGACCCCTTGGTGGCCCTGAGAGCGACATGGACAGATGATCTGGGAAACATGGACGACACAGATTGGCAGGAGGCAGTACAGAGCCCAAGAGAGATTGCAGTCGGACACGATTTAGGTTGGTGCAACTCAAGATAGTACACCGTACATACTACCCGCGCACGCTCCTATACACCTGGGGTAAAACACATACAGCGCTCTGCGTTAGGGGGTGTCAGCAAGAGGGCACCTTTTTTCACATTCTGTGGGAGTGTCCGGAGATAGCCAGATACTGGCAGGGTGTAACGGATGTAATGTCAAGAGTTTCAGGAGTAACAGTCCCTACGGACGCCAAATGGCTCCTCCTAATGATCAAAGGCGACTCGGACTGGCCCAGGTATACAGAAATCTGGCTTGCTCTAGCCGCCGGGATTGCCAAAAGGAACATTGCGAGGAGGTGGGGAGCGCCCTCCCCGCCTTCCTTGGGAGAATGGAAATGTGACCTTGATTGGTGCCAACGGGCTGAAGAAACGGTATATAAAAGCAGGGGGTGTGTCAAAAAGTGGGAGAAAATATGGTCACCCTGGCGTAAGTATAGAGCGGGGTTGGGAGTGGAGGACTAACAACCAGAGAGGCATGGCTAGGAGAATGTGGGGCCTTGATTTACTGAAATGACTTAATTACCGGTTGTATGTACGAACTGCCATGGGTTGGGTCTTCTGAAATGAATATGACCAGTGTCCTCATATCCCCCTGGGAGTCAAATGTGGTAATGTTGAGACGTCAACCGTGTACAAATTACTGTAACTATTGATATGTATAGTCAATTGAGCAAAAGTTAATAAAAAAGATTTTTTTTTAAAAAGCAGAGTTATCAACATTTAAAATAGATTCGCGTCTAGATGAAGCTGGGGTGGGCCACCCCCCTAATAACTAACCTCGAGTTGGGTTTGAAGAACGTTTACAAAGCGTCACCTCCACCACAAACAAGTGTGTTTTTGAAGGAAACCCCGTCCTGTCTGTTTGGAACGTGGCACAATCAACAGCCTAAGTAAAAGTGGCACGGATACTGTGGTGCAAGATAGCCCATATAAGCTCACCTGGTTCCAGGTCCTGAGGAGAACCCCGTTCAAGGTCCACTAGGGGTTCAAAACGCGTTGACCTGTCAAACCTGTCCAAACTAGCAAATTAGAAAATTAAAATCAGGCTAACCCTTCCCCCCCTTTTTTTCATTTGTGCATCAAAAAAGAGTCTGAATCTTGATGGATTTTAGCATCATGGGTGCCTGAATATAATTCAGTTTGGCCAGTGCCCTGTATGGGGTTGTGTTTTTCCTGAAAGTTCAAAAAGTTGGGTTCTAAAAACATTTTTCCAACCCCATCTTCTGGGTTTCTTTTCTTTTTCTGTAAACCTTCTTTTCATTTGCGTTATTCTTTTATGTACTAAAAAATAGGGAACCTGAGCTTGCACATGCATTAATGTATTTTTCCCTTGTGAAATGAGATGTTTATTGTTGTATCATACATGTGAGTCAAGAGTAATGTCATATATGTGTTGAATTTTGTATGTGGTCTATGTGACATTGTTCAATTGGTCATTGAATCGCAAAATAAATTGATAAAGTTTGATGAAATTGCATTTAAACTTTTTACAAAACAAAAAATAAAAATTTGTATTTTCAGTCACTATGAGTGTCACGTGTGATTGGATAAAATAATTAATCTAGTGGATATGAGCACTGGCAATCGTGTTATTGTTAGAGTATTTCAAGATTGGCCTAGCCTTGCTGATTAGGGCCATAACCCTCTATTGTTCATAATATGACGTAGAGAGGTCATGGTGTGGGCCAGAGTCTTGTGCAATTCCCATCAAATTTAACACTATTTTTCTGGAATGAAGGCTGAGTGTCTTCTCTGACGAGTTGACGACAAACCCCAAGAAGGTGGTTTGTTTGGAAGGGGTCAGCAGGGACTTTTTTGCGTTGATGACAAAACCCAGACTTTCTAGCAACAAGATCGTTGCCTGCAACTGGTCCCTGAGAATAGATGGATCTTGGTTCAGAATGAGGATATTGTCCAGATAAATGAGGCGATATCCCCGTGCCCTGAGGGACTCTACCACCGGTTTCAGCACTTTGGTGAAGCACCAAGGTGCAGACGACAGCCCGAAAGGTAGGGTTAGGAACTCGTACACCTGGGCCTGCCAACAGAAATGTAGGAACCAGCAATGAGGAGGAAATATAGGGACTGTCAGGTACTCATCTCATTTCGATTCTCACTCCCTCCGTCAGCAGGACCTGTTCCGAATATAGTAGACCGTGAAACAGGTGGAGGCCTTCAACCAATGAAGAGCCCTGTAGTGCAACGGGCCCAGGAAGATAGCCTGAATGGAAGCGGATAACAGACCCACCACTTGTGCTATATGACGAAGAGAGGTCATGGTGCGGGCCAGAGTCTTCCGCAATTCCCATCAAATTTAACACTATTTTTCTGGAAGGAAGGCTGAGTGTCTTCTCTGACGAGTTGACGACAAACCCCAAGAAGGTGGTTTGTTTGGAAGGGGTCAGCAGGGACTTTTTGGCGTTGATGACAAACCCCAGACTTTCTAGCAACAAGATCGTTGCCTGCAACTGGTCCCTGAGAATAGATGGATCTTGGTCCAGAATGAGGATATCGTCCAGATAAATGAGGCGATATCCCCGTGCCCTGAGGGACTCTACCACCGGTTTCAGCACTTTGGTGAAGCACCAAGGTGCAGACGACAGCCCGAAAGGTAGGGCTAGGAACTCGTACACCTGGGCCTGCCAACAGAAATGTAGGAACCAGCAATGAGGTGGAAATATAGGGACTGTCAGGTACTCATCTCATTTCGATTCTCACTCCCTCCGTCAGCAGGACCTGTTCCGAATATTGTAGACCGTGACACAGGTGGAGGCCTTCAACCAATGAAGAGCCCTGTAGTGCAACAGGCCCAGGAAGATAGCCTGAATGAAAGAGGATAACAGACCCACCACTCGTGCTATATGACGTAGAGAGGTCATGGTGCGGGCCAGAGTCTTGCGCAATTCCCATCAAATGTAACACTATTTTTCTGGAATGGAGGCTGAGTGTCTTCTCTGACGAGTTGACGACAAACCCCAAGAAGGTGGTTTGTTTGGAAGGGGTAAGCAGGGACTTTTTTGCGTTGATGACAAAACCCAGACTTTCTAGCAACAAGATCGTTGCCTGCAACTGGTCCCTGAGAATAGATGGATCTTGGTCCAGAATGAGGATATCGTCCAGATAAATGAGGCGATATCCCCGTGCCCTGAGGGACTCTACCACCGGTTTCAGCACTTTGGTGAAGCACCAAGGTGCAGACGACAGCCCGAAAGGTAGGGTTAGGAACTCGTACACCTGGGCCTGCCAACAGAAATGTAGGAACCAGCAATGAGGAGGAAATATAGGGACTGTCAGGTACTCATCTCATTTCGATTCTCACTCCCTCCGTCAGCAGGACCTGTTCCGAATATAGTAGACCGTGACACAGGTGGAGGCCTTCAACCAATGAAGAGCCCTGTAGTGCAACAGGCCCAGGAAGATAGCCTGAATGAAAGAGGATAACAGACCCACCACTCGTGCTATATGACGTAGAGAGGTCATGGTGCGGGCCAGAGTCTTGCGCAATTCCCATCAAATTTAACACTATTTTTCTGGAATGGAGGCTGAGTGTCTTCTCTGACGAGTTGACGACAAACCCCACGAAGGTGGTTTGTTTGGAAGGGGTCAGCAGGGAATTTTTAGCGTTGATGACAAACCTCAGACTTTCTAGCAACAAGATCGTTGCCTGCAACTGGTCCCTGAGAACAGATGGCTCTTGGTCCAGAATGAGGATTTCGTCCAGATAAATGAGGCGATATCCCCGTGCCCTGAGGGGCTCTACCACCGGTTTCAGCACTTTGGTGAAGCACCAAGGTGCAGATGACAGCCCGAAAGGTAGGGTTAGGAACTGGTACACCTGGGCCTGCCAACAGAAATGTAGGAACCAGCAATGAGGTGGAAATATAGGGACTGTCAGGTACTCATCTCATTTCGATTCTCACTCCCTCCGTCAGCAGGACCTGTTCCGAATATTGTAGACCGTGACACAGGTGGAGGCCTTCAACCAATGAAGAGCCCTGTAGTGCAACGGGCCCAGGAAGATAGCCTGACTGGAAGAGGATAGCAGACCCACCACTCGTGCTATCTGACGTAGAGAGGTCATGGTGCAGGCCAGAGTCTTGCGCAATTCCCATCTAATTTAACACTATTTTTCTGGAATGAAGGCTAAGTGTCTTCTCTGACGAGTTGACGACAAACCCCAAGAAGGTGGTTTGTTTGGAAGGGGTCAGCAGGGACTTTTTGGCGTTGATGACAAACCCCATACTTTCTAGCCACAAGATCGTTGCCTGCAACTGGTCTCTGAGAATAGATGGATCTTGGTCCAGAATGAGGATATCGTCCAGATAAATGAGGCAATATCCCCGTTCCCTGAGGGACTCTACCACCGGTTTCAGCACTTTGGTGAAGCACCAAGGTGTTGACAGCCCGAAAGGTAGGGTTAGACTCGTACACCTGGACCTGCCAACGGAAATGTAGGAACCAGCAATGAGGAGGAAAGATAGGGACTGTCAGGTACTCATGTCATTTCGATTCTCACTCCCTCCGTCAGCAGGACCTGTTCCGAATATTGTA
Organism: Calotriton arnoldi; assembly: GCA_963921515.1. Lineage (NCBI taxonomy): Eukaryota > Metazoa > Chordata > Amphibia > Caudata > Salamandridae > Calotriton > Calotriton arnoldi. The sequence goes on along the minus strand of CAWUFW010005279.1, from coordinate 1,222,963 downwards.
GACCGTGACACAGGTGGAGGCCTTCAACCACTGAAGAGCCCTGTAGTGCAACGGGCCCAGGAAGATAGCCGAATGGAAGAGGATAACAGACCCACCACTCGTGCTATATGACGTAGAGAGGTCATGGTGGGGGCCAGAGTCTTGCACAATTCCCATCAAATGTAACACTATTTTTCTGGAAGGAAGGCTGAGTGTCTTCTCTGACGAGTTGATGACAAACCCCACGAAGGTGGTTTGTTTGGAAGGGGTCAGCAGGGACTTTTTAGCGTTGATGACAAACCCCAGAATTTCTAGCAACAAGATCATTGCCTGCAACTGGTCCCTGAGAACAGATGGATCTTGGTCCAGAATGAGGATATCGTCCAGATAAATGAGGCGATATCCCCGTGCCCTGAGGGACTCTACCACCGGTTTCAGCACTTTGGTGAAGCACCAAGGTGCAGACGACAGCCCAACAGGTAGGGTTAGGAACTCGTACACCTGGGCCTGCCAACAGAAATGTAGGAAACAGCAATGAGGTGGAAATATAGGGACTGTCAGGTACTCATCTCATTTCCATTCTCACTCCCTCCGTCAGCAGGACCTGTTCCGAATATTGTAGACCGTGACACAGGTGGAGGCCTTCAACCAATGAAGAGCCCAGTAGTGCAACGGGCCCAGGAAGATAGCCTAAATGGAAGAGGATAACAGACCCACCACTCGTGCTATATGACGTAGAGAGGTCATGGTGCGGGCCAGAGTCTTGCGCAATTCCCATCAAATTTAACACTATTTTTCTGGAATGAAGGCTGAGTGTCTTCTCTGACAAGTTGACGACAATCCCCAAGAAGGTGGTTTGTTTGGAAGGGGTCAGCAGGGACTTTTTGGCGTTGATGACAAACCCCAGACTTTCTAGCAACAAGATCGTTGCCTGCAACTGGTCCCTGAGAATAGATGGATCTTGGTCCAGAATGAGGATATTGTCCAGATAAATGAGGCGATATCCCCGTGCCCTGAGGGACTCTACCACCGGTTTCAGCACTTTGGTGAAGCACCAAGGTGCAGACGACAGCCCGAAAGGTAGGGTTAGGAACTCGTACACCTGGGCCTGCCAACAGAAATGTAGGAACCAGCAATGAGGAGGAAATATAGGGACTGTCAGGTACTCATCTCATTTCGATTCTCACTCCCTCCGTCAGCAGGACCTGTTCCGAATATTGTAGACCGTGACACAGGTGGAGGCCTTCAACCAATGAAGAGCCCTGTAGTGCAACGGGCCCAGGAAGATAGCCTGAATGGAAGAGGATAACAGACCCACCACTTGTGCTATATGACGTAGAGAGGTCATGGTGCGGGCCAGAGTCTTCCGCAATTCCCATCAAATTTAACACTATTTGTCTGGAAGGAAGGCTGAGTGTCTTCTCTGACGAGTTGACGACAAACCCCAAGAAGGTGGTTTGTTTGGAAGGGGTCAGCAGGGACTTTTTGGCGTTGATGACAAACCCCAGACTTTCTAGCAACAAGATCGTTGCCTGCAACTGGTACCTGAGAATAGATGGATCTTGGTCCAGAATGAGGATATCGTCCAGATAAATGAGGCGATATCCCCGTGCCCTGAGGGACTCTACCACCGGTTTCAGCACTTTGGTGAAGCACCAAGGTGCAGACGACAACCCGAAAGGTAGGGCTAGGAACTCGTACACCTGGGCCTGCCAACAGAAATGTAGGAACCAGCAATGAGGTGGAAATATAGGGACTGTCAGGTACTCATCTCATTTCGATTCTCACTCCCTCCGTCAGCAGGACCTGTTCCGAATATTGTAGACCGTGACACAGGTGGAGGCCTTCAACCAATGAAGAGACCTGTAGTGCAACGGGCCCAGGAAGATAGCCTGAATGGAAGAGGATAACAGACCCACCACTCGTGCTATATGACGTAGAGAGGTCATGGTGCAGGCCAGAGTCTTGCGCAATTCCCATCAAATTTAACACTATTTTTCTGGAATGAAGGCTAAGTGTCTTCTCTGACGAGTAGACGACAAACCCCAAGAAGGTGGTTTGTTTGGAAGGGGTCAGCAGGGACTTTTTGGCGTTGATGACAAACCCCATACTTTCTAGCCACAAGATCGTTGCCTGCAACTGGTCTCTGAGAATAGATGGATCTTGGTCCAGAATGAGGATATCGTCCAGATAAATGAGGCAATATCCCCGTTCCCTGAGGGACTCTACCACCGGTTTCAGCACTTTGGTGAAGCACCAAGGTGTTGACAGCCCGAAAGGTAGGGTTAGACTCGTACACCTGGGCCTGCCAACGGAAATGTAGGAACCAGCAATGAGGTGGAAAGATAGGGACTGTCAGGTACTCATGTCATTTCGATTCTCACTCCCTCCGTCAGCAGGACCTGTTCCGAATATTGTAGACCGTGACACAGGTGGAGGCCTTCAACCACTGAAGAGCCCTGTAGTGCAACGGGCCCAGGAAGATTGCCGAATGGAAGAGGATAACAGACCCACCACTCGTGCTATATGACGTAGAGAGGTCATGGTGGGGGCCAGAGTCTTGCACAATTCCCATCAAATGTAACACTATTTTTCTGGAAGGAAGGCTGAGTGTCTTCTCTGACCAGTTGACGACAAACCCCACAAAGGTGGTTTGTTTGGAAGGGGTCAGCAGGGACTTTTTAGCGTTGATGACAAACCCCAGAATTTCTAGCAACAAGATCATTGCCTGCAACTGGTCCCTGAGAACAGATGGATCTTGGTCCAGAATGAGGATATTGTCCAGATAAATGAGGCGATATCCCCGTGCCCTGAGGGACTCTACCACCGGTTTCAGCACTTTGGTGAAGCACCAAGGTGCAGACGACAGCCCAAAAGGTAGGGTTAGGAACTCGTACACCTGGGCCTGCCAACAGAAATGTAGGAAACAGCAATGAGGTGGAAATATAGGGACTGTCAGGTACTCATCTCATTTCCATTCTCACTCCCTCCGTCAGCAGGACCTGTTCCGAATATTGTAGACCGTGACACAGGTGGAGGCCTTCAACCAATGAAGAGCCCTGTAGTGCAACGGGCCCAGGAAGATAGCCTAAATGGAAGAGGATAACAGACCCACCACTCGTGCTATATGACGTAGAGAGGTCATGGTGTGGGCCAGAGTCTTGCGCAATTCCCATCAAATTTAACACTATTTTTCTGGAATGAAGGCTGAGTGTCTTCTCTGACGAGTTGCCGACAATCCCCAAGAAGGTGGTTTGTTTGGAAGGGGTCAGCAGTGACTTTTGGGCGTTGATGACAACCCCCAGACTTTCTAGCAACAAGATCGTTGCCTGCAACTGGTCCCTGAGAATAGATGGATCTTGGTCCAGAATGAGGATATCGTCCAGATAAATGAGGCAATATCCCCGTGCCCTGAGGGACTCTACCACCGGTTTCAGCACTTTGGTGAAGCACCAAGGTGCAGACGACAGCCCAAAAGGTAGGGTTAGGAACTTGTACACCTAGGCCTGCCAACGGAAATGTAGGAACCAGCAATGAGGTGGAAAGAGAGGGACTGTCAGGGACTCATCTTTGAGGTCGAGGTGCACCATCCAGTCTTCCGTGCAAAAGATGGTTGCCCTCCATCTTGAAGTGTCTGTACACTAGCCAGCCATTGAACTCCCTCAGGCTGATGACTGGCCGTTGGCCTCCATCTCGTTTCTCCACTAGGAATATGTTGCTGAGAAACCCACTAGGGTGGAGTTGAGCCGAGGAGATCGCCTTTTTGCGAAGCAACTCCCTCAACTCCTGGTTGATAAAGGCTTTCTGGTCCTGTGTGAAAACCAAAGGCCGCAGATTCCCGATTTGGAATGGGGAACCGTAAAACTCTATTTGAAAACCTTGTACTGTTTGCAGATCCGAGGCGTCTGAGGTGATAGCCTCCCAGTTGTGCAGGAATAGAACTAACCGACCCCCCACTTCGTGATGCGAAGTGAGACGGACACTTACCGAACTGGGCTGCTTGGAATTGCCATCTGGAGGAGCCTCTTGCGTAGTGGCCTTGTTGCGCTCTCCTGGTAGAGAAGAATTGGCCCGAGCGGGACTGGTCCTGAATCTTCCGGTAGCACTGTCCTCTCGGAGGGCCTTGGGAATAGGAGCAGCTGGCCGAGCGCCCTCTGCCACAGCCGGCCCGACAAAATGCAGGGATGAAAGATTTTCTTTATTGAGGCCTGCACCTTGTTGAGAGATGTGAAGGTAGCCACAAACTTGCCGAGCTCCTTCACGAAAGTGTCCCCAAAAAGTCCTCCTTGAGCTACTGCTCCTGACTTAGTGGAAGTTAAATCCCCGAGTTTGGGGTCAACCTTTATGAGTAGAGAGAGGCGTCTCTCAGTGGACAACGCACAATGGGCGTAGCCCAAAAATATGAACGCGTTGTGCCCATGCTGATATGTCTTCCGGAGGGATGTTAGATCCGGAGGCCTTGGCTCCTTCTGCAAGTTCCAGTATTTTTTAAGTGGTCCAAGCACATTCAGGAGCTTGTCCTGGCAGGACTTCCATGACCGGTCAATACCCTTCTTGGGGTCTCGTATATATTTTTGAAGGAAGTAATCCATACAGGTGTCTATTTCAGATGTGAGGTTTACCTTTCCTGCCAGAGTCGGGCTTGGACATTCTGCCTCGAGTTTGGCCCGGACCTCCTCATCCAGTGGCTTGCGGAGCCAGCTTGCCACATACCTAGGGGAGGGAAAACAATTCTGCAGACCTATGGTGTATTAAATCTTCTGGATCTAACATGTAAGAAGGATCGTCCGCATCTGGGGCGGTATTAGTGGTGGGAATGGGCGAAGGAAGGGCCCGTCTTGTTGTTGGACTCCCCATGAGAATCATCATCATGCCCCTCAGGAGGAGGAAGGAGAGGAGACAGATCATCTAGGATGCATAGGGTGCCAGTCGCTGACCCCACATCCGGTGGAATAGGGCGCGCAAGGAAAGCCTTCTTAAGCCTTTCAAAGGCGCTCAGATCCATGCCCGAGTCTGATTTGCGTTTGCCAGGGCACTGCTGCGTCTGGTCTGGATCCGCTAGAACCCGTCAGTTTTGGGATCCATCCAGAGACAAATGTATGGGGCCTGGGAAGGCGTAAGCCAGCTGCATGAGCCTCCTCTCTAGGGGTTGCACTGCCGAGGCTATTGCATGATGTAAAGTTACGTCCACCGCCTCATAAAACTCATCATATAACAGGAGGACCGTAACAGAGTCCTCCTCAAGATAAACGGCCTCCATTTCCATAATATATGGCCTCAGTTTGCACCAAGTAGGCAGATGGTAATTATTTTAAGAGTGCTAGGGTGTAGTGAAACAACCTAGGGATACCAGCAATGCATTTTGAGAGTGAGGGGAGTACAGGGACTGCTATTCCCAATTCGTAAGCCCTGAGGGGCAGGAAATGGCAATGGACGAACCAGTATAAATTTGGAGTCATGCTAGGCGTGCAAACGGGGTCTATGCCCTGGGTCTGTAATACGCCTTTAAATTTAAACAGCCACAAGAGATAATTACCGCCTTGGGCCCAACCCCAAAGCGGCGCTTCAAACTTGCAGGAACCTGCACTTTCTATACAGACCCAGTAAAACTGGCAATCGCTGCTTGAATTTTTATAAATACTGACCCCCCAGGGGGTTGATCTGGCTTCCTAAGGCGGCTCGGGAGAGGCAGTAGCTCTGCAGGGACGCCGGCAAGTCAGTGACTCTGACCGAAATGCACATGTCAAGCGCTTCCCAGCAAGGTAACAACACCCGCTAACCAGGGCAGCGCCCCACCTCACTCTTGCGGCCTGAGGAATGGAAAATGGGTGACCATGAATGGAGTGCTGAAACGCGCTCCCACGGTGGGAATCTGCAAGGCTCAAATGAGTACAAAATTAAAGCAATCACAATTCAAGTTATTAAAGAATTCACAATTTTACGAGAGATGAAAAAGGATGGCGCTTATCTCACTGGAAGCGGGAAAGAAAGAGGAAGGAGCTCAGAGGAGGCGAGCTGTTATGCGAGGATGTGCACTGCTATTGGTTGAACTTTGCTTGCAGTCCTTTCCCTGGGTTTTCTGGGAAAGGTAGTTTTATGAAGTTGAAGTCGGGTGGAAGTGGACAATATATGAAAGATGAGCATAATCCTCGCCTCCGGTCCTGACATAGAATTCCCCCTCTGCCTCCATACAGAATCATTGGAGGAGAAGGTACAAAGAGAATCTTGAGTGGGGTAGACACGAGGACTGATTGCTAATGAGACATGCCAAAGTACTATCCAACTACAGACCCAATGGCTATTCCAAAGTATGCTAGGATACTTACAAGGCTTTGCATATAAATAGTTATATATTGTAATAACCATACAGTCAATACAATTACAATGCGGCTGATAACATATGTAGATATAAGGTGGGGACTAGACTATTGTAATAGAAAAGGTAGGGAGGGATGTGTGATGTAAAGTGTTCAAGGTATTTCTAATGTTCGCCTTGTTTTATATTATGACTGCTGAGTGTATCTTAATAATTACCATCATTCTGATTCATAAGAATTATATATGAATAGTGCATAATAAATAACATTTTATAGTAAATACATTCAACTGTGGGTGTGTATCTTCTTTTTCTATGGGCCATCCCTTACCCTTTGCATTCACATCATATGTCGATCTCACCTCCCACAATTGTCATACAACTTTTCAGATTTAACTGAATATATATCACTCAATCAGATGTTCTCCACTTATACATGAGAGATTTATTTTTTGTGTCGTAATTCTTTATTAAGAAATTAAAGGTATAGAAGTTCATAAAAGTAAAATACAGCATAAAAGACCCACAATAGTCTAGTGACATTACTTATACAATATAATATAAAGAAGAAAAAACTTGCATATAAGAGAAGAGAGGGGAGAAAGTAGGAGAAATGAGATAAAAGTCAAAGTGTTAATAAAAGAAAAGGAGAATATTGGACATTGTATGCTAAGAAATCTAACTCTGGCTAATTATAATCATGGTAAAAAGTTAGACAAAGTAAATTAAGGGACGGGCAAATATAATTTAGAGCTATTAAAATATTATGTGTATATAATATGAAGTATGATATATATTTTTGGGTGATGGAAGATCATGAAGGGTACTAAATAAATAAATTAATAAATAAGTAGATAAATGGATAAGTGGGTAAGTAAATGGATAAGTAAATAAGTAAATAGATATTTGAGAAAATAGATGAGCAATTAAGTGGATGAGAAAATGGAAGAATGGATAGATAAAGAAATGAGAAGAGAGAAAAGTCAGGAGAGAGACCTCCTTACCCGGAAAAAGAAGGTAGGAATGGGACCTGAGGGGAAAGGAGGATAGAGGGAAAAAACAGACAAGTCGATAAGAGGGAAATATTTAAGGATCTCGGAGAAAAGGAGCCCATACTTGTTGAAATATTTCTTCTTGGTCTTGTAATTTGTATATTATATGCTCATGTGATGCTGTCTGGATCATCACAGCCATCCAGCCCTCCTTAGATGGAGGACTAGTTGATTGCCACAATCTTAAAATACAAATCTTAGCTGTGGAAAGTGCAGTATGTAAGAGTCGGCGCTGAGGACGCGTGATGTCATATGAACTCCCAAGATCATGCAATAAGATAGTGGAGGAGGTAAAAGGGAGTTTAAGAGGAATAGTTTCGTTTATTGTATCTCCTACTTGTGTCCAGAAATGTTGTATAGAGGGACACTCGCAGAGTATATGGGGAAGGTCACAATTAACTCCAGAACATCTCCAACATTTAGAGTGTGGTAATAATCCTGCTCATTGCAATTTTGATGGTGTCCAGTACCAGTCATGTAGTGTTTTAAAAAGGCAAAATTTCAAGCGTGCTTCACGAGTGCCTTTGTCCAGGGCTTCCAGAATGTCCGGCCATACATTTTCGTCTATAGAAATATGTAAGCGTTCTTGCCATTTCTCATAAAGAGCTTTAAGAAGTGGTTGTGAGTATAGATGGTTAGTTAGAGTACGATATAACCCTGACATTACCCCTTTATGTCTACCCCAAATGTGAAGATAGTCCAATATCGGCGATGGTTCTAATGTCCAGGGGGAAGGACCAAGACATCTCCTCAGGCAGTGCTGTAGCTGTAAATGTCATGAAGCCTGATGTAAAGGAAGGTCAAATTCTTCACGAAGAAGATCAAAGGATTTCAGTTCACCATTTATTATAATCTGATCTAATGTCTGGATTCCTTTCGAACTCCAGTTAGTCCAGTAAAGCGCTTGACCATTAATTCGAATACTTTCACTACCCCATAGTGGAGCTTTAGAGTGTAAACGATGGGCAACTCTTAAAAGGCGATGTGCTCTTTGCCATGCTTGGTATGTAGCATGAAGCACAGGGAGGGGAGGTTTGAGGTTTACGAGTACTGTATAAGAAATTGAGACCTTCATCGCAATTAAGTATTAAGCGTTTTGTTATAACCCATTGTGGAGGATTAGTAACACCTGGAAGTAAATAAGCCAATTGTGAGAGATGTAAGGCCAAGGAATAATGTTCCAATGATGGTAAACCTAAGCCACCATGGGAACGATGTGCCAATAATTTAGCAGCTGCTAAGCAAGGACGCATGGTTCCCCAGACAAATGACCGTATACGGGAATCTATACGATGAAGTAAGGTCAAAGGTATTACAACCGAAAGCATTTCTAGGGTATAAGAAAAGCGGGGTAGAGTTACCATTCTCATGCTTGAATTCTCCCCCACATGGAGAAGCCCAAAAGTGACCATTTGGCAAAATCAGTTTCCATTTGTGCTATATGAGGTGAGAGATTATCCGAAATCATTCCCTCAAGTCCGTGGTTAATCAGAATTCCTAAATATTTTAATTGGGACGATTTCCAGCAAAAGGGGTATCCATCAATTGAAGCTTTTGTGGTACCAGAAGAGCGTGGGAGAGCTTCACTTTTGTCCCAATTCACCTCATAATCAGAAATGATTGAGAATTCATTGATAATGTCAAGTAAAGTTGGTAGGGAGTGGGCGAGATCCTTAAGTGTGAGAAGGATATAATCAGCATATAAATATAGCTTTGATACTCCTCCCGCTATAGGTATACCCCGAATCTGCAATGAGTGGCGAATGAGTGTGGCAAGGGGATCCATCGCTAATAAGAATAAAAGAGGGGATAGTGGTACATCTTCAGATTGGAAAGGAGTCAGAAAGAAAACCTCCACAATTGACCTGTGCTATGGGGTTATCATATAATAAACCAATCTTGGAGATAAACTGATCCCCTAGGCCAAAGCGTTTCATGGGGGCAAAAAGATAAACCCAATCAATACAATCAACCGCTTTTTCTGCGTCCAAGGAAAGAGCAATCGCATCCTCAGTCACTTCTTTTGCAGACCATAAAGTATGAGCTAATGATCAGAGATGATTTCTAGAGGAACGACCTGGGACAAAGCCAACCTTTGAATGGTGTATTAGAGAGGGGATAAATTTACGTAATCGTGACGCTAAAAAAAATACTTGCCAAAATTTTAACATCACCGTTTATCAAGGATATGGGGCGGTAGCTACCACATACGAGCGGATCCCTGCCCGGCTTGGGGATGACTGCAATCAATGCTTCATTAGAAATAGGACCAAGAGAAGATGTCTGAGCAGCTTCATGAAAAGCAGAATGAAGAGTGTGAATTGTTTCTTCCCCTGACCATTTATAATATTCCGCAGGGAACCCATCTTCGACTGGGGATTTGTGATAAGGTAGTTTGGAGATAGCTGTAGCTACTTCATCCTTAGTAATGTCACCACCAAGTAAATCTCTACCCTCATCTGTGAGACATGGAAGATCAATTTTCGCGAGATATGCAGCTATTTGATCTTCAGTTGCTGGGTTCTCAGGAGTGTAAAGTGTTTTATAAAAGGATGCAAAAGTAATTACTATTTCTTATGGTTTGGTGAGAATCTCACCAGATTCTGTTCGTATTGCAGATATAGCCATGGAAGCTTCACGTTGTTTCAGCTGTGCTGCGAGCAGTCGGCCTGCTTTCTCCCCTTGTTCATAGTGTCTACCTTTTAGACGTTGAAGAGCATACTCTGCTTTTGAAGTGTAGACATTATTAAGTTCCATTTGAGCTAACTCTAGGCTTTTGCGATTGGTCACAGTAGGACGAGAAGTATATGGACGAGTAAGAGAAACAATTTGAGCTTCAAGTTCAGTACGACGTAGGGATGCTGATTTATTGGCTACAGCTGCATCTCTTATTAGTTGTCCACGAATAGTTGCTTTCGCAGCCGCCCAAATGGTTCTACAAGAGGTAACTGAGGATTTGTTATTGATTAGCTATTCAGAAAGGTGAGAACGTAGTTGAGTTTTACCCTGAGGCGAACTGTACTTTTGAATGTTCATATGCCATGGTTTTCAACCTGGAGAGGTTAAACCTACTTCCAGAGCAAGAAGAACTGGAGAATGATCAGAAACAGCTGCTTCTAGAACGTTGGATTCGTTAGTGATTGCAACTACTGAATGAGAAATAAGAAAATAGTCTATTCTAGATTGTGTGCCATGGGCAGAGGAGAGAAAGGTATACTCTTGATCTGAGGGATGACAGAGGCGCCAGTGATCTACTAGACCATGGTCCGATGTTATATCGCCCAATAAGGCTCGGTCACCAACATTACATCTGTCTAAGGGGCCTGTTCTATCTAAAATCACGTCACGGGTCAGATTCCAGTCACCACCAATGATATAACTGAATGCTCCAATCTCCACGAGTAGTAGGTTCAAGTTGAGAAAATAGGAGCGTTTAGCACCTGTTAGTGCGTATACTGAACCAATACAGAAGGTCCTGTCTAAGATTTTAAACTTAGCAAAGACATACCTGCCTTCTGGGTCGATCCAAGTTTTGACAGTTGTTATAGGTAGGGATTTGTGTAAAAGGATGGCCACACCACATTTCCGTGGTTGGTTCTTGTCAGAAGATGATTGTGTTGTTAATGCGCAATGAATAACTTTACCCACCCAGTCACGCTGTAATTTAGATGATTCCAGAGTATCTAAATGGGTCTCTTGTAAAATAGCAATATCAGTTTTTTTTCTTTTTAAGATAAGAGAGTACTTTTTGCGTTTTATAAAGTGCGTAAGGCCATTAACATTCCACGAAATTATGCGTAATGGTCGAGAAAAAGAGGATGTGTTCATTGCTATATGCGCGTTGGAGGTATAAAGATGCCAATTGAAAAGAAAAAAACAATAATAGGGATAAGAGGTGTTAAGTTGTGAAGGTGATGAGAATAAAGAAAGAAATAAAGTGTAGAAATAGAGTCTAAACAAGCATTGGTGATATACAATGGAAAGGAGTTGAGGAAAAGTGGGAAAGAGGAAAAGAGGGGGAAAGATAAGGAAAAGAATAGATTCCGGGTAAGGAGAGAATTGAAGGATGAGTAATGTTCTAGAGAATTCAAAGAGGTTAGAGAGTTAGGAAAAAGTCGGTTATATGTTATATAGAGAAATAAGCAATAGTAAGAAAAATCGAGTGAAAAAATAAGGGAAGGGGTGGTAGATATACTGTGCAGGGATAGCACAGCACAAATGGGACGGAACTGTTTACTGCGGTTCTAAGCTTTCGGGCTATTCGCGCCGGAGGAGCCCCATCCGGCGACCAAGTCAATGATAAGAAATATATGTGTACAATAATAATAACAATATTCAAACACTAATATAGAATTTGTAGTTAGAATTGGAGGAAGAAGGAAGAGACAAACATCTTAAGAATATAGCGATAGAAGGGATGAAGAAGTAAAAACAAAAAGGAGAGAGTAAATGGGAAGTATGAATGAGAAGAGAGAGGACAACATAATATGGGATTGTCAAATACATAGCACTATTAAATAAACTTTGCATATTATAATAATAGTAATAGTTATAGTTAAAGTTAAGTATTAAATATTAACAAAGATAATTGGTTTCACATTTAAGTATAATCCTATCTAAATAATAGCACTATTTGATAAAAAAAATATCATAGTCAACTATTAAGACAGTTAAATAGTACATATTATCATATACAAATAATATAATAATATAATAGATACTGAACAGACAAAGGAAGAAGAAGGAAAGTATATAAAAAGGGAATTAATAGTATAGAACGTAGCAATACTTATAATTTATAGTAAATACATGACAGTTTCATAACGAGTTTATAACACAAAGGCTGTCATTCATATGTATAGTCAGTTATCCTAATACCGCTAATATAAAGTTTTTAACAATACCTAATGAAAAGGAATAACATAGGAAAGCAGGCTATGAAGAAAATGAAGGAAACTGTGATTATAAAAATATATTGACATAACATATACAGATTAGAGTCATACAAGCTTTACATACAATGGTAACAGTAACAATTAATAGTAAATGTTTTTTAAGTAGCTAGTGTAACAATAAGGTATTACTATTCCTATATTCTAGTATAGTATAAATAGATATCATCGTAATTAAATATCAAGACAGTTCAATATTAAATATTGAAATAATTACTTAACATCGTGTGTATTGGTTAAATAAGAGGGAAGGAGGGAAAATGTGAAGGAAGGGACTAAGAAAAAAGAAGCATAGTAGCGCTATAGTCCATAATAAATTAATAACAAGTTAAATATCAAATGAACGGAAGTTCATATTTATAGTCAATTATCTTCGTTCTTTGTCATATTAGATTTAGCAAATAGGCTATAAAAGAAAACTCCAAGGTCAGAGGACTATTAACATATGTATAGATTGGGAAATGTTGGAAGAGAGGATAGAATAAAAGAAGGGAAGATAGAATAAATAGTTTGTAAGGAAAAGACAGTAGTTCAAGTATTCATCTCATACTCATCTGAGCATCTTCTTTGGTAAATTTCTAGTGGATGAACTTCCATCCTCTCGTTGATGCAAGAAATCAATCCATCGGCCATAGTTCAGGACACATCCTCTTCAAGTGAAGAAGGTTTTAAGGGGGAGCGAGATTTGTCCCTGTCCCTTTCATTCGTAAGGGCGGCTACTGCTTGAAGGGCCTGCGCTCGATCTCCCAAGGAACGTACAGGTCGGTCTAAGTCTCGTCGTCTGCTTTGGGAACGATCTGAATTACGTCAGGTTTCACTAGAAGATATCGTAGATTTCGAGGATAGAGGATGGGAGACAGGTTCTTGAAGGAATTCTGCACACTCCATATTTTGAGGAGAAAGATGGTCTAGGAAATGACAAAGGTCTCCTGGATCAAAGAACTCCTTGGAAATTCCATCTTTGGTGATCCGCAGACGTGCAGGCTCGAAAAGGCTATTTTTGTTGTCAAGTTGACGAACACGGGGTCTATGAGAAAGGAAATCTTTGCGACGGTCGTTAGTTTCTTTTGAGAAATCTGCAGCCAATCTAATCTCATGACCTTCAAATATGTGTGGTCCGTGAGTCCGAGCTGCAGTGATTAGTTGACGGGCCTGTTCATGTCGTAGGAAGCAGGCGATGAGCGGACGTGATCGAATATTTTTTCCCGTGTTGTGCGGTCCAATACGATGGGCTCTCTGCATCTCCAATGATGGCTCGAAAGTGAGGCCTGTGATCTTTGGAAGAATTTCTCTGAGAAAGGATTTGGCATCTGACCCTTCTATTTTTTCTGGAAATCCAAAGAAACTGACATTATCTCGACAGCTTATGTCCTCCAAGTCTACTATTTTGCTTCTGAGAAAGAGAAGCTATTGGTCTCGGTCTAGAATAGCATCAAGGCGATTCTCTACTGTTACTCTTCGTGCTGTTAGACCATCCATACAGCTCTGGAATCCAGCAATATCTGCTCAAATAGATTTGGTTTCGGTCGTAAGAGTTGATATGGGCATTTCCATACCTTCCAGCAGGCGACCTACAGCAGAGATTTCCTGGAGTATACGCTCCATAGTTGAGTCGGATGACGATGAGGTGATAGGAGTTAGGGCGATTTGGTGTTGAGGAAGTAGTACCTCTTACATCTGAAGTAGAACGACCCTGGTTTAGGGACTCAGAAAAGAGGAGTTGGTTTGCAAGCTTTCCATTTGTTTTACCAGCAGGCATCTTCAATTTAACTGCGTTATTTCTTTGGTATAGGACAGTTATATTCTGTATGTGTCTACTGTGCATCAATCAGTAGGTATAAATGTGTATGGAGTGAGCCAGATGGACTGCTCAAAAGCAGCAAATGGAAATTTTATTTTATATTTCTGAGCGAGAGCTTAAGACCTTTTTTTGTGTCTGTTTTATGTTTTTAGAGAATCTTAAAGTCACTCTGTGTATCTTCTAGCATAATTGGCATAAAATAACTGGTGTAAAACAAAGGAAAAATATCCACCTCAAACCACGTAGTTTTCCGAAGTGAATAGACCGACCCTGTTTACATAATGTCAGTAATCACAATTTCAGTAAGCCCTGTCAAGACGAAGTTCAAGACTTCAGGCTCTATCTTACTGACAAAGTAGCAAAAGGATTTGAAAAAGTTCCACACTGGAATAGTTTAAACCATCATATACAATGTTGCAGACGATTTCTGAATACCACAGATATTCCTCAGAACTGGTGGAAGCGTTCAATCAAACTGCCTGAAGTAAAATGAAGCATACGTAATTTCTTTATCATTTTACTGCCGCAAATAACTGGAGTTTGTCTAAAGACCAATGCCATAGAACAGGAAGTCAAGTGTTCTAAATAGTTCACACAAATTACCTCAGCAGAGCTGTTCCCGCGTTTTATGAAGCACCTTTCCATTCACTATATGAGCCCATATATTCCTCAACTGTAGTTTTCAGCCGTTATTTGAAATAAAAGAAGCCGCCACTTCACTCTTGGACTCTTCACTATTAATAGACCATATTAAAGGCTGCTGGGGAACTCCTGTCGTCATATGAGGCTCCTCACTGCACAGAGCTTCGAGTATAAGCCTTCGTATACAATGTTGCAAGCTATTCACAAACTCCACAGATTTTCCTCAGAATTGACGGGAACACATTCAATTAAGAGATGTAAACCACTGCGCTTCAGGAGGCGACCTTCCACACAGCACGTGAACTCCTATAATCCTTAATTATAACACAGCTAGAGCCGCTCTTTGTAATCAAAGACGCCGCCGTCTCACCTCCAGACTCTCTACTCGTCAGCGCTGTCCCTGCAGTCCGTGAGGCGACTTTCCATTCAGCATAGGAGCCAGTACTTTCCTCAACTGAAACGTGCAGCTGGAGCCGTCACTCGAGACAAAAAACACAGCCGTTTCATCCTCGGTCTCTCCGCTGTCAGAAAAGCAGATTTAAAGCCGCTTCCACATCACCGAAGAACTCCTGCCGCCGTCCGGGGATCCTCACAGCACGGAGCTCCGGATTCAAGCGGCCATCTTCTCGCGTGGTCAGACCACGCCCCTACACAAGAGAGATTTAAACTGTGACTGGGGCAATTCTTAGCTGTTTTTGCGTTGAAATTACACAATCTACCACAACTTTCCACCTTTCATATCTACAATAAAATAAAAATATGCGATCTGATTTTCACCTTGATATGAGTTATGTTTCCCTACTTACGAAGTAGACTGGTCAGCCACTTTCCTCTTTGTTTCCACATTCCATTCGTGAACAAACAAGCTCGAAGTATGCAAAGAACAAAAATCTGGACCTGGAGTGACAAACACTTTACAGAAATCTCCTTCAATGACGGAGATGATAGATAGGTTCGTAAATTCCGTAACACCTTTAAAAGTAAAAATAACCAAACCCATAGCCAGTAACCCATGGTTTTGTCATTTTGTCATAATTCTCAAGGTAAAATAGAGAAAGATTCTGTGCTACCAGGGACTATTGTTTGGAAAATGTTGTTTTCGGAGGTTTTGCAGGAACACAAGCTTCGCGGAAGTTAGGCATCATAAAATGGACTACAGATGCCTTGACTCTATGCTCTCCTGGGACCTAGTGCATTGGACACCAAGCAGCTCTATAACAAATTTCCCCACTCTCCAGCTGCTTCGTGTTCGCTTTCAACTTTCGTGTTCTTCCTGTACTTGCTTCGGCTGGATCCTTCCTGTTCTAGCATTTCATCATTCTACAAAAGGAATTACTTCAACAGTAAG
The DNA here is from genome assembly GCA_963921515.1 of Calotriton arnoldi. Classification (NCBI taxonomy): domain Eukaryota; kingdom Metazoa; phylum Chordata; class Amphibia; order Caudata; family Salamandridae; genus Calotriton; species Calotriton arnoldi. The sequence goes on along the minus strand of CAWUFW010005279.1, from coordinate 1,206,873 downwards.
TTGAGTTTTGCTTTGGATAAAAACTCAATTAAATTGTTGAGTTTTTTTAAAGTTAAATTTGGGTGCAAGGACATTGCAAATGTATTATGCCCCACAGATGTGGAGGATACAGCAGTACATTGACGGGTAGATGCCGCAATATAAATATGCACAAGATAATGGTACATGATGTAATGTGATGCAATGTTGTCAATAAAAACTGTTTAAAAAAAAATAATTTGGGTGCACATTTCCACAGAGGAGATTCTGTGCACAAGTGAATTGCAAAAGAAACTGAACAATAATACTGACATTTAGTTACGGAAAATTAGCTTTTGCACTGTGCTTACAGGTGGTCACCAGTACCGAAATGATTAGAGATTGGTAATCCAAAATATCTAATTGAATAGTTATTTATGTTCATATGCTTTCTTTTATTAGTGGTACACAAGTTCAACTGATGTCAGAGAATACCTTGGAGTACCTAGAAAGACCAGTGTTTCTTCAGGTACCCTTCGGTTACACTGCCTATGTACTTAAATTAACATTCATCCTCGTTTTAGGAGCTCATTGTGAGGAAAAAGGGTTTTTGTAGATTTCGCCCCACTTTTTGCCCCTATATTGACTACTGGGCACAGGTGTAATGAATCTGAAAGGCCCAGAGCTCTGCTAATCAGGACTCAGTGTATGCGCTCTGACCCTTGTAAAAGTGTATGGTGGTATGGCTTATACCCCGCTGGCATAGCTTAACTTACTTGTAAATCCCTAGTATGTGGTGCGAGGGGTACCTAGGGCCTGTAAGTTAAAACATCACACGTGGAGTGCAGCACTAGTTGTGCCACCATGAGCATGACAAAGTAAAACATTTGTCCCAGACTGGCACTCCAGACTAGTAAAGCAGTTGTAACCGCTAACTCGACTTTGCCATTTAAGGTAATGGCAAAGCCCCAAACCTCCCCTTGCACTTCAAGGTATTGAAAGAATGAGTGCATTACATCTGTTTTGGTTATATCAAATTTAATGCCACGTGTGGGCAAAGTGCAACTTTAGAAGGTTGCCACTTTCGTTGCCCAAGGTTTCCAGTGCCTGTTTATGATTTCACACAAAGACTGTCCATCCAGACAGCCTTCTGCCCTTTGGGGGAGACGTGTGAATGACTTCTAGGAGGTGTTACCTCCTCCTGGCAGGAAGCCACATGGAGTGTTGGCCCCAAAGGAGAGCTTCAAAGGCGAAGCCACCTTTGAACGTCTACTAGCAAGCACATGTGGGAGGGGCTGCTATATTGTGTAGGTAGACAGGCTGACAGCGGGGACAGAGAAGGAAAACGGTTGCCAAACCGGTTTTGCCGTGGGCTTGTAGCCCTCCGATAGCCACACTTATAGGGTGGGCTACCAAGCTCCTCACACTGAGAGAGGGGTTCAGCCATCTTGGGAGTGGGCAGGATAGAGCTATCTGGGATGGCTAGATGCCACACTTCACAGGAAGTTGTGATCATGCAGGAGGGAACAAAGTAGCCCATTGTCAAGTACCCATGACCTTCCCTAAGGGCATTTTCTGCGCATAAAAGTTGACCCCTGGCACACAGAACTCAGATCTCGCTTGGATTGGGGAAGAGGATTGAAGAGGACTGCCTGCTGACCAGGGCCGGACTGGGAACCGAAACCGGCTCTGGCTAACTGCTCGGCTGGCCCCCCGGGTTGGGAGGGGGGGTGCGGCCGAGCTGTTTACTAAGGCCGGTTTCGGCCGATTTTGTTACAGGGGGCCGAATTGCCGGCCCCTGGTAACAAAAACGGACCCCCAGGGGCCCAAAACCGGCCCCCACCCTAGCGGCCCACCGGGGAAACGCCCGGTGCCCGCTACGGCCAGTCCGGCCCTGCTGCTGACCTTGGACTTGCCAAAGAAAGGCTGCAGTGAAGTTGGACTGCACCTGCTACTCCTTGAGCTAGTGAAGGAAAGCACTGTGCCTGCTGTGTTCTGCTTGTGCAAAAGTCGTCCCCTGAACCCAGCCAGAAGCAGAGACTCCGAGAGACAGTTGACTGACTTCCTGTTCGCAGTACGGCTACAAAATCTGAAGAAGCCTGCCTGGTTGAGTTCGTAGCCCAGATCACCAGATAGTCTCTCCCGTCACAGCGCAGCCTAGGAGACCGAGACCCTACATGCAAAAGTTGCACCAGAGTCTGCCTTGACCCAGGAGAGTTGTCGTAGTACAGTTTAGATCCCCAGAAGGAGAGATATCACAAAAAGAAGGGACCCACTGGTTTTGTTGTGCCCGGCGACCAGTAGTCCAGTAGCAACTGAATTTTTGCTGGATCGCAGAGGACGTCGAGGGACATTGACCCTTATGAACAAAATCGCCCCACCTGGACCGTGGACTGAGGAGTAGCCCCAGGATGATGCCCATCAACCGTACAGCATCTTTAGCATTCTTGAGCATCCTTGCATCAGGACCACTCCAGAGAAGTCAATGGCAAGTGGCCATTAATGTTGGAACTGCACTACAGACTGCTATTCTTGGGATGATAACTGTTTCTTCGGACCTTGTTGGTGCCCTTGACTGTCGTCCCACCAGAGTTGGTCACCCAAAGTACTTCGAAGAAGCAGCATCCATCCTTGAAGAAACGTTTTGCTGAAAATGCTTTCGTGTCAAATTTGTTGAATTTGCCAATGCTTGTTTGCGGTTGAAGGAAAAGGCTTGATTTATTGCTTCTAGTAAAATCTATATCTCTGGAACCCTCGGGTCAATCGTTTTCATTGTGGTGCCTATAAATTTACAAAAATACAACCTATTTCTATATATTGGTGTTGGATTTTTTGAGATTTGTGTTTCTTTATTCTTCAAGTGTTTTGGTGCTGGTTAAATGCTTTACACTTGTTCCTTTGTTGAAGCATGACTGCTCGAATCGAAAGCTACCCACGGTTGAGCTAAGGTTTGACAAACAAAGCCTGACTGGTCCTAGAAGGCATGGTAGTGTATTACACAGTGAGGTCTCAGAACCACACTATATAATACATCCCGTTTCCTCACACTCCGTCTACTACCTCCACTGTATGTGGACTCTCTTGCCCCTTCAGAGATATAAAACCCACTGAACCCTTCATTATCACCCACACTATGTGTTTGTCTCCAGAAGTTGTCTTAAACACATTAACAAAGTAAACTCTATCAATGATACAGCAGTTACAGAGCCACCAGACTGAGGAGCTTTAATTCCAATTATATATATTTCTAATGCCAAACATAAAATATAGCATATTTTCTCAGCTTGCATTAGGGCCCATGACATCGTTGCTATGCCACTGATGCCAGGTTCAGGTCTGGCATATCCATAGGTCTTAGCACGGTTGATGGCTTTTTGCACTTATAAGTGCCACCAAATTACACGAAACAGCAAAAAAATGCTGTTTTCATAGTGGGTGGGGAGAAGTTCAGCAGCAAATCATTATTTGGCCTGGAGTTCCTTGTAAGGTACACTGATCTGTATATTATAAGCTGATCTTTCCCTTATTCATATTAGACTCAGAACTTGAGAAATTAGAGAGTTCCATTTGGTTTTGGTAGATTAATTTGAAAGAAGATGGGCAGTCAGGTCCTTTCTAAAGAAAGCCACTTTAATTTAAAAAAGCCTGACTCGTTTAGCACCCTTACAGACTTGTAAAAGATAGGATTCGAGCATCAGGTCCCCAGGTGGCGGGAGGTTTGGGAGCCTGGGTCACACAGTGGAACAGGCTCCCGTAAAAGATAGGATTCGAGCCTCAGGTCCCCAGGTGGCGGGAGGTTTGGGAGCCTGGGTCACACAGTGGAACAGGCTCCCGTAAAAGATAGGATTCGAGCCTCAGGTCCCCAGGTGGCGGGAGGTTTGGGAGCCTGGGTCACACAGTGGAACAGGCTCCCGTAAAGATAGGATTCGAGCCTCAGGTCCCCAGGTGGCGGGAGGTTTGGGAGCCTGGGTCACACAGTGGAACAGGCTCCCGTAAAAGATAGGATTCGAGCCTCAGGTCCCCAGGTGGCGGGAGGTTTGGGAGCCTGGGTCACACAGTGGAACAGGCGCCCGTAAAAATAGGATTCGAGCCTCAGGTCCACAGGTGGCGGGAGGTTTGGGAGCCTGGGTCACACAGTGGAACAGGCTCCGGTAAAAGATAGGATTCGAGCCTCAGGTCCCCAGGTGGCGGGAGGTTTGGGAGCCTGGGTCACACAGTGGAACAGGCGCCCGTAAAAGATAGGATTCGAGCCTCAGGTCCACAGGTGGCGGGAGGTTTGGGAGCCTGGGTCACACAGTGGAACAGGCTCCCGTAAAAGATAGGATTCGAGCCTCAGGCCCCAGGTGGCGGGAGGTTTGGGAGCCTGGGTCACACAGTGGAACAGGCTCCCGTAAAAGATAGGATTCGAGCCTCAGGTCCCCAGGTGGCGGGAGGTTTGGGAGCCTGGGTCACACAGTGGAACAGGCGCCTGTAAAAGATAGGATTCGAGCCTCAGGCCCCCAGGTGGCGGGAGGTTTGGGAGCCTGGGTCACACAGTGGAACAGGCTCCCGTAAAAGAGAGGATTCGAGCCTCAGGTCCCCAGGTGGCGGGAGGTTTGGGAGCCTGGGTCACACTGTGGAACAGGCGCCCGTAAAAGATAGGATTCGAGCCTCAGGTCCACAGGTGGCGGGAGGTTTGGGAGCCTGGGTCACACTGTGGAACAGGCGCCCGTAAAAGATAGGATTCGAGCCTCAGGTCCCCAGGTGGCGGGAGGTTTGGGAGCCTGGGTCACACAGTGGAACAGGCGCCCGTAAAAGAGAGGATTCGAGCCTCAGGTCCACAGGTGGCGGGAGGTTTGGGAGCCTGGGTCACACAGTGGAACAGGCTCCCGTAAAAGATAGGATTCGAGCCTCAGGTCCCCAGGTGGCGGGAGGTTTGGGAGCCTGGGTCACACAGTGGAACAGGCACCTGTAAAAGATAGAAGCCAAGTCAGACAACTGCCCTCCCTGATGCAGCACACATGCATGATACCAATATGTAGAGCAGGTGGTTAGTGCACCCATGACCATGAGGCGGTAGGGAGGAGATGAAACGTGGTCATGTACAGCCTGAGGACTCTAATCTGGTCATGTTGCCTGCTGCCCCCATCTTGCTGCCACATGTGGGACTACACTACCCTGACCTCCCACAATGAACGAGCCCATAAGGGACCCATGCAATAGTCCACCATGGACCTGTACTTACTAGTCTCCTGAGAGGCTCATTACGGTTTTACTGGTTACTAGTTTACACGACTTATACCGACTCCTGGGTCACAATTACAAGGGAATGTGCTTCTTCTATTATATGACTTGAATTATTGAGGCAAATTTGTGAAATTGATGGCCATTCTATTGTAGTGTTCGTAATGCTTTGCTATCACTAAAACCGAATAAAGAGATACGCAGAAAAAAATAGGATTCTTACCCCTCTCAGTTGGTCATATAGCCCTTTATAGAGCGCTTTTCCATGTTGAAGCTTTCCTGGCAATGTTGTAGCTGAGGCTTTCAACGCCATTGATGTTTTGGTGCTAAGGTGGGGGTATTGCATAAGTGTCAGTGCTTTCATTCTTTCGTTTTTCACAAACAACTTTAAGGTAAATTAATAAGTAAAGGCACATATTTGAATATCTTGAGGGGTTTCTGTTTTCCTTTCTATACAGGTAGCTCTTAGGTGGTATAATAGCACTTTGTATATTTATCACTGGCCTTTACCACAACTGTCAGGAAAGATAGATTAGTGGCACACATAAGCAGGAACCATATTGGAAAGAAAGTTAAAGGGAAGAGATGGCCAGATGCACATTCTTTATTTCACCCCAAGGAGGGTTTGATTGGAAAAGATTTGTTTGAAGATAAAATCGAGTAGGCAAGCACCAGATGTAGTATAACTAACCACATGAACGAAGAGCCCTTGGAAACCACGCAGCAACACAGCGGTGTTGCTCAAAATGGACAGGCTGAGGGGTTTCCGAAAATGTGCCGCAAATTATGCAAAACTAATAAGACAACAAAAGAAAAACATTGGATTTAGATAATGTAAGCAAGCATCCAATATTACTGTATTTATATCATGCGTTGTATGACTGTACTGTTTAACAAGATCTAGTGGAGATTTTTGATGGTGGCAAGTTACCAATTATTGATAACTTTACAAAAATCAATTCTGTTGTGTTATTTATCAAATTATAAAGATAGCTTGGATTTTTGACAATGTATTGAAGGCTATTTACGTCTTTTTGTCAGTAATCAATTGATTTTAACGGATGCTTTAAAGTTTTATTAGTTACATTTTTAACCACAAATCAACTCTAAATATAATTCCCCTAGACCATGAAACATCCCGATAAATTGACGAAGCTGAACTACTCTGCCATCATAATTACTTTCTGTATGCATATACACATTATTTATCTTAAAGATTAAAAAATGAACAACCAAAATATCCCATTTGAGAGATCTCTGTTTCAAAAGAACCAGAATTTCTATGTAGTTTGCTCTCATGTGTGATAATTTCCATTGGTATAATCTCATAGAATACTTTAGGAGTAAGTGAGCCCCCATGTTAAGTGGTATGTTTTTCCTCTTAGTCTAAAATTATTAAAATATTCAGCCCTCTGTGAATTCGCCTATCTGTTCTGCCAACGTTTGAACAATGGATGATCCTTACAGACATGCCAACTGCCAATACGTTTGAACCACCTCCTACTGATTATGCCTAACAGACTCTCGGACAAACCACGTACCCAACAGTACCAGGACATTTTATTTAATTTCCCCCTCAATCCCACAATCTAGCAATGCTGGCTACACCTCTGCAATGTAACTACTTCAAAGCACTGTACAAATCAAAAACCCAAACATGGATTTTTTGGATGGCAGACGTTCAACTGAATACAGATGGAATCCGTATCCGGTATTACTCATTCGGTACCCCATGTTCAAGATGTAGTATCGTCTGCTGCAACACTGATGAGTCTTTAATAAAACGTAAATTTAAATAGTTGATTTTTAAAAGCTTTCTAAAATGGAGGTAATTGGGTTCTGTTCTCAGGGTGGAGTTAATTTCTAAGCTTTAGGGCCCAGGACTCTCAACGGTCTACCCCCATGTTTCAGGCATCTGAAGGGTTGAGTTTGAATAAAGTGTAAGGTAGCTGAACAAAGGCTTTTGGCAAGAGTATAATAGGGACCCAGGTTTTAAAGGTATGAAGGACCCTTATTCTAATACATATTGTGGATAACACAGAGTATCCTGAGATTTATTCCCTGAGGGCTGGTAAAGTGATTTCATGGCTGATTTGGCATGATATATTTCCGCAGGTTGGGGTAGAATTTGGCTGCCTGATTATGTACCCTTTGTAATCTGTCAATAATCTATCTCAGGAACCAGTGTAGATAACATTGCAGTAATCTAGTCTGCTCCTAACTAAATACCTCATTTTCTCCACGTGGTAGTTGGTTTGCAGGAACCAGAACATTTTTCTGATCAAATCTGTGCCTTTGATTAAGAATGACAGATCTGTGACAAAGACGATCCACAAACCTTTTTTAGCTGTGTCTGGTGCCCAGGTGTCTGGCTGTCACACAAGGAGCCCACGGGTCCAATAACGAGCCAAACGAGCGTGTGGATAGAGCCAACCATGCTGGGGAGAGGGATCCCTTTTAAGGATGGTTTCCCTCACACACCAAAGGTGTCATGCTTCATCATAGGGATACTTCCTCGCGTCACGAGCCTAGTCGTGACGCGGGCTACAACCCCCTCGCTGCGAGGGAGGAGCTCAGGGATGTTTTTTGAGAGAGGGGGTTGTCCTAAAACCCTATATGAGCGTGTTGTCTGGTGTGGGGAGTGCAGTGCTAGGGTAAATAGTGGTTAAAACTGGCTACAAGGTTAGCCAGACAAAGTTTATTATGCTACCTTGTGCCAGGATTAAAAACAAATAGCGGGTAATGTAACTGCCAACATTAGAGACAGCTGCATTAGGAAGTGATCAACATGTTTCGGCCTTCAAACCTATAAAAGGGGTGCGGCCTTCATCAGGATCATATGCTAGCTACTGTGATTAGTGAGTGAACACAATAGTGAAAAGTGTAAGATAATAAACAATAAACGGCGGTGTGTAATACTGAACCAGTGAACCTGTAGTTCAGCAGATTCACCGGTGGAACCTACAACAGTCAGGGAATTTATCGCATCTGTCCTGGGCTATGAGCCATAGGTACATACGCCAAACCAACCTAATAAATAAAGTTGATGGCGTTAAAGTAAAAAAGAAAAAAAGAAAATGTTTCAATGAGCGAGAACAAGCTAAACAGAATGTGAGAAATTGTTAGCAAAGGGGTCATCTATAAAGTGGTTCCACTAGAGAGCTATGGGAACTCACGCGCTGCTGTGCGCAATAGTTATATCTTAATATACAAAATGTCACTGCGTGCAGTTTGCGTAGGCGCAACAGCTACACTGATGGGTACAAGCGGGTGGTGTGCCCTGAAGGTCTAACCATTCAAGAAGGTGAAGTGTTTACCAGAAAGGTAGTGTGTCATATGCGCGGAGCTGTCCCTTATGAGGACGGATTAGTCACTTGCGCATTCGAACTGATGCCTCGGTGTGAGCACTGCCGGTATTCCGTGTGTATTCCGAACCCACTTCTGTGAAAGACGCGGTGCGAAATGGAAAAAGTATGCATCGGGGTGAGCGCTGCTTTTAGAGCGCATGTATTCATAACCCGCTTCTGAGAGAGAAATGGAAATATGCCTCGGGGTTAGCGCTGCCGGTATATCGCATGTATTCTGAACCCCTTCCTCAGAGAGAAACAGGGTTATGCTAGATCAGAGGCGTCCCACCAATATTAGAGACAGGACTCGTAGAGACGCGAATGGCCGAGAAAGTCCTGCCGGAGTATACTTACCGCTCAGCTTGAGCGGTAAGTATACTCCGGCAGGATTTTCTCTGCATCCCCCTCCCCAGCATGGTTGGCTCTATCCACACACTCGTTTGACTCGTTATTGGACCCGTGGGCTCCTTGTGTGACAGTTATTAGTAGGATTGGGGAGTGTGCCCACGCAGGTCCCTAAATCGCCTCCTAGCCCCCCTTGTGTGAATTCGGGAGCCCAGGTGTCTGGGCCATGTGAAAGGGAGGTTTCTTGGGGTAGGGCAGTCAAAATATGCAGTGATATTTACCTGGTTGCCTGGTTGGTGTACAGACTTGTGAATTTGGGTATAAGGGCATGTACAGCTTGCCACTTTTGAAACTATGCCCATTGTTCCACAAATCTGTCTACTAACTGCATAAATCTCTCTAAATGTTTTATCTGCTAAATACAAAGGGCTGATTTTGGGTTACCTTTTCTTCAACAAAGAGATATCCCTTTGTTCAAAGGTGTATCTATTTTTAGAAAAGATGGGCATTGTTTGGATGCTGTATACTTTTTCGGAAGCGTTGCAGATGTTTGCTTCATGATGTTCCTGCTTGACAGATATTGATAGTGCGTTCTAACAAACCCAGATCCAACAGGACCAAAGGCTTTGCTTGGTCCTTGCATTTTTAAGTATTGAAGAAAATGGACGACATAGCTTGTGGCACCTGAAGAAGAAGCACCCCCTGAAAGGTCACAATATGGTCAATGGAAACACTCTTGTAAGGGATCTGGCAGGTGAAGTATTTACAAATAATGTATGTATCAATTATTGTTCGACCTGTCAGCCTTAGGGGGGTCCTTCCCCAAATGTTTTGTCTTCACCCCTCCTATTTTTGCTGATGTTGTTTTTGTTGGCCTTAGGACTCTGTGCACTTTACCACTACTAACCAGTGCCAAAGTGCTTGTGCTCTCTACCCTAAACATGTTAGAACTGGCTTGTACCCAATTAGCCTATTTCATTTACTTGTCAGTCCCTAGTAAAGTGGTACCCCATGTACCCAGAGCTGTAAATTAAATGCTATTAGTGGGACTGCATTACTGATTGTGCCAACCACATAAGTAGCCCCATAAAACATGTCTCAGGCCTTCCACTGCAGCCTGTGTGTGCAATTTTAAACTGTCATTTCACCCAGGCAAAATAAACCTTTTGCCAGGCCCAAACCTTCCTTTTGAATATAATTAAGTCACCCCTAGGGTAGGCCCTGAACAGCCCAGAGGGTGGGGTGCAGTGTATTTAAAAAGTTGGACATGTACTTATAAGTTTTATATGTCCTGGTAGTGCAAAACTCTTAAATGCATTTTTCACTACTGCAAGGCCGACCTCTCCCATAGGATAACATTGGGTTTCCTTATTGCCCTTAATAAGTGATAACTTTCAATTGGGAGCAGGTGGACAGTTGAGTTTGGTGTCTAAAGAATTGTAATTTAGAGCCCTCTTTAAATGTAAAGTTGTATTTTACGTCACAATTCTGAAAATGTCCCTTTTAGAAAGTTGGCATTTTCTAGTCCTAATCATTTGGTGCCTTCAGACTCTCCCTGGGTCACATGACTAGGCGTAGCTGGCAGTTGGTCTTTGTGTATTTCTCCCAGACAGTGAAAAAAGGGAAGATAGATGTTGGCAGGATGGGTAACTCTGACTGAAAAAAGGGGCGGAGCTGTCACCTACCACACTTGCACATCACAAAGGCCCTGCCTGAACACACTCACAAAGAGTTTGTCACTAGTTTTGGATGTCCCCAGACAAATTGGGGTGTGGGCAGGGAGGAAGGGGAAACCTGCCACCTCAAGGGGGTGGACACCTCCAAAACCTTCTCCAACTTCAAAGTGGGCACCAGGTATAAATAATAGACCCTTGGTCCCAAATCTTCAGTACACATCTGGACCTGTGAAAGACTCAGAAGAATGACTGCTGTGCTGCTTTGCTGCAAGAAGGACTGCCACTCTGATGCCCTGCTGCCCTCCTGCTGAGTGGGAAGGATTGGATCTGCATCTTGGACCCAGGACCACCAGAGTGACTCCAAGGGTTAGTTGACTGGCCTCCTGATCAGAGCCTCAGGTGCAAGAACAGGCTCCACAAACCATGAACCCAGCACCTATACTCTGCCAGATATGAATCTTGCCGCCCAAGTGAGGTGACCCAGCCCAGGACCCTTGACGGTGCTCAGCCAGCCCATCTGTGGTCCGAGCAGAACCGGCGCAGCGTGACGCATCGCCTCACCAAACTGCGCATCGGTACTGCTGTGCAATGCATCCTCGACGCTGGACTTCAAACCACAGCCCCACAGCCCATTGGAACCCCCGCTGCTTGAAATATCTCCTTGCAAGGACCTTGCATCGTCCACCACAGTTCCCCGGAACTGCTGCTGCGCAACGCATCTTCACGCAAGGATCTCATATCACCCATTACAGCTCCCCACAACCGCCGCTGCAATGCATCTCCTCCCAAGGGCCTTGCATCCCCTCTGCTGACGATGCATACTCAAAGCGGTACTTCACATCAATCCACAACCAGGATTTAAGGTACTCTCTTTAGCGGGCCTAACTTGGTTCCTGTAGCCGGCCCGTTCTCCACCGCGGTCGGCCTGAACTTGTGACCTTGTTTCGGTTCGATGCAACTGGACAACCACAGTTGGCGCCCTGAGCTACTAGGCACTATTTTTACTTACGTCTTCTACTTCGATTCTATTGATTGGATTTTTGTTGTTTTACTCTTAAATTATTTATTGAAAAATACTTTATTTTTCTAAATTGGTGTGGGATTGTTCTCCTGTTATGTTTTCACTTTATTACTGTTTGAAGTGTTGCATAAATACTGTACACATTGCCTCTAAGTAAAGCCTGACTGCTTGTGCCAATCTACCAGGGGGTTCAGCACAGGTTAATTTGAAGTTGTTTGTGACATATCCCTGACAAGAATTGTGGTAGTTGCTTGAGTAGAGTTTCACCCCCCTCAACCAGTAACCCAATTTCTTACAATTATCAAGTGGAGAAGGGAGTATCACTCTTTGGGATCCAGGATACGTAACTGAGTTCCTATCACTCAGAATCACGCGAGTCAGATTCAATAGAGAAATATCTCTTTTATTCATCAAATCTTTCAATAACTTTTCAAGGTAATTATTTTCCCATGGAAAATAAATAGTGTTTTCCTCTTTCATGCTGCTCCCTGTGATAAGTGATAGTCACATGTCCCTTTCAAAATCATACCCCATTCAACTCCCATGAGAAGACAGACATGCGTTGCTTTAGTACCTGCCTCAGGCTATAACTCCAGAATGAGGTCGTCCCATGCCGGGACTAAGGCCCTCTCTCCTTGTGGTTATGTCTTAAAGCATGTACTGCCGACTCAGGGTCCTGTGTCTTCTTCTTTGGATCTTCTCCTTTGGAAATCGTTCACAGTTTCATGTCATTGGCTAACTTTGCTCCTTTGCTCTCTCTCTCCATCCCTTTAACTCCATTGCTCTTGGTTGCTATCTCCTCAGGATTACCTCTAATATCACCATCATCATCTCTGTACAATACCCCCTCCCTGATGATCAACCAAGGGTTTCTGAATTTGCTCCTGGTTAAGTGGCCTTTTATTTCTGTTAGTCCGGTCTGCATCTCACTCTCACTTTTCTCTGCCTTCTTCTTTCGGATGCCCCTTTTGCCAAAACAAAAGTCTTCAAATATTTTATCTTCAAGGGATATCTGCCTACTAAAGGTTTAATTTTCTGGGTGTTGCTGGGTCTGAACGTCTGATCTATAAGCCCTTCATTACCTGGTAGCTTTTGGGAATCTCTATTCATGCACTCATACTCAGTATGTTTCTTAGTTTTACTTACTTGTACTAAGTCCATCACATGTCTCCCCCATTAGCATGAGACAATAGGGTACATATTAGAAGGGACCTGAGATGGAAAAAAAATCCAAATTAATTTGTTGGGTACCAGCTTAGTGGATGGTTTAAAATGAAAAGGGGCTGTAGAGCTAAAAAAGCAGTATAAGACACAGATTAGTCTCATTACCTCAAGCCAGATACATTAACCGGGCATGAATGGTGTATGTATGACGAAACGTGATGTCAAAGCAAAAATGTTGTAGTATGCCTAGGGCTTATTTTATAGCAAAACATTCTTTTTCTATAATTGGATAGCGGCAATCACAGAAGATAGTTTTCTACTGATGTATAAAAAAGAATGCTCGGGTCCATCATCTCCAGGTTGGGTTACTATAACCCCAGTCCTGAAGAATCTGCTTGCAATAAAAAAGTTCGCCAAAGATTAGGGCATTGCAAAACCGGGTCATTACACACACAATCTTTTCCTTTCTGGAAAATCTGCAGGCAAGTGTCATCTGCTTTAGGTAATCCATTTGGGCCTGATGTTTTAACAAATCAGTAAAGAGACTGGTTAGAGTTAAAAATTGGGAGATACACATCCAAAAATACTCTGCCAATCCTGAAAAGGCTCTCACGATGCCTTTAGTAATGGGATGTCACTCATAGCCTGCAATTTATTGACTTGGGATTGAACCTGTCCTTGACCCAACATATATCCCAGGTACTGGAATTTATTGGCTTCAAGTAAACCTTATTTGAATTAGCAGGCAAGCCTAACTGCGAAGGGTATTACATTTCTTTGGATGACCCAAATGTGTCTCTCAATCTGAACTATATATTATAATATTGTCCAGATATGCTACAGCATATCCTTCATGAGGTTTTAAAATAGTGTTAATGAGACATTGAAAAGTGGCTGGGGCACCACGAGGTTTGAAAGAAAATGTAATACATTAAAGTGCAAAAGCCCAAAAGCAGTAGAAAATGCAGTAATTTGCTTACAAGCAGAAGCTAAGTAAATCTGCCAATATCCATGTGCAAGGTCTATTGCAGACATAAAATGAGCAAGAATGAGCTTTTCTATCATTTTATAAATTTGTGGCATAGGATATGAACAGAATTGTGAGGTTTCATTGACTTTCTAAAATCTATACAAACAAGCATTTGCAATGCAATAGGTCTCGCATTGGCGAAATTTTAAGCTATTGGCATTGTAAATGACAATGCGTTTTATTTATGTTTTCAAAACCAACACATAGATAAAAGGTTTGTCATTTACAATGCCAGTAGCTGAAAGTCTCGCAAATGCGAGACCTATTGCATTGCAAATGCTTCTTTTTTTGGCTGCGGACTCACAAGCATTTCGTCTGTCTATGTAGGAGGAACCCCGTGAAGTGTGGAAGAAAAACGGGGCGAGCACTGAAACGGATATCTGTTGATTAAAGTAAAAAAGAAATCCAGGTATTAAAAAGAGCTGACCAAGAAAGTGAAATCAAGGGGTGATCGTGTACAAGATGTCGAGGAATGTTAATGAGAGAAAAATAAAGGCTTTAAAAGGGATAACAGTGAAAGTGAGCTCGGAGGTGACCGTGAAAGATATATTAAGGGGAGAGAGTCCGTGAAAGATAATCCAGGGGTGTAACTGTTAAAGAGAAGCCGAGAGGTGACGGGAAGGAACCATAATGGTGACAAGAGAAATTGTGAGGTCACCATGAAAAATGATTCCATGGGTAACTGGAAAAAAAAATCGATGTTTAAGTGGAAAAGTATTCAACAAGTGACGCATTGTGAAAGGGAAATAGTGGGGCGACATGGACGGGAAATCAGCTTGGTGTATGTGACGCTGTAAGAACAAGCGCGCGCGCCTCGCGCTGCAAGTTAAAAAAAAAAAAAGGAGGCACGTCTGGCGAGTGGTGTGCGCGCACCATGACGAGAGAGGAAAGCCAGATGGCGCCTCTGCTCGTAATTGTGCGCGTAACCGCACGCTCTATGCCACCCAAAAAGCTGTGGTCGGTTTTTTAAAGCCCCACTCACTAAATGTCTCGCCAGAGCAGCGCATGCGCTGGCTCAGGCGAGACCTAAAAACGATGGACCCATCGGGTTTTGGGACTAACATAATAGGTGAATTCCAAGCACCTCAAACGTATTCACTTATATCATGACTTATGTCACTTATATAACATTTTTTTTTAAAATTCCCTGAAGTCAATTCTTTTTTTGCCTTAGGTATTTGTTAAGGGTGCTGTCCAACTATCTTTCTAGGATTACTGATGATAGGGTCTTGTATTAGTGTGGTGCACCCTAGGACTTCAGACAACACATTTTTTAGAACATGGCGTAAATCTTCTTTTTGCTTTTGGTTTAGCTCTGGACCTAAGGGAATAATATTTGCTCAGGACTGATATCAAGCATTTGAACCTCAACAGGTTTGAAGTTAGTTATTACCAAAGCCTGATGGTATCTACTGGTAGGAAAATAATTGTTTCCTTACAATATTTTGATAAATGTACATAGAAGATCTGTTCTGCTTCCTCTTTTGATGACAAGCCAACACAATAGGTAACAGTTGTGACTCTTTATATGATCTTATAGGGCCCCTCCTGTGAGCTAATTACTTATTGTCAATGACAGTAATAAGACTAATACTTTATTCCCAAATTGAAATTCCCTCAGCTTAGCTTAGGAATCACAGAATCTTTGTTGTCGTGTTTGAGCCAAGATTGGATCATTCATTAGGGACAACAGAGAGTGTAGTCATTTTTGTAAAAGTAGAGTATATTTCAACACCATTTTTCTATTTGCTCCTCCCAATGTACTGGGTTCTCGTCAAAATAACTCAAAAGGTCAAAAGGGCAGTAGCATGACATCTGATAGAATAAAGTGTCAATGGTAGTTCCTTGTCATAATCTTTCCCGTTAGTTTGTAAAAACATTGAAAGAAGATTCTTGATGGTCTGGTTATAGCAATCCACAAGTCCATCCGGCTGTGGATAGTATAGAGAAGTTTGGATTTGTTTCATACCCAAATGTTGACATACTTGTGACACTAACTTAGACATGAAGGGAGTTTCCTGACCATGGAGGATTTATTTTGCCGACCCAACCTGTGAAAAGAAATCCATGATAGCATGCACTATCCTTGAAGTGTGCACCATTCTCAAGGGAATGGTTTTAGGGTAGCTAATGACATAGCCTTCTAGAAACATTATACATTTGTGACCTTTTGATGAAAGAACCAAAGGTCTTACCAGGTCCATGCTGACCTATTGAAAGGGAACCTATATAATGGAATGGGTGGTGGGGAGGTGCTTTAAAGACATGAGACGACTATAGAGTAGAAAAAGTTGACAGCTCTGCCTGAATTTCCTATTGTCTGAAAGTATTCCTGGCCAGTAGAAGATTGTATTAAGTAGGATTCAGCTTTAACTCTACTCAAATGAGCTAAACAAGGGCCTAAGTCTGGAAAGGTTGGGGAACTTATAGTTGTTTGTTTTTTTTTGGCCCAGGACTGTGGTATACAAGCCCTATACATTTATTAAAAGCAAGTACTACCTTGTGAGGGTCAATTACAGTGACAGCTTTTTGTATGGCGTGTATGAGGGTAGGGTATTTTTGCTAAGCTGCTCTAATATCCTGGGGGCCGATTCACAGAACTAATCTGAGATAAAATCCTAAACTTACTACTTTTGGTATTCACAGAATACTTTTGGTATTCACAGAAGGCATTTAGTAGTAGTAAAGTTAGGACTCCTAACTTTACTACTACTAAACTGAGACAAAATCCTAACTTTACGACTTTCGGTATTCACAAAGGCATTTAGTAGCAGTAAAGTTAGGAGTCCTGACTTTACTACTACTAAATGCCTTCTGTGAATGCCAAAAGTAGTAAGTTTAGGATTTTATCTCACTTTAGTAGTAGTAAAGTTAGGAGTCCTAACTTTACTACTACTAAATGCCTTCTGTGAATACCAAAAGTAGTAAATTTAGGATTTTATATCAGATTAGTTCTGTGATTCGGCCCCCTGGTTATTTTCCCTTAAAGTTCTGTACTTCTAAGAGATTGATTCAATAAGTTATTTTCATCCTGCCTGATCTTCCTAGTCTTTCTTTTCTAAACCTAACTCTATAAGATTCAGAATTAATACACAGTCTCTCAACAATACTTTTTTATCTCGAGATATGGTTTGGTACCACAGGGATTGGCATTTTGTTAATTGGCTTGTAATTCCCCAGAAAGAAGCAAAGCCACATATTGGTCCCAATGCTCCTTAGGCCAAGCTGCATTAGTAGCTACCCTTTTGAAATTTGTAAAAATAGAAATGTCCAGATAGATATTTCTGAAGCACAGAGGAGGACACATTTAGATGTACCCTTGTATTCACTTTTACATCTGTTAATCTCAATAAAGCTTGTGCCTGCTGATGTTCAGTCAACGGAGGGGCACAATCTCTAAAGGCAGCCTGGAAAGTTTCTCCTTCTTGCTTTGAAAGATCCATTTTACTTTCCATCACTAATTGAAAGTGTCTTTGCCAGTCTCCTAATTGGTGCATCATTGTTTCCAAAGTGATAGGCTAATTTCTTGGCCTTCCAATCCAATTTCTTACACCACTGGTTACAGGTATGCAGAAGTGTATAGATTGATATTTTTCAGTTTCTTGTGTAATGAACTATTTAGTTTCTTTTTAGTTCTTAGAGCATAAAGCAAATTAAAACACAATCTATTTTGTTAAACTGTTGGAGTATGAAGGATTCAGAGGCTCACTGGTCTAGCAGTTGGTGTCACTGCTAAACCAGCAGGGAGATCTCCAACCTCAGCATGAAAAGAAAATAAGGCACATCTAAATTAACAGTTGGAGCTGGGAGTATAACCCTATTGGTGCTTGAGTGCTAGGGTAAGTAGCTGAGTTCCTATAACTCATGATCATGTGAGTTGGACACACTAAGGCTGTATCCCGCTTTTTTCACTGAATCCTTGTATACATTTTCCTCAGTAATACTAAACTGCCAATCACGAACAATATTTCGTAAGCAGCTCAAGACATGGCTGTTTAATGCAGCTGCAAGGGAAGATACCGATTCTGTTGCAGCGCCGGGAAACCCCTACCAATCAATCAATCAATCAATGAATTTGTAAAGCGCACTACTTACCCGCGAGGGTCTCAAGGTGCTGGGGAAAAAAAAGGGGGGGGGGGTGCTGCTACTGGTCGAACAACCAGGTCTTGAGTAGCCTCCTGGAGGTCAGCAGGTCTTGGGTCTGTCGTAGGCTTAGTGGAAGGGTGTTCCAGGTCTTGGTGGCGAGGTGGGAGAAGGATCTGCCGCCGGTGGTGGTTCTTCGAATGCGAGGGACGGTGGCGAGGGAGAGGTCGGCGGAGCGGAGTTGGCGGTTGGGGACGAAGAAGAGGAGTCGTCTGTTGAGGTAGGCTGGGCCAGTCTTGTGGAGTGCCTTGTGTGCGTGGATGAGGAGTTTGAAGGAGATTCTCCTGTCGACGGGGAGCCAGTGCAGGTTCCTCAGGTGGGGGGTGATGTGGCTGTGGCGTGGTACATCGAGGATCAGGTGTGCGGAGGCGTTTTGTATGCGTTGCAGTCGCTTGATGAGCTTGGCCGGGGCTCCCGCGTAGAGGGCGTTCCCATAGTCAAGTCTGCTGCTGACGAGGGCCTGGGTGACTGTTCTTCTTGTGTCTGTCGGGATCCACCTGTAGATCTTGCGAAGCATGCGGAGGGTGTTGAAGCAGGAGGATGAGACTGCGTTGACTTGCTTGGCCATGGAGAGCGTTGAGTCGAGGATGACTCCCAGGTTGCGTGCGTGGTCGGTGGGTGTCGGGGCTGCTCCCAGCGTCGTTGGCCACCAGGAGTCGTCCCAGGCTGAAGGGTTGGAGCCGAGGATGAGGACCTCTGTCTTCTCCGTGTTCAGTTTTAGTCGGCTGATCTTCATCCAATCGGCGACGGCCTTCATTCCTTCATGGAGGTTGGATTTGGCGGCGAGGGGGTCCTTGGTGAGGGAGAGGATCAGTTGAGTGTCGTCGGCGTAGGAGATTATGTTGAGGTCGTGCTGTCTAGCGATGCGTGCGAGCGGGGCCATGTAGCTGTTGAACAGTGTTGGGCTGAGAGACGATCCCTGGGGTACGCCGCAGATGATCTCGGAGGCTTCGGATCGGAATGGTGGGAGGCGGACTCTCTGGGTTCTGCCGGGGAGGAAGGAGGTGGCCCATTCCAGGGCCTTGTCTCGGATCCCTGCGTCGTGGAGGCGTGCGCGTAGAGTGCGGTGGCAGACAGTGTTGAAGGCGGCGGAGAGGTCCAGCAGGATGAGGGCTGCGGTCTCACCGTTGTCCAGCAGGATCCTATGGGGTATCCAAGCACTTTATAAATTGCTATAATAATAATAATACTTCTCTGTTGGAAAAAATAGTGTTCTTCTCTTTCACACAGCTTCCCCTGACAAGTGATAGATATATCGGCTTTCACAATAATTTACTATTTATCGCCCCGTTAGAAGTGATAGGCATGCATTCTTTTAAAACCAATGCCTCAGACCACGACCGCAGGATGAGGTTGTGGAATGCCAGGACTCAGTACCGCTCTCGCTGTGACTGCTGAGTGTAAAAGCATGTATTATCAACTGAATGTCCCATCCCGCCTTCTCTGAATCGACTCCTTCGGTACTCTGTAGCAGTTTCCCATCACTGCTACCTCCGCTCCTTTGTCCCTCTGACCGTCTCTTCAGTTCCTTTACTCTCCCTTGCTGTCTCCATAGAATCCATTTTGATCTTACTTTTGGCATCTCAGTATGATGCCCTCTTTTCATATAACCATTCTTCTGTTGGTCCAGCTGTATCTCGCTCACTCTCCTTGTCCTGACCTTCTTCCTCCAGATGCTCCTTTCATCCAAAAGGTTTTTAAATATTTTATCTTGCCGGATACACAACCTACTCGAGGTTTCATTTCCAGGTTGTTGGGGAGCCTAAGTCTTTGAGTTTGGAAGGCCCTGCCCCATGTGACCTGCATTTCCAGTTAGCATTTTAAAGTTCCTATTGAAGCACTTATACCTTGTATGTCTCCTGATTTGTTTTTAATACTAGCATGAACCCCATCACAACGCACTAAAGAGATGATTATATATGCCTCTTTTATATTGGAAGCGATACCAAAGGGGATGATGGACGGAGCGTTAGAGCAAATCAAACACTCACCCCCAGTCAACTGATCTGGGTTTAATCCATCATCATTCTTTAGCTCACTCCACCACCCCAGTTCAGACATGGCCATATGCAAATCAGTCTGACCCTGTGCCTCATGGGAACAGTCCAGCCCGAACTGCCAAGCCATGTCTTCCCTGGACCGGAAACAAGCATCCTGGGACCGGTTTTGGGTTCAAAACCCTCATCAGCCAGGCTATCTTGAATCCAGTGGCAAAGTGAGCAAGGGACCCACGTCTGGGCATACCCTGCCAACTTAGGGCGAACAAAGCGATACTCAAAGGGGATGATGGACGGAGCGTTAGAGCAAATCAAACACTCACCCCCAGTCAACTGATCTGGGTTTAATCCATCATCATTCTTTAGCTCACTCCACCACCCCAGTTCAGACATGGCCATATGCAAATCAGTCTGACCCTGTGCCTCATGGCAACAGTCCAGCCCGAACTGCCAAGCCATGTCTTCCCTGGACCGGAAACAAGCATCCTGGGACCGGTTTCGGGTTCAAAACCCTCATCAGCCAGGCTATCTTGAATCCAGTGGCAAAGTGAGCAAGGGACCCACGTCTGGGCATACCCTGCCAACTTAGGGCGAACAAAGCGATACCAAAGGGGATGATGGACGGAGCGTTAGAGCAAATCAAACACTCACCCCCAGTCAACTGATCTGGGTTTAATCCATCATCATTCTTTAGCTCACTCCACCACCCCAGTTCAGACATGGCCATATGCAAATCAGTCTGACCCTGTGCCTCATGGGAACAGTCCAGCCCGAACTGCCAAGCCATGTCTTCCCTGGACCGGAAACAAGCATCCTGGGACCGGTTTCGGGTTCAAAACCCTCATCAGCCAGGCTATCTTGAATCCAGTGGCAAAGTGAGCAAGGGACCCACGTCTGGGCATACCCTGCCAACTTAGGGCGAACAAAGCGATACCAAAGGGGATGATGGACGGAGCGTTAGAGCAAATCAAACACTCACCCCCCCAGTCAACTGATCTGGGTTTAATCCATCATCATTCTTTAGCTCACTCCACCACCCCAGTTCAGACATGGCCATATGCAAATCAGTCTGACCCTGTGCCTCATGGGAACAGTCCAGCCCAAACTGCCAAGCCATGTCTTCCCTGGACCGGCAACAAGCATCCTGGGACCGGTTTCGGGTTCAAAACCCTCATCAGCCAGGCTATCTTGAATCCAGTGGCAAAGTGAGCAAGGGACCCACGTCTGGGCATACCCTGCCAACTTAGGGCGAACAAAGCGATACCAAAGGGGATGATGGACGGAGCGTTAGAGCAAATCAAACACTCACCCCCAGTCAACTGATCTGGGTTTAATCCATCATCATTCTTTAGCTCACTCCACCACCCCAGTTCAGACATGGCCATATGCAAATCAGTCTGACCCTGTGCCTCATGGGAACAGTCCAGCCCAAACTGCCAAGCCATGTCTTCCCTGGACCGGAAACAAGCATCCTGGGACCGGTTTCGGGTTCAAAACCCTCATCAGCCAGGCTATCTTGAATCCAGTGGCAAAGTGAGCAAGGGACCCACGTCTGGGCATACACTGCCAACTTAGGGCGAACAAAGCGATACTCAAAGGGGATGATGGACGGAGCGTTAGAGCAAATCAAACACTCACCCCCAGTCAACTGATCTGGGTTTAATCCATCATCATTCTTTAGCTCACTCCACCACCCCAGTTCAGACATGGCCATATGCAAATCAGTCTGACCCTGTGCCTCATGGGAACAGTCCAGCCCGAACTGCCAAGCCATGTCTTCCCTGGACCGGAAACAAGCATCCTGGGACCGGTTTCGGGTTCAAAACCCTCATCAGCCAGGCTATCTTGAATCCAGTGGCAAAGTGAGCAAGGGACCCACGTCTGGGCATACCCTGCCAACTTAGGGCGAACAAAGCGATACCAAAGGGGATGATGGACGGAGCGTTAGAGCAAATCAAACACTCACCCCCAGTCAACTGATCTGGGTTTAATCCATCATCATTCTTTAGCTCACTCCACCACCCCAGTTCAGACATGGCCATATGCAAATCAGTCTGACCCTGTGCCTCATGGGAACAGTCCAGCCCGAACTGCCAAGCCATGTCTTCCCTGGACCGGAAACAAGCATCCTGGGACCGGTTTCGGGTTCAAAACCCTCATCAGCTAGGCTATCTTGAATCCAGTGGCAAAGTGAGCAAGGGACCCACGTCTGGGCATACCCTGCCAACTTAGGGCGAACAAAGCGATACCAAAGGGGATGATGGACGGAGCGTTAGAGCAAATCAAACACTCACCCCCAGTCAACTGATCTGGGTTTAATCCATCATCATTCTTTAGCTCATTCCACCACCTCAGTTCAGACATGGCCATATGCAAATCAGTCTGACCCTGTGCCTCATGGGAACAGTCCAGCCCAAACTGCCAAGCCATGTCTTCCCTGGACCGGAAACAAGCATCCTGGGACCGGTTTCGGGTTCAAAACCCTCATCAGCCAGGCTATCTTGAATCCAGTGGCAAAGTGAGCAAGGGACCCACGTCTGGGCATACCCTGCCAACTTAAGGCGAACGAAGCGATACCAAAGGGGATGATGGACGGAGCATTAGAGCAAATCAAACACTCACCCCCAGTCAACTGATCTGGGTTTAATCCATCATCATTCTTTAGCTCACTCCACCACCCCAGTTCAGACATGGCCATATGCAAATCAGTCTGACCCTGTGCCTCATGGGAACAGTCCAGCCCGAACTGCCAAGCCATGTCTTCCCTGGACCGGAAACAAGCATCCTGGGACCGGTTTCGGGTTCAAAACCCTCATCAGCCAGGCTATCTTGAATCCAGTGGCAAAGTGAGCAAGGGACCCACGTCTGGGCATACCCTGCCAACTTAGGGCGAACAAAGCGATACCAAAGGGGATGATGGACGGAGCGTTAGAGCAAATCAAACACTCACCCCCAGTCAACTGATCTGGGTTTAATCCATCATCATTCTTTAGCTCACTCCACCACCCCAGTTCAGACATGGCCATATGCAAATCAGTCTGACCCTGTGCCTCATGGGAACAGTCCAGCCCGAACTGCCAAGCCATGTCTTCCCTGGACCGGAAACAAGCATCCTGGGACCGGTTTCGGGTTCAAAACCCTCATCAGCCAGGCTATCTTGAATCCAGTGGCAAAGTGAGCAAGGGACCCACGTCTGGGCATACCCTGCCAACTTAGGGCGAACAAAGCGATACCAAAGGGGATGATGGACGGAGCGTTAGAGCAAATCAAACACTCACCCCCAGTCAACTGATCTGGGTTTAATCCATCATCATTCTTTAGCTCACTCCACCACCCCAGTTCAGACATGGCCATATGCAAATCAGTCTGACCCTGTGCCTCATGGGAACAGTCCAGCCCAAACTGCCAAGCCATGTCTTCCCTGGACCGGAAACAAGCATCCTGGGACCGGTTTCGGGTTCAAAACCCTCATCAGCCAGGCTATCTTGAATCCAGTGGCAAAGTGAGCAAGGGACCCACGTCTGGGCATACCCTGCCAACTTAGGGCGAACAAAGCGATACCAAAGGGGATGATGGACGGAGCGTTAGAGCAAATCAAACACTCACCCCCAGTCAACTGATCTGGGTTTAATCCATCATCATTCTTTAGCTCACTCCACCACCCCAGTTCAGACATGGCCATATGCAAATCAGTCTGACCCTGTGCCTCATGGGAACAGTCCAGCCCGAACTGCCAAGCCATGTCTTCCCTGGACCGGAAACAAGCATCCTGGGACCGGTTTCGGGTTCAAAACCCTCATCAGCCAGGCTATCTTGAATCCAGTGGCAAAGTGAGCAAGGGACCCACGTCTGGGCATACCCTGCCAACTTAGGGCGAACAAAGCGATACCAAAGGGGATGATGGACGGAGCGTTAGAGCAAATCAAACACTCACCCCCAGTCAACTGATCTGGGTTTAATCCATCATCATTCTTTAGCTCACTCCACCACCCCAGTTCAGACATGGCCATATGCAAATCAGTCTGACCCTGTGCCTCATGGGAACAGTCCAGCCCGAACTGCCAAGCCATGTCTTCCCTGGACCGGAAACAAGCATCCTGGGACCGGTTTCGTGTTCAAAACCCTCATCAGCCAGGCTATCTTGAATCCAGTGGCAAAGTGAGCAAGGGACCCACGTCTGGGCATACCCTGCCAACTTAGGGCGAACAAAGCGATACCAAAGGGGATGATGGACGGAGCGTTAGAGCAAATCAAACACTCACCCCCAGTCAACTGATCTGGGTTTAATCCATCATCATTCTTTAGCTCACTCCACCACCCCAGTTCAGACATGGCCATATGCAAATCAGTCTGACCCTGTGCCTCATGGGAACAGTCCAGCCCGAACTGCCAAGCCATGTCTTCCCTGGACCGGAAACAAGCATCCTGGGACCGGTTTCGGGTTCAAAACCCTCATCAGCCAGGCTATCTTGAATCCAGTGGCAAAGTGAGCAAGGGACCGACGTCTGGGCATACCCTGCCAACTTAGGGCGAACAAAGCGATACCAAAGGGGATGATGGACGGAGCGTTAGAGCAAATCAAACACTCACCCCCAGTCAACTGATCTGGGTTTAATCCATCATCATTCTTTAGCTCACTCCACCACCCCAGTTCAGACATGGCCATATGCAAATCAGTCTGACCCTGTGCCTCATGGGAACAGTCCAGCCCAAACTGCCAAGCCATGTCTTCCCTGGACCGGAAACAAGCATCCTGGGACCGGTTTCGGGTTCAAAACCCTCATCAGCCAGGCTATCTTGAATCCAGTGGCAAAGTGAGCAAGGGACCCACGTCTGGGCATACCCTGCCAACTTAGGGCGAACAAAGCGATACCAAAGGGGATGATGGACGGAGCGTTAGAGCAAATCAAACACTCACCCCCAGTCAACTGATCTGGGTTTAATCCATCATCATTCTTTAGCTCACTCCACCACCCCAGTTCAGACATGGCCATATGCAAATCAGTCTGACCCTGTGCCTCATGGGAACAGTCCAGCCCGAACTGCCAAGCCATGTCTTCCCTGGACCGGAAACAAGCATCCTGGGACCGGTTTCGGGTTCAAAACCCTCATCAGCCAGGCTATCTTGAATCCAGTGGCAAAGTGAGCAAGGGACCCACGTCTGGGCATACCCTGCCAACTTAGGGCGAACAAAGCGATACCAAAGGGGATGATGGACGGAGCGTTAGAGCAAATCAAACACTCACCCCCAGTCAACTGATCTGGGTTTAATCCATCATCATTCTTTAGCTCACTCCACCACCCCAGTTCAGACATGGCCATATGCAAATCAGTCTGACCCTGTGCCTCATGGGAACAGTCCAGCCCAAACTGCCAAGCCATGTCTTCCCTGGACCGGAAACAAGCATCCTGGGACCGGTTTCGGGTTCAAAACCCTCATCAGCCAGGCTATCTTGAATCCAGTGGCAAAGTGAGCAAGGGACCCACGTCTGGGCATACCCTGCCAACTTAGGGCGAACAAAGCGATACCAAAGGGGCTGATGGACGGAGCGTTAGAGCAAATCAAACACTCACCCCCAGTCAACTGATCTGGGTTTAATCCATCATCATTCTTTAGCTCACTCCACCACCCCAGTTCAGACATGGCCATATGCAAATCAGTCTGACCCTGTGCCTCATGGGAACAGTCCAGCCCAAACTGCCAAGCCATGTCTTCCCTGGACCGGAAACAAGCATCCTGGGACCGGTTTCGGGTTCAAAACCCTCATCAGCCAGGCTATCTTGAATCCAGTGGCAAAGTGAGCAAGGGACCCACGTCTGGGCATACCCTGCCAACTTAGGGCGAACAAAGCGATACTCAAACGGGATGATGGACGGAGCGTTAGAGCAAATCAAACACTCACCCCCAGTCAACTGATCTGGGTTTAATCCATCATCATTCTTTAGCTCACTCCACCACCCCAGTTCAGACATGGCCATATGCAAATCAGTCTGACCCTGTGCCTCATGGGAACAGTCCAGCCCGAACTGCCAAGCCATGTCTTCCCTGGACCGGAAACAAGCATCCTGGGACCGGTTTCGGGTTCAAAACCCTCATCAGCCAGGCTATCTTGAATCCAGTGGCAAAGAGAGCAAGGGACCCACGTCTGGGCATACCCTGCCAACTTAGGGCGAACAAAGCGATACCAAAGGGGATGATGGACGGAGCGTTAGAGCAAATCAAACACTCACCCCCAGTCAACTGATCTGGGTTTAATCCATCATCATTCTTTAGCTCACTCCACCACCCCAGTTCAGACATGGCCATATGCAAATCAGTCTGACCCTGTGCCTCATGGGAACAGTCCAGCCCGAACTGCCAAGCCATGTCTTCCCTGGACCGGAAACAAGCATCCTGGGACCGGTTTCGGGTTCAAAACCCTCATCAGCCAGGCTATCTTGAATCCAGTGGCAAAGTGAGCAAGGGACCCACGTCTGGGCATACACTGCCAACTTAGGGCGAACAAAGCGATACCAAAGGGGATGATGGACGGAGCGTTAGAGCAAATCAAACACTCACCCCCAGTCAACTGATCTGGGTTTAATCCATCATCATTCTTTAGCTCACTCCACCACCCCAGTTCAGACATGGCCATATGCAAATCAGTCTGACCCTGTGCCTCATGGGAACAGTCCAGCCCAAACTGCCAAGCCATGTCTTCCCTGGACCGGAAACAAGCATCCTGGGACCGGTTTCGGGTTCAAAACCCTCATCAGCCAGGCTATCTTGAATCCAGTGGCAAAGTGAGCAAGGGACCCACGTCTGGGCATACCCTGCCAACTTAGGGCGAACAAAGCGATACCAAAGGGGATGATGGACGGAGAGTTAGAGCAAATCAAACACTCACCCCCAGTCAATTGATCTGGGTTTAATCCATCATCATTCTTTAGCTCACTCCACCACCCCAGTTCAGACATGGCCATATGCAAATCAGTCTGACCCTGTGCCTCATGGGAACAGTCCAGCCCGAACTGCCAAGCCATGTCTTCCCTGGACCGGAAACAAGCATCCTGGGACCGGTTTCGGGTTCAAAACCCTCATCAGCCAGGCTATCTTGAATCCAGTGGCAAAGTGAGCAAGGGACCCACGTCTGGGCATACCCTGCCAACTTAGGGCGAACAAAGCGATACCAAAGGGGATGATGGACGGAGCGTTAGAGCAAATCAAACACTCACCCCCAGTCAACTGATCTGGGTTTAATCCATCATCATTCTTTAGCTCACTCCACCACCCCAGTTCAGACATGGCCATATGCAAATCAGTCTGACCCTGTGCCTCATGGGAACAGTCCAGCCCGAACTGCCAAGCCATGTCTTCCCTGGACCGGAAACAAGCATCCTGGGACCGGTTTCGGGTTCAAAACCCTCATCAGCCAGGCTATCTTGAATCCAGTGGCAAAGTGAGCAAGGGACCCACGTCTGGGCATACCCTGCCTACTTAGGGCAAACAAAGCGATACCAAAGGGGATGATGGACGGAGCATTAGAGCAAATCAAACACTCACTCCCAGTCAACTGATCTGGGTTTAATCCATCATCATTCTTTAGCTCACTCCACCACCCCAGTTCAGACATGGCCATATGCAAATCAGTCTGACCCTGTGCCTCATGGGAACAGTCCAGCCCGAACTGCCAAGCCATGTCTTCCCTGGACCGGAAACAAGCATCCTGGGACCGGTTTCGGGTTCAAAACCCTCATCAGCCAGGCTATCTTGAATCTTGAGTTGTTTTTGCATTTGTCACCCCGAGTGGGACGGGTATGCCCAGACGTGGGTCCCGTGCTCTCCATGCCACTGGAATCAAGCTATCCTGGCTGAAGAGGGGTGAAACCCCGAAACGGGTCCTAGGATGCTTGTTTCCAGTCAAGGGAGGACCTGGCTTGGCAGTTCGGGCTGGACTGTTCCCATGAGGCACAGGGTCAAGACTGATTTGCATATGGCTGGGTTCAAACTGGAATGGCATGGTGAGCAAAAAACGATGGATTTAGGCCCAGATCTCTGTACTGGGGTGAATGTATGACATTGTTCTGCATTCTGTCCATCAACTGTTGTTTTTGCATTTGTCACCCCGAGTGGGACGGGTATGCCCAGACGTGGGTCCCGTGCTCTCCATGCCACTGGAATCAAGCTATCCTGGCTGAAAAGGGGTGAAACCCCGAAACCGGTCCTAGGATGCTTGTTTCCAGTCAAGGGAGGACCTGGCTTGGCAGTTCGGGCTGGACTGTTCCCATGAGGCACAGGGTCAAGACTGATTTGCATATGGCTGGGTTCAAACTGGAATGGCATGGTGAGCAAAAAAACGATGGATTTAGGCCCAGATCTCTGTACTGGGGTGAATGTATGACATTGTTCTGCATTCTGTCCATCAACTGTTGTTTTTGCTTTTATATTGGAGGCATAGGAACATTTTCAGAATAGCTTGACAATGATACCTTTGACATTGGATCTCGTGATGGGACATACATCAACAATATCCCTCTCAATGATGAGCCCTCACCTCCAAAAACCAAATTGATGACTTTGAAGTGCTGTGTCATAGAGACCAATGGTGCAAGGAATGGCACAAAAAAATATTTTTCAAATTTTTCTTCCTCATCTATAGAGACAGATCCCCGGTGGTATTGGATGATGCTGAGTAGCTCACTGAGGCTTTTCCGTGGTTGAGTGATGCATGTGATTCTAAGGAAGTTCTGGAAAATTATCTTTTGCTGAACTGAATTCCATGACTGTTCTAATCCTCTTAACTTTTTCAGGAAGAGGGGCATTCTTTCAATGCAAGACTCCAAAAGGAATATGGAGTAGAGTTTATGATCCCTTTTAGGCCTGTGTTGACGGTTCTGTGTCTGCTAGACCTACTGATTACAATATACATGACAGTGGGATCTAAGTCAGCCCCTTTCAACCATTGGCGTATTTGAATCCGCATTTGAAAAGCGCATTCAACAATTTGCTTTAGACATTGTCAACCACATCTTAGATCAAATCGGAGCAGTATTTTTCATTCACTACCCAGCTGCTTGATTTATCATTATGCTTTAAATGGAGAGAATGTATTGCAATGCATGAGGTACTATTTTATATCTAAAAAAGAACTATCACGTTTTGTACATTCAATTCTTTATCTTACACATGCACTATATATAAAGAGCAATACGTTTTTTACTATAGCAAGCATTTTTATGTTATGTTATTAACATTTATATTGCGCACGGCTACTCAAGAGTGTCCCGGCGCAGAAGCCACATGCGAACGCTAAGGAGCTGAAAGCAACTGCAAAATTAGATAAACAGCAGGGTTTTTAGCCGCTTCCTAAACAGCCTGGGGTCTTGCATGTTACGCAGTTCATATGGAAGGGAATTCCAAGCTTCTGCTGCCTTAAAAGATAAGGAACTGCCCCCCATTCGTGTAAGGCGAAAGATGGGGATTACTGCAAGACACTGCGAGGCTGAACGCAATTGTCTTTGTGGTGCGTAAAAACTAAAACGTCTCCTAAGATATAGCGGGCCGGATCCATGAAGGGCTGCATGGGCCAGAGTAAGGGCTTTAAATTTGATACGTTGAGCCACGGGGAGCCAATGCAAATCATGCAAATGTTGTTTTATGCTTGACCTTCCCGGGATGTTAAGCAAAGCTCTGGCTGCAGCATTTTGTATTACTTGCAGTTTCTTTAACTGGTACCCTGGCAAGCCAATGTACAGTGCGTTGGCATAGTCAATGCGTGTAAGAATCAGGGCGCGGGTGACCATTTCCTTGGCTGACCTGGGTAGAAAGGGGAAGAACTTCCTAAGGGATTTCAGTGTGCCAAAGCACTGTCCAGCTAGTTTCTTTATCTGCGTGGAGAACCGGAGATCTTCGTTAAACCAGACCCCCAGGTTCTTAACTGATTGGCCCGCAGAATTCAATAGAGAATAATCTGCCGGCCAAAGTGCCTCCCTAAACTGCGGAGGAAAGGACCCAACATAGCATATATGCTTTTATCATGACTAGTGCAAGTCTAACCTTAACAACAACTCCTAATTTCTTTTGTTTATCCAGTTGGGACAGCCATCTTGGGGCCAAGCCATCTAGATGTAATAAATAAATAGAAAGTTGTAAACAAGTTTAACACATGAGCACTTGATCAGATCGAATTAAACAATAATGAAGGCTCCTCTGATATGCTGAGCCTTCACTATGGTTCTGCATTTGTTTCTATGTAAAGCACATTTGAGATGGCAATGGAGCCTTCATTACATTCATGCTTTTTTTATGACTGGCTTGTCGTCCAATCGTAGGAAGGACTATATAAAAAGGCTTCATTGTAGTTCTGCATTTGTGTCTATGAGCTTTATGAAGAAACAAACATAGACAGCAAGAGGCTTTCATTATAGTCTTGCTTCTATTCCTTTGTGAAATGAAGCCTGGGTCTTTTAACTGACACATAGAAGATGAAATAACGACGTTTGTTTCTTTTGTTGCAACAAACAACTTACTTACCTTCGGTAACCCATTATCTGGCAGAGATGCTATCTAGCTGCAGATTCCTTACCTTTGAATTTCCCAGGCATCAGGCTGAATCCTGAAACTTTGCTGAGCAATACCCTTTGCGTGCGCCATTGGGTGGCTCCATTCGGCTCCGCATGACGTCGGCGGCTTCGTTAGCGTCGGTTATGACGTCATGGTACCTATGTCAGCACCACCCAGGCGCGCGGAAGTCAGTACATTTCATTTTTTACACGCCAGAAGCGCAGAGCCACGAAGTAACTGACGTAGTCGTATGCAAAACTAGGGCCCTGAAAAGGGGAGTAACCCTAGCCCTACAACATTAGTCCGCAAAGCGGCGAGGCATGGGTAGGGCTGAAAGGAATCTGCAGCTACAGTCTCTACCAGATAATCCATTACCGAAGGTAAGTAACTTGTTCATCTGATAGAGACTTCTAGCTGCAGATTCCTTACCTTTGAATTAGATACCCAAGCCATACCATCCCGGCGGTGGGTTGCGGACCAATATCTCAAACTAGGAAGTCCTGTAGGACCGAAGGGGCAAAATGCCTCTCCCTGCGGACCTGACAGTCCAGGCAGTAGTGTTTGGCAAACGTGTGCAAAGATACCCACATTGCTGCCTGACAGATGTCCAGGACTGGGACACCCCGCGCCAAGGCTGTAGTCGCAGCCTTTCCCCTGGTGGAATGGGCCCTTAATCCCTCAGGGGCTGCTTCTTTGCCAGGGCATAGCAGATCTTGATGCAGAAAACGACCCAGCAAGAGATGGTCACTTTCAGCACTGCCCTTCCCTTCTTAGCTCCCACGTACCGCACAAAGAGTTGGTCGTCCACCTGGAACTCTTTTGTGCGGTCAAGGTAGAACAACAATGCTCTTTTTGGTTCCAGATGGTGGAGACACTCCTCGTCTTTAGAGGGATGCAGGGGAGCAAAGAAGGTGGGCAACGTGATGGATTGACCCAGATGGAATGGGGTCACAACCTTTGGTAAAAAGGAAGCCCGGGTGTGAAACACCACTTTGTCTGAAAAAGACATCAGATAGGGAAGCGTGCAAGATAACACCTGCAAATCACTCACCCTCCATGCAGATTTTATCGCCACTAAAACGGCTGTTTTGATGGCCAACAGCCGGAGGGTACAATTATGTCAAGGCTCGAAGGGAGCACACATTAAGTAAGTGAGGACCAAATTAAGGTTCCACTGTGGCATAACAAAGGGCGTGAGTGCAAACAAGTGACCCAGCCATTATAGAAACCTATGTACAATTAGAGACTTAAAGAGAGGGCTGGTCTGGCAGACGCAAAAAAGCAGAGCAGAGAGGTAACCCTTGAGAGTTCCCAAAGCAGAGCCCTGCTGGGCAAGGGTCAGATTGAATAAAAGGACAGTGGAAAGAGAAGCAGAAAGAGGGTCAATAGATCTTTCTGTACAGTATAATACAAATTTCTGCCAACGGCAGGCGTATACCGTCTTAGTGGAGGGCCGCCTGGGCACCAACATAACGTTACATACTTCGGGAGGAAGGTTCAAAGCCATCAACTGCCGCAGCTCAATCTCCACGCATGGAGGCGCAGAGTTGACAGGTTCGGGTGGAGAACCCTCCCCTTCTGTTGCGACAGAAGATCCTCCCGAAGATGCAGCCGGATCGGAGGATCGATGCTCATCTTCAGAAGCTCTGGATACCAGACTCTCCTTGCGCAGTCCGGAGCCACAAGGATGACTTGGGCCCGGTCGTTCATGATCTTCTTCATACCCTGGGCAGGAGTGGTATGGGCGGAAAGGGGTAGAGCAGGCATGAGCTCCACTCGCGATGAAAGGCGTCGCCGAACGATAGCAGCCTTGGAAACCCCAGTGTGCAATACTGCTGACACTGCACGTTCTCTTCGGAGGCGAGCAAATCTAACCAAGGCTCTCCCCACTGCTGAAACAGACCTTGCACCACCTCCGACTGGAGACGCTATTCGTGATCCGCTAGGCATCGACAGCTGAGTTCGACCGCCCTGGTGTTCAGAGAACCTGCCAGGTGTTGAATCACCAATTATTTATTTATTTATTTATTCAGTGTT
The DNA here is from genome assembly GCA_963921515.1 of Calotriton arnoldi. Taxonomy (NCBI): domain Eukaryota; kingdom Metazoa; phylum Chordata; class Amphibia; order Caudata; family Salamandridae; genus Calotriton; species Calotriton arnoldi. The sequence continues at coordinate 1,174,389 of CAWUFW010005279.1, read as the reverse complement.
TTATATAGCGCGGACAGGACCCAAGAGAGTATCAGAGCGCTTCACATTTACATATTCTTAAACTTAGTACAGTAAGTTTGGCACGATCATAAGCAAATAACAGGCGTACAACACTTTGAGAGAAACAATTGTGCTTACAAGATCATCTGTATGCATCGATTTTAGAGGGAAAATTTGTACTTTCATCGTCATTTTCATCATCATATATAAAGTCCTGACGATTACAAGCGATCGATTAGTATTAACAGGGTGTGTGATCAGGTAAGCAACCAATAGAGTCTAGCCAATTGTTATTATGCGAGGAAGTTGCTCATAAAAAAATGTCTTGGCTTCTTTTTTGAAAGCTGAAGTGGACGCGATTTTTCTAATGCTCGGTGGGAGTGAGTTCCAAATTCTTGGTGCCGATCCAGAGAAAGCTCTGTCATAAGTTCTCTTCTTACGGAAGAGGGCAGGTTTCAGTAGGAGATCTCCATGGCTCCGCGAGACTCTGCTGCCTCCTGATAATGTGATTTTCTGGGCTAGGTATAATGGTGTTTTGTAGTGAATCGCTTTGTGTGTGATACAAGCCATCTTTAGTTGGATTCTTGCTTCGTATGGTAGCCAATTAAGCGCTTTCAGATGAGGGGTGATGTGGTCAAATTTTCTGGAGCCTGTAATAAGTCTTGTGGCCGCATTAAGACATGCTTTTAGTGGGGCTGTTGAAATCTTGGGCAGTCCTGCTAGAGTTGTGCATCCGTATGCTATCCTCGAGATTACTGATGCCTGGACTGCCATTTTGAGGTCTGAAGTATCTATGAAAGGTTTCAGTTTTCTAAGATAACTTAAATGGAAGCGGGCATTTTTTGCCATTATGTTAATGTGGGATCGCATGTTCAGGTTCTTGTCTAGCACAATTCTAAGAGACTTGGTTGAGTCTACTAGATCCGGGGTACAGTTTAGCGCAGTGATCAGCTTGGTCCATTGCATTATACTCGTTGCGCTTTTTTGGGAGGAAATCAGAAGGAATTCTGTTTTATGCGGGTTAAGCTTGAGATGATTATTAGTAAGCCGATGAACGGTCCTTTTTAAGGCCTGGTTCATGATGTTGATCTCTTCCACCGAAGAAATCTTGATATATAACTGTGTGTCATCCGCATACATGTGGAAGGAGATGTTTGCCTCCTGTAAGATTTCTGTTAGTGGTTCTACATATAGATTGAATAGAGCGGGGGATAGTGTTGATCCCTGTGGTACACCAATAAGATTTGGGGATGATGCTGATAGGGTTTGGTTCACCATGAATCTTTGTGATCTGTTTTCTAAGAAGGATCTAAACCACTCTAGGACTGTGCCCGCTAACCCCATTCTTTCCTCCATTCGTTCTAGAATTTTGGCATGGTTTACTGTGTTGAATGCAGATGAAAGGTCGAGCAGAATTAGAAGGCAGGTTTCGTTGCGGTCTAGGGCAAGTAGAGCGTCATCTACTATGTGAAGAATTGCTGTTTCAGTACTGTGATTAGGTCTGAACCCTGATTGGTAGTCATTCAGAAGTTTGAATTCCGAAATACGTTGGCTTAATTGTTGTTGAACACATTTTTCTATAACTTTAGCAAGCATGGGGATGTTTGTGACTGGACGAAAGTTGTTGGGGTCTGAGGGGTTCTCTGTAGGGTTTTTTAAGATTGGAATGACTTGCCCTGTTTTTAGGCAGTCTGGTAATGAGCCTTGCGAAAGCGAGGCATTAATAATCTTTGTCCAAGCGGGGATGAGCAAATGGTTTATTGTAGGCCAGCAATTTGCTGGTAGGGAGTCATTGAAATGGTTGTTTGGTTTTATCGTTGAGATAATTTTGGCAATATCTTTGTCGTCATATAGCTTGAAATCTGACCATAATACAATGTTTTTAGGCGTTAACAAAACTGGTTGAGAATGAAGCTTATGCCAATTGTTATGCCCTGCTGTTCCAGCCATATCCACAGACGCAGGGCCTCCCAACAAAGGGTCTACGACCCCACCCCGCTCTGCTTGTTGCAGTACCACATGGCGGTGGTGTTGTCCGTGAACACCTGCACCAACCTCCCATTGACAGAGGGAAGAAATGCTTTCAATGGCAATCGAATAGCTCTGAGCTCCAGCAAATTTATGTGGAGCCCCAACTCCGCCGGAGACCAGTGTCTCCTGATCTCCACCTCTCCCAGATGGCCGCCTTTTAGGAAGGTAGGATCCTTCTGCATGTTTACCCCCACTTTTTGCCTGGTGCTGTGATGGTTTCTGACTAGTCTGACTGGGATCTTGCTAAGCAGGACCCCAATCTCTGTGCTTTCTCCCCTAAATTGGTTTGGTAAGTACTTAGGTAGATCCCAGATTGGACACTGGTGTAACCTTATCAGTCCCTGGAATATGGTACTAAGGTACCCAGGGCATAGGTACACCAGGGGTCACCCATGGGCTGAAGCATGTATTATGCCACCCATGGGAGACCACCCAAACTGTAACTACAGGCCTGCCATTGCAGCCTGTGTAAGCTGGTGCTAGCACCACTTACGAAAGATATAGGTTTCCCTAGATCTAAGGTCACTGCACTTAAAACCTATAAGTCACTCCTAAAGCAGGCCTTGCAATCGAGCAGGGTGCTCGGTTCTAAGTGTGAAAGGTGCCCCTGCATGAGCAGGACACCCCCCCTACAACCTTTGGTGTCCATTCTCCCGGGTTGTAAGTGCAACAGCCATTCAGATATATAGAGTGGCCATGCGTCATTACGTGATGTAACGAACCCTGTCATGTTTGTTATCAAACATGCTGTGCACCGTAAAGCTCCTTTGGGAGGCCCTCGGTGCTCCCTGTACCAGTCTTCCAGACCCGGACAGCAAGGTAGGGCTGCTGCCGGCCAGAGACACGTTTCTGCCCTCCTGCTGCTGAGCCAAGCTCGGGCAGGGGAAGGCAGAACAATAGGTATCCTGTCACAGGGAGGTGTGACCACCTCCCAGACAGGGTTTAGTGGATTGGGGCAGGATGGGGGCGCTTGCAAGCGCCACATAGTCTGCGTGCAGGGCAATCTGGTGCCCTCCATGCATAGTCCAGTTCAAACCAGTTCAGGGAGCCATTAGCTCCCGCTCTGGCGCAAAGCTGGACAAAAGACAGGGGGGTATCCTCCCCCTTGTCCAGCCCCTCCTTTGAGAGGAACCTCTGAATCGTCCCAACCCTTTCCTTAGGGTATTTAAGGGCTTACCTGTGGGTGGGTCCCTAGATTCATCGTGGGAAAAGATTCATTTCGATACACCACTTCTTCTTCGACCGTCTGGGCACTCTGGACTTTGCTGGACTTCGTTCTGTGCATCAAGGCTGCAGCAAGGAAGACTCCTGCTGCTCCTGATCTCGTCGCCCTGCTCGTCTGCTACAACGTCCGTGCTTGTGCTCCATACAGGAACCTTCCAAGGCCTGTGGGCATCTAAGACTCTTGAAGGAATCTCCCTTGCAGTGAAGGAGTCACTTCCCTGCATCCGCAGGCACCGCAACCAAGCTGACGGGTCTAATGATCCTGGGCTCCCACGGACTCCGGAAGGCTCAGCAACACAGATGGTGGCTCTTCACATCCCTCGAGGCCAGCCCTGTCCTCTCACCAAGTTTGAGGGCAGTATCCCTCGTCGAAGCCGCAGGAACTGTTCCCCTGTGCACCATGTCGACTTGCTGTTGCAAAGGCTTGTTGGCTTACTTCCATCAAGATCTTCTGGCTCCAAGAATCCCCAACCTCAAGCATCCCCAGTGACCAAGATCTTCACCCTCATCGCATCACTTGCATTGTAGGCTTGCATCTTTGGTGAGCTGCTTGAGGTCCTCTCCCGACTACAGTGCCTCCGGCCTGTGGGTCCTCTTGAGGGTCATCTTTGAATTCCGCAGGCTCCCCTGATTGCTCGGGGCCTGCCGTGACTCCCCTGCTTGTAGTGAGCCTCCTGGACCTTGCTGGTCCCGACATTGTACCTTCTTCAACTGCCACGTTGGTTGCAGTTGCCAAGGCTTGTTGGAGCTCCCGCCGAACACCGACCCCTCAACTCTCGACATCCGACGTGGGACAGCTCGTGCACGACTCCGGGTCTTCCACATCATCGCCTTGTCCACACAGCTGCAGTTCCAAGGTCACCGTCAGCTCTTCTGCAACACTACAATGGTGGGCATTCGTCTTCCGTGCCTCCTGGTCACCCCTAGTGGCATAGACTCTGTCCCCTCTGCTTGCAGGTTCTTCACATCTTGAATCCACCTTTGGGATCCACCGGACACTTTCACCTTCTCCAGCAGCGGCATCTTCCTGAAGTCCTCCATTGAATTCGACAGCGTTTTCCGACGCCACTTCACACCTGTGCACCTGGCATCCCTGGTGTAGGTATCCTGGTTCCTAGGGTATCCACAGGTGGGGTGGCTCTCCAACCTTCTGTCTTCTACGGGGTGTCTTTAGGGTGCACTAGGAACGGTTCTTTTTCTTTAAAATGGCAACCACGACTTACCCATTGACTTATATTGAGCCCGTGGTCGTGTTCCCACTCTGCACACGGCCTTCGTGGGGTTCCTGGTTACTTACCTCGGGTGGTTCCTTGGGTCCCCGGCACTTATACGTCTTCTGGGTATAGTCTTGACTTGAGTCGTTGTTCACATACCACTATTTTAGTATATGGTTTGGTCTCCCACTGTGTATTGTGTGCAACTTACCTGTTTCTATTGAAAAGTATTGTGTGCATTGTGTATATCTCCGGCTGGGAGATACCTGAATGTGTTAGTGAGTATCTTATAATAAATACATATTTTTATAAATATTTTGTGTGGCTCTTTTTTCACTTAATCTATACCTATAAGATTATGTTCTGGTAGAGGGGGCGCTAGGGGCGGGCTCGCAAGATGGCCGCACTGTAGTGAGGCTCCGGCAGCCGGGGGATAAAATACAAAAAAATACTAACCCTGGGTTAAATTTTGAGGTCCGGAGGAAAAGACAACGGTGCAGCAAGGAGCAAGGAGGCAGTCGCTCAGTCCGGAGAGTGCTGCAGTCGCGACAGACAAAAATACGGCCTTGGGAAGATCGGGCCGGGTGTGAAAGAGCTACGTGGCCGTACAAACCAGTGGCGACGGGAAAGGATTACACCCGCATGGTGAGAGGCGTCGGCTTAGTGAAGGAAGCGGGGGGAAAAATAGCGAGGAGGGCAGCCGCAAAACAAACATAAGGCGAAAGACTGTACTTTAAATACAATACTCATTGTGTGGCAAGAAGCTGGTCCGCCATGCTGGAAAGATTGTGTGGAGGCGGACATCTTGGCTGAACCGGCGTGAGGATACCGGCCAGTCACCAGGGGCAGCGTAGCCACCAAACGGGCCTCCAACGAACGCAAAAAGAGAGCACAGGGGGCTAAATAAGAGCGCGGCGAACGTAAAGACAGGGGAAAACATCAAAGGTACGCACTCGTCACGGAGGCATTAACGAGAAGCGAACTTGGCCGCCATTTTGTAAGGACCGCACGAATAGGAGGATTACGGACACTGCTACTGAATACAGTAACGCCACGTGTATAAGTTCCCATACAATTTATCAATCAATAGAAGAACCCCACAATAGTGCGTAGTCACATGTAATGCAAAGCGGCAAAGATCGAAGTTAAAAAAATAAAAAATAATTATAAAAATAACGCATTGATCAAAGGAGGACCGGCATAGTCGCTGCAGAGTGGCAATACGGAGGGGGCACCATGCAGAAAGGCACCCGCGTGAAAGTTTCGAACAAGTGTGCAGACGGCGACAACAAACAAATCACAATTAACGCAGTGGCTGAATGAAGTAGAGGGATTACAGGCTGAGACAGGCAACCACATTTAAAGACTGTGGAACACACCCTTGCAATTGCTGGGGGGGAAATAAAAGCACACAATCAGATACCGGCCGAAACTAAATTTCAGAGTGGTCGCCCCACATGGAAGAACGTGGCAAATGAGAAAACAAAAGAGAGTACTGTAGGAAATAAGTGCTGTCATTACTGAGGAGAGGCGGAGGAACGCACTTCAGGGCCACTGTGAGAGGAGTGCTGCAACCAGTGAAGGCCCTGAATACAGGCATGGAGGGTCAATAAATGCAGTAAGTGTGGTTGAACTGGCATAAGGCGCCCTAAGACTTACGCACATAGGCGCAGAACAGAACATTTTACTGTAATCCTCAAAGGCACATAGCAGCGGGCACGATAGTTTAAACAAAACTTTATGAGCAGAAATACTTCACACCACTGGAATATTACATGCAAAGCAAGGCAATGCGGATAAGAGTTATAAGTGGGGAGTATATAATGGCCCAAGCACGGAAAAGGCAACAGTCGAGCACGCTGGTAATTAGCCCGCTGGAGCAACTGTGCAGGTCGGGAAAATGAATAAATAACGTTGTGTGCTGGTGCTCAGGCCTTGCAAGTGCCTTCCGAATAAAGCCTAATGGGGAAAGCAGATGGAAAACAATCCAAGCTACCGTTCAAAGCACGCAAAATGCCCCGAGGACACGCTCAGGAAATAGATGCAAAGGCGCCACATCCAAATGACATGGATCACACACTTGAGGAGGATGATCTGAAGTCAATGCTGGTCTCCATAAAAAGAAGCCTATCCTCAATAGAGGCAAAAATGGACAATATGAGCACCAGAATGGACTTCATAACACAAAAAATCGAAAAGCAGGACGGCAGGTTGGGCGAAGCGGAAAACAGAATCTCGACACTTGAAGATGAACAGAACCAACGCAAAGAACACCTCACGGAAATGGACAAACTGCTCAAGGTTATTGCAGCAAAGAATGAAGACCTGGAAGCAAGATCCAGGAGAAATAATATACGAATCCTAGGAATTCCTGAGACTACAAACACTGGGAGAATGGAACACTATGTAGAGCAGTTGCTCACCACCTGGTTTGGTATAGAGGAGTTCTCCCCTGTGCTGATCGTAAAAAGGGCACACAGAACACTGGCTCCAAAACGACCCCCTGGAGCCCCGCTGAGACCCATAGTCGCGAAGGTGTTGAATTATAGAGATTGCGATACGTCTCTACCGAAGGCCAGAGAGGCGCGCAAAATAACGTATCAGAACAATGACATAGCATTGTGCCCTGATTTTACACTGGCGGTACAGGAAGCAAGGAAAAAGTTTCTACCTGCAAACAAGAAACTACAGCAGGCGGGAGTGGACTACGCTATGCTTTACCTTGCTCGGCTATGTCTCACATACCAAGGCAAGCAGCATTTCTGCTCCAATCCACAGCAAGCAACAGACTTTCTGAGATCGCTTCCGAGACCCTCCAAGAGCGTAGATAAGTCGTCCACGTCTGGCGGAGAAGCAGCGATACAACATGAAGAGGAATAGAACATGCGCAAGGAACAACACTGTCAACACTCCACAGACTAAGATGAGATGGTTGCACATAGACCGACTTCAGAGTGACTCTACACAAACTGTTTACTCAGATTGCAGAGCCCAAATGAGATATGGTAGGACTTTTCTGTTTTGATTTGGGATGTGAGGGAGGACTGCCACAGTATACTATCCATACAGTTATAGAGAACAGCTCATGCTAAATTAATAGTAAAGTAAAGAAATAGGATTAAAAAAAAACCTGGGGTAAAGTATGCAGCCCCAGGCACCCTCCTGCTAGGTATTGACTGAGTAGGAGGTTTCAGCCCTGCCGCCTAGTTGAAATGCCCCAAAAGGTGATCCCTACACCCTCTCTGTTGATGGGAAAGCCTTTGTTAATTACACCACTTTATTACCTTAGTGGGTTGTTTATCGTTCTATGGACTAGGTATACATTAACTGTAACATTAAATATACCTGCCCAAGAGGAAGAGATCAAAGCTACGGACAGAAAGAATTCTCTTGAAAGAGAGCATACGGGGCACCGAGTACAAGACCAAGGACATTGGAAAGATATACGCTATGTTGAAAAACGGTTAAATTGCATGCATGTTTGGGGCAATGTGGGGTGGGTGGGAACATTGCACGGCAGGTTGGGCAAACCGTTGTGGGTGGGGGGGAAGGAGTTTATGTTACGGATAGCATGGACAGTGCAACAAAAAAAACAAAAAAGAGAAACAAACGGTTACGGATCCAAGACAAACGCTATATTAAGCAGATTGACGGGATAAGTTAGCACCATGACACACAACACAAATAGGGACAATCTAACAGCTGGTATAGGGTTAATGACATGGAACGTCAGAGGACTGGGCGACCCACGTAAAAGAAGGCACTTGCTAGCCTATCTGGATAGACATAACATAACCATAGAAATGTTACAAGAAACACACACTGTCCCATCAGCAACCCCTACGTTCGCAGCGAAGTGGGCTTCTTATAGATACTTTGCGTCCTACTCCTCATATTCAAGAGGAATGGCTATACTTATAAAGAAAAACACTCCATATGTGGAAGAGGAGATAATCAAAGACCCTCAAGAAAGATACAGTATATCATGGGGTAGACTAGGTTCACACTCCGTCACTCTGGTTAACTGCTGCGGACCGAACATAGATGATGAAATATTTTTTACCACACTATGGGGACAGATAGTGAATGTGGGGTCCACACATATTATTTAGGGTGGAGACCTTAATCTTACGATCCGGCCCACACAAGATCGCTCACACCCTGAAGCGCAGCATTATACCAAGGCACAACGCCTTGTGCAACAAATCATTGCCGAACACCAACTAGTTGATGCATGGCGCTTTGGTCACCCAGACAGAGCGAAAGGTACATTCCACTCAGCGGTACACAACAATTGGTCCAGGTTAGATTATTGGATAAGCTCCAAAGGGATTGCGTTATGGATCACACATACCCAACATTTAGCAAAAACATATTCCGACCATTCACCTGTATGTATGCGAATACTCCCTCCAGGAAAACAAAACTTGCTAGTTACATGGCGTATGCCGACAAATGTGCTACTTGACCCCGTTTTCAAAACGGAGATGGGACAGGAAATAGAAGAGTTTCTCAGGAACAATATCGATTCAGTTCCCTCGTTAGCTACGGTTTGGGAGGCTTTAAAAGTCACCATGAGAGGCGTGTGTTTGGCAAAGGCGGGGGTATATTGAAAGACATTAGGAACACGCTATCCCAACTGGAAAGTAAATTAAAAGATTTGGAACAGCAGGTAAAGGCTTCCAGAACAAGCCCAATGTTAGGTAGCATCAGAGAAACAATTACTGAATACCAAGAGACAGCGGAGCGAGAATGCTTGTTACGTGGGAAATACTTTAAAGCCAGAAAGTATGGGAAAGGGGAGCGGCCAGGAAAAGCACTTGCCGAATCGACACACCCTCTCAAAAATGCTAACTATATACTAGAAATACTAGATGATAACGGCACAGAAGGAATTATGCACATATTTAGCGAACACTACTCGGCATTATACACCTCGCGTAAGTCTAAGCAATCTGAAACAGGCTCATACCTGGAACAGATAGAACTGGCCTGGTTAAGCAATGCACACCGTGAGTTTTTAGCAGCGGATTTGGAGGAAGAGGAACTCAGAGTAGCCATAATGCAAATGGGCAATGGCAAAGCCCCCGGCCCTGACGGCTTACCGGCCGAGTTTTACAAGGCGTACATAGATATCTTGGTCCCCTTCCTAAAGCGTATGTTTGACGAGGCGGCACAAGCAGGGATATTGCCGCAATCGATGCGGGAGGCACTTATAGTCTCCCTGTTGAAACCGGGTAAAGCATCCAACTGCGTAGACTCCTATAGGCCCCTGTCGCTTATAAATTGCGATGCTAAGATATTAGCTAAAGTTTTGGCCAATCGACTAAGTCTGTTAATGGATAAATTATTACGCCCAGACCAAGCAGGGTTTGTGCCAGGAAGAGCCACATCACACAACCTGCGCACATTATTTTCCATTATGCACGAAATAGATCCGGAGGACAAAGCAGTGGCGGTCTTCCTAGACGCCATGAAGGCTTTCGATTCCCTAAAAAATGGGAATACTTGGCGGCAGTGCTGAAACACATGGGATTCCCACCAGGCTATATGGCTTGGATAAGATTGTTGTACCATAAGCCTAAGGCCAAACTGATGATAAACGGGGTTCATACTGCAGCATTTGAGATAACGAGAGGCACAAGACAGGGGTGCCCACTCTCACCCTTACTATTTGTGCTAGCAATAGAACCTTTAGCGGCTACTCTCCAACAACATCATAAACTGCATGCATTGGACTACCCAACACGACCAGTACTAGTATCACTGTATGCGGACGACATAACACTATATGTAAGAGACCCGGAAGTAGACCTTAACGGCATTAAACGCGAAATTATCAAATTTGGGGCATACTCCGGGATAACAATCAACTGGGGTGAATCCCAGATTTTCCCTCTCACCAACAGCACACTGGAAAGTCAAGTAGAGTACCCACTGAAACGGTGCGACTCCGAACTTAGATACTTAGGCATAGTCATTACAAAAGACAGGGAAGAGCTGCTTAGGGCTAATTATGGCAGAGTCCTAAATACAGTGGAAGAGGCTATAACACAATGGATTGCAATGCCACTATCAATGGCTGGACGCATAGCGTTAATAAAGATGGTAATTATGCCCAAATTTCAGTATCTATTTATAAATATTCCATATCCGGCTGGACGGCCCTTCTTCCTAAGGCTAAAAAGCCAATTAATAAGATTAGCATGGGGGGGAAAACAGGCCAGAATAAAATGGAACACACTCACATTGCCCTTCGCACAAGGTGGATTTGAAGCGCCTGACCCTGAATTATATTATCTATGTGCGCAAGCCCATTACGCTATATATTGGTTTAAACCCCCTCCATTCATGACGCACCTAGCAGTCAAACAGGGTTACATGTTGCCCATTCCATTAGTTGGGTTTCTGGGAACAAGAAGCCAGGACACGGGTGATAAATATTCCACCGTAGCATGCACTAATCTCGCTTATAATATAATCGCCAAAAAAACACACACCCCCATGATATACTCGCCATTACTCCTATTGACATATCAACCGTCACTTCCAGTCACGCATGAGGGAATATGCAGACGAATGCTATTAAAGAATGGAATACATATGTGGGGAACACTGTATGCAGAGGGGAAATTCAAGCAAGAAGAGGCCTTTTTCGGGAGGAAGACTCCTACCATTATGGATCGATTTCTATACATACGACTTAAACAAGACGTTAAAACAGCCACGCTGCAATTCCCTGAAGAACCTCCCACCCTGCTCCCATTACACATAATGCTCCAAGTGAAGGGACCGTCCCACGCAGTGTCACGTATATATAAAACTGCAGTTGGCTTGCAGAATGGGGATGATAATAGAGCCAAAACTGGCTGGGTGCTAGAGTTAGGTGTCTCGCTTGAGGACGAAATGTGGTCCTACTGTTGTCAGCTAACGGAAAAGATTACAGCGAGCAGCAGACTCAGGATCATACATTTTAAATTTTTGCATAGAATGTACTATACCCCGGACCGGATGTATAAATTTGGATTGAAAGATAATGATAGATGTGACAGATGCGGGAGGGAGGGGGCAAACTTTCTGCATCTGGCCTGGGATTGTTCCGCTGTAGTTAAATACTGGGAGGAAGTGGGCAAGGCCTTAAGTGAAATGGCAGAGATACAAATAATTCTGACTCCAATGATGGGACTACTGGGCTACACTCAGAAAATTGAGACACCGGCGAAAAGATTGATTTCGTTGGGGCTACTTATGGCGAAGCGCAGGGTGGCGTGCAAATGGGGCAGAGGGAGGGCCCCCAAATTCAAGGAATAGCTTAAAGATATGGCATATTGTCAAGAACAAAATTGTATTTACGCCGAACTGCTCCCGCCAAGCTCTAGGCCCAGAGATATATGGGAACCCCTAAAGGAGTATTTACAAAGGGCTGTACAGGAGGGGGAGCAAGGTTCAATGAATACTGCAAACTGATGCTCAGGGAATACTGATGAAAACCCATTTGGGTAAGGAGTGTGGGCTGAGATATTGGGATGAGCGGACCGAATAGTATACTATTTAGATAATACAATATGGAATGTGTGGAAGTAACACTTTAAGAAGCTATAAGAAACTTACAGGGTTGGACCAAAGTCGCGAAAGTAAATGTTAACTTAAAGGAACATGTAGGAACTGTATTGTACTACACACTGAAGCACTGTACATGTGATTTGTTGTATAACCTTGAAAATGCCAATAAACAAAGTAAAAAAAAAAAAAAGATTATGTTCTGGTAAAACAAGCTGCTTTACACTCCTTCTAGATTAAGCCTGAAGGCTGCTCTCCACAGCTACCACTTAGAGAGCTTTCTAAGGTTGTCTAAGACCACTAAAATCACCATAAGGGTCGTCTGGATTAGTCCAAGGTGCCCACTTACATAAGTGTACACCATATACTAAGCCAGCTTCTCACACGCCCCATCCCAGAAGTGACGCATTTGTCACAACTGAGAGATCTGGTTGGGGAAGGGAGAGGGGTCTGCCATTGACCCAATTACGGTTCATCAACCACCACTGCAGGTCTTTCACAGTTCCTTCTGAGAGCTGAAACACATTGGTGAGATTTCCCTGACGGTGTGCCCACTGGAACTTCAAGTCCCACTGAAGAGCCCGCATTAGCCACCTGGTATGCTTTACCAACAGGATGCAGGAGGCCATGAGGCCCAACAGCCTCAGAGTCAGTTTCACCGAATTCCAGGATAGAGGTTGAAACATCGGACTCATAACCTGAATATCCTGGACTCGTTGCTCGGGAGGATAGACCCGAAACTGCACTGTGTCCAGAACAGCTCCGATGAAAGGGAGCATCTGAGAAGGAGTCAGGTGTGACTTCGGCACATTTATAGAGAACCCCAGTGAATGCAGGAGGTTCGCTATAGTCTGAAGGTGGGAGACGACAACCGGGGGCGAGGACGCCTTCAACAGCCAGTTGTCGAGGTAGGGAAGACTGACATCCCTAACCTTCGCAGATGAGCTGCGACCACCACCATCACCTTGGAGAACACCCAAGGGGCACTGGTAAGGCCGAAGGGAAGCACGGTAAACTGAAAGTGCTCGCGGCCTATCTTGAACCGCTGGAAGCACCTGTGGCCCGGCAGGATGGGGATATGAAAATACGCATCCTGCAGGTCCAACACTACCATCCAGTCTTCTAGGTCTAGGGCAGACAAAACCTGAGCTAGAGTGAGCATCTTGAATTTCTCCTTCTTGAGGAAGAGATTGACGGTCCGAAGATCTAAAATGGGTCGCAACCGCCACTGCCTACTTCTGAAACCGGGACCCTTTCTATATCTCCCTTGGCCAAGAGAGCTGTAACTTCCTCCTGGAGCAATTTTAAATGATCCCCCATCACCCGTTCCTGATTTGGCAGAATGGGAGGGGGAAAAGAAAGGAAAGGCAGACAATAGCCCTCCTGAATGATCTGCAAGACCCACTTGTCCGATGTTATGGACCTCCAGTGGGGGAGATAATGATTGATTCTCCCGCCAACTGGAGAGGTGTGGTCTTGCAGAGTCAGGCTAGGAATGCTTGGAGGCTTCGGCTGCCGAGGGTAGGGTGGCCGACGACTTCTGGCTTCCATTCCTAGGTCGAAATGAACCACGTCCCTGACCGGCTTGGGAAGCCTGCGCAGGATGGTGGCCGGGATAGGGCTGACGCGGCTGGAAACCCCTTCCGTTGCCACAAAAGATAAACCGGCCACGAGGAGTTGAAGAGAGGCCCAAGGATCTGGCCGTAGCTCGAGAGTCCTTGAACCTCACTAGGGCCAAATCTGCCGGGTTCCATCGGAGGGCAGGTCCATCAGATTTGCCTGGACATCATCTGAGAAGCCAGTTGTCCTAAGCCAGGCGTGGCGTTTCAAGGCCACTGTCGTTGAAATCGATCTACCCAGCGAATCCGTCATATCATGGCAACACCTTATGTTGAATTTTGCTGCATCCCTCCCATCCTTAACGGCCTGAAAGAGCACAGCCCGGGCCTTCTCCGGGATTAGTGGCACCACTTGTGCAACCGTCTCCCAAAGGGAGTGGGAGAAACGGCCCAATAAGCACATGGTATTCACCGACTGCAATGCTAGGCTGGATGAAGAAAACAATTTCTTTCCAAATGAATCCAGCATCTTGGATTCCCTATCCGGAAGAGCGGAAGGGAACGCGCCCTGTGACGTGGAGGCCTGCACCACCAAGCTTTCTGGGGTGGGGTGTTGGCGAAAGAACTTTGGGTCGCCCGGAGCTGGGCGATAGCGGCGGTGATTGTCCTATTCACAGGAGCCCCTATGCTAGACTTGGACCACGTGCCTAGAAGGATGTCAGTAAGTGCTTCATTGAAGGGCAAAAGGGGTTCTAAGGGGGAAGACCCAGGCTGAAGCACTTCAGTCAGGAGATTAGTCCTGACCTTCACTGAGGGCAGCTCCAGTCCAAGGACCTCAGCTTCCCTCTTCACCACTCAATCAATCAATCAATCAATCAGGGGTTTGTAGAGTGTGCTACTCACCCGTGAGGGTCTCAAGGCGCTGGGGTGAGGGTCTCAAGGCGCTGGACCACTAAAACTGCAACAAATGATGGACGGAATGCTGAATGATTCAAACATTCTCCCCCAGTCAAGAGATCTGCGTTAAATCCATCGTTCTTTTGCACACTACGCCACTCCAGTTTGGACCCAGCCCTATGCAAATCAGTCTTGACCCTGTGCCTCATGGGAACAGTCCAGACCGAACTGCCAAGCCAGGTCCTCCCTGGACCGGAAACAAGCATCCTTGGACCCGTTTTGGGGTGTGTCACCCTTCATCAGCCAGGCTAGCTTGAATCCAGTGGCACAGTGAGCAAGGGATCCACTTCTGGGCATACCCATCCCACTTAGGGCGAAAAGTGTAACTGCAACAAATGATAGACGGAATGCTGAATGATTCAAACATTCTCCCCCAGTCAAGAGTTCTGGGTTAAATCCATCGTTCTTTTGCACACTACACCACCCCAGTTTGGACCCAGCCATATGCAAATCAGTCTTGACCCTGTGCCTCATGGGAACAGTCCAGACCGAACTGCCAAGCCAGGTCCTCCTTCATCAGTCAAGACTGATTTGCATATGCCTGGGTCCAAACTGGGGTGGTGTGGTGAGCAAAAGAATGATGGACTAAACCCAGATCCTTGTGACTGGGGGTGAATGTTTGCATTGTCCAGCATTCCGTCCATCAACTGTTTCTTTTGCATATGTTTCCCTAAGAGGGAAGGGTATGCCCAGACGTAGGTTCCGTGCTCACTACACCACTGGATTCAAGCTAGCCTGACTGATGAAGGGTGGTGCCCTGAAACCGGTCCCAGGATGCTTGTTTCCGGTCTACGGAGGGCCTGGCTTGCCAGTTCGGGCTGGACTGTTCTCATAAGGAACAGGGTCAAGACTGATTTGCATATGGCTAGGTCCAAACTGGGGTGGTGTGGTGAGCAAAAGAATGATGGATTAAACCCAGATCCTTGTGACTGGGGGTGAATGTTTGCATTGTCCAGCATTCCGTCCATCAACTATTTCTTTTGCATATGTTGCCCTAAGTGGGAAGGGTATGCCCAGGCGTGGGTCCCGTGCTCACTACACCACTGGATTCAAGCTAGCCTGGCTGATGAAGGGTGATGCCCTCAAACCGGTCCCAGGATGCTTGTTTCCGATCCAGGGAGGACCTGGTTTGGCAGTTCGGGCTGGACTGTTCTCATAAGGAACAGGGTCAAGACTGATTTGCATATGGCTGGGTCCAAACTGGGGTGGTGTGGTGAGCAAAAGAATGATGGATTAAACCCAGATCCTTGTGACTGGGGGTGAATGTTTGCATTGTCCAGCATTCCGTCCATCAACTGTTTCTTTTGCACACTCTTAACCACCATGGCATAAGATGCCCCCTCCTCCGTATCCACAGTTGGCAGAGACAGCATGCCAATATCTGGAGAAGTGTCCAGTCCACTGGCTTCCCCAAGTTCCCCATACCAGTCCAACTGCTCTGCAGAGTCATCCTGGTGTTCCAGAGGGTCCATAGACCCCTCCCATTCCTCTCCCGAGCCTAATACATCCACAAAAGATTCAGGCGACAACATAGAACCCCTGGGTTCAATCGACGTCTGAATCGGCATTGAGCGACGTCATTCCGGCGACGTCATTCCGGCGAGTGAGATGAATAGGACTTTGGTCTCCGAGAGCGGTACCACGACCTCCTCTTCCTCGATCGGGACCTCCGCGGAGTCTCGCTTGGCGGTGCCGGCTGTCCGGCCTAGAAGCTTCAAAGCCCGCTCCCGTAAAGTCTTAGGAGCCATGGCCCGACAGTCCGAGCACGACTTCAGATTGTAGTCGCGCTCGAGCCACCAGAGGCAGACGAGGTGAGGATCGGCCTCGATGACATCCTTCGCACACGATGGAAAAAGTCTTGGAAGTCGACAACAGTTGAGAAAAAGCATGTCAAAAAGCAAAAGAGGGGTAGCTCTTCCCGGATCAGAGCTTAACTGGCACGGAAAGAAAAGAACTGACGTCCGCGCACCTGGTTGGTGCCTATATAGGTACCGCAACATCATAACTGACACTAACGACGCCGACGATGTCACGCGGAGCCGAATGGAGCCACACGACGGCGCGCGCAAGGGGTATTGCTCAGCAAAGGTTTCCGGATCCAGCCTGACCCCTGGGAAATTCAAAGGTGAGGAATCTGCAGCTACAAGTCTCTATCAGATAAATTATTATAAAGAGGCTTTGCCCCCCACACACTCTTTGGGAGTAAACAGTACAACTAAAACAGTGCAGCAGGCAAACTTCTGTCAGTCAACTGACTACCACCAATGATGGTACCACCATTATGATACCATAATCAATTCTGCACCATGACCAAAACACCACTGCCAATACCATCATCAATATTATTAGCACTTGTAATACCACCAATACTACAGAGAGCTATTAGCACCAATACCTCTACCAATACCAAATATACCACCAATGCAAACACCAAATTCATTACCACCACTGCCACAGTCACTACCATCTATAATACCACCACCAATAAAACATCACCACCACCACTACCAAGCATAGGCAAAGTCAATTGGTCTGGCTTCAATGTGCTTTCTCATGGAAACATAATTTCCTCATGTCTATGTCTGGATGCTTTGTCACTCTAAATTAAGAGCTAATAGCTTTCACAATGCTTTTTGTTTCTTATTATTGCCATCAGAAGGCATGTCACAAAAACAGAAGGCATTGCAGCTTAAGGGACAATTTTGAAAAAGTAGAACAACCTTTTAAAAATGATGGACAATTATTTGTGCCATTCCATAATGATCAGAGAAACAATGATTATCCAAAATCTCACTAGAAAACACATTTTACGGGATAAATTGGCAGAATCCAGGGCATGGTTCACAAAGGTAACTTACACCTGATTTTTTGAGTAAGTTTTCACGTTTGAGTAAGTTGACTAAGTTTCGGTATTCACAAATGACACTTTTATAGCAAGTCCAGCACTACACATGGCCAACTACTGGCACTGCAGCACCCTCCCATAGAAAATCATGGAGACAGAGACTTACTATAAAAAGTTTAAGTTATTACAAAAGTGCAGTTTTTGTGAATACAAAAAAGTAGTAAACTTACTCAAAAGTGTAAGTTACTACAATAGTAGGCAGCCACTGATAGTGGACGAAATCAAATAACTACAGGTGGTGTTAACATAGAGGAGATCTACAGTAGGTTCACAATAATTTTAGAAGCTCAACTAAAACAATCAAGGAGCGCCTCGCCGCATTAGAATGCCAAATAAAAACGCCAGCAAAGCCTAATTTTGATGCTTAGTCAAATGAGAATACGAGCCTAGATGGGACAAATCTACACAAAAAGCGTATAGCAGATACATAAGGAAAATCAGCCCAATATCAAGACTCATCGCAATGTGTGGGTATAGACTCATCGCAATGTGTGGGTATAGTCACATCTGCCATACGGAACACACGGGTGCCCAATCCAAAGGCCCTGGGGATAAATCAACCTGGAATCCTAAATTGGGGGCCACCGCTAACAGCTCCTTAACACCAACAACTGGACAGAACGAACAAACAGGCTCGGATGGAGGGGCCAGAAGGGAAACCAGGTGCACGGGAAATAGGCCAAACACCACCACATTAAACCTGCCACCAGCTGCATGTCCGTATGTTTTGATAATGGCAGGCGTACCCCCACTAAGACAGAATCAGGAGGAAACGTGGTAAGAGTTACGTAACAAGGTGATCCACTGGTGTAACCCTTATAAGAGCTTTGAGGTCACAGAGTCACAAGATCTTTATGGTTCGGAGGGTAGGTTGGATTGGCGCCTCTGCCAAAAACATCGTTGGGATTGTATTGTCATCAACTTTAGAAATCCACGCAGTGTAAGGAAACTCCTGGGTGTGAACGAACTGGGATGGGTCAGGGAAACAAATATTGTTACCCTCCCATTGGGCTACTTTTATAAGTCACCAAATGGGATAATGGTACCAAAACGGAGCTTCCAACAACACCAGCCACTCCAGAATATGTTATATAACAACAGGTACGCAGCTCTGGCAGAATACACAGGGGTTGAGTGACAGTGGGTTGCACAAGGAGGCTAGTATAACTAGTGTGGGCCCCCTTGGCACCACATTCAAGCCAAAAGGTAGGAAAGCTCACATCACAATAGTTAGGAGCCCGATGCTGGATTGCACAAGAGTACCCCCCACGGATAAATCCACTGCAATAAAAATTCTAAGCTGGAATGTAGCGGGGTTCCGCTCTAAAATAACACTCCCAGACTGGCAACTGCTTATAACGGCTTATGACATCTTGTTTTTCCAAGAAACATGGGAAACCGCCCCTGTGACCTTTGAGGATTTCTCGTGCTTCAACATACCGGCTGCCCCATCGTGTGCAGGGCGTGCTTCGGTCGGCTTATCCATATCGATTAACCTGTTATTAGGTGGGCGGGTGGAAGTTTCGAAAACCCCAGGGAGTGATTTCCAAGCAGTTTTATTTAAAGGGTCCATAACTCTGTATCTTGTAAATTTTTATAATAATGACTTTCATAATGTTCCAAATCAAATTTTTTCAGTTTTATTTAATTTCATATCTACTAGAGTAGAGATTGAGTAATAGAAGGGTCATTAAATGCACCTGTGTCTAACAGGTGATTTTAACGCTAGCTTACCCAGTAACGGAGCAAAAATCGATACAGCCCCCCTGTCGAGATCAGACAAAAGAGGGAATGAATGGAGGCCCTGTTCAACGCAGCAGACCTGTATGATATAGTAGAGGGGCTAAGGTTAGGCATGCAAGGACCACCCACTTTTAGGAGAGCAATAGCTTGTCTATAATAGACTATTATGGGGCCGATTCCGATTCGGGCCGGAAAACGTACCGACCGACTCGGAGCCGGAATTTATTCCGACCGACACATACCGGTGCAGCCCGACCCGCAAAGTACGATGAAAAGCGTGCAAAATCCGACCGACTCGTACGGAACACAATACGAATGACCGAACCGCGCGGAAAACAGCTATCCGTCCGGAAAAGCACGCGAATCGAACCGACCGACACGCACCAGGAAGGATCCCGAACGAAACGTACCCGCGAACTCCGACCCGCCAAGTACGATGCAATGCGTGGAAAACACGACTGAGTCGCACGGAGCTCAAGCCGTACGACCGACACGCATACAAAACAGCGAGCCGAAGCAACCCAATACACCGCGACCGATGCGTACGCAGCACAGAAAACAGCACAAACACAGCGTGAACGAATCGGAGAAGCTCGCACGAGACAACTGCAGGGTCCGACTCGGTCAGAAGAACGTCTCCTACATGCACAAAAAGTACAAAGGAAAAAACACAAAAAAAGGGGGAAAACAAGCAATTACAAAGCCAATAAATACTGGGGGGGGGACATGGAACAAAGACACACCCACAACTCCAACCATATAAAGGACACAAATCCCTACCATGATCCTTTGCAAATTCAACTGACCTGCCAGCACTCAACACCAACAGACAGCAACCACACACACACTCACAGCTCATCCATCACACAAGCCACACACCATCAGCACCTCAACAAATAGCACCCTCACATACACCCAGCAAAACACACACTCACACACCCTCACTTGCACACCCCCACACACATCACTCACCACCACCACCCATCACCATGCCCCCAAAGAAGAATCCAAAGTTCCTAGATAGTGAATTGGAAGTCCTGGTAGATGAGATCCTCAGGGTAGAGCCACAGCTGTTTGGTACACTGGTCCAACAGACCCCCATGTCGCAGAAAACCAAGATGTGGGAGAGGATCGTCGACAGGGTGAACGCACAATCACCATGTTTGCGCACAAAGGAAGACATCCAGAACAGGTGGTATGACGTGCGCAGGAGGGTCAGGGACCTACTGAAGAAGGACTACCTCTTGAGCCAACACACCGGCAGTGGCCCTCCTGCCAAACCAGTATACCTCAGGCCCTGGGAGGAGAAGGTGCGGGCCATCCTACCACCAGTGAGCGTATATGGACTAGAAAACATCCCAGAGCCTGGTGAGTACACAACAAATGTACACAATATTGTGCGACAATACACACACATCACTGTCAAGGGGATAGTCAAACCATGCACCCTTAGCAAATACACACTAACCAAAACATAATCATCCCAAGATGTGTATGTCAGTCAGATAAACACAACCCATGCCATCTCATAGTGATATGTAACTGTGTCATCACATGTACAAACACAACTACAAATACAGCTAGGCAGTGGCACAAATATAACTAACAAACACAGCCAGATATGTAGCCACCACTACAACACCACCTCACAGGGAAGCCCACTGAAAGGAAGGAATCCTGTGTATGCTGGGCAAGTCAGTGTAGCCAATAGCATCATGGGAGTTGTAGTCACAGATATTGCCCACCCTCACAATGCGCCCATCAACACCACCATGAACCATGCTCACATCACAGGGAGTGGAAAACAACTGACAAGATGGCTGACACTGGCTACTGCTGTGAGGAGCACAAGGCCCTGCTGGCAACTGTGCACCAACAAACAGCAGGACACCACTGACTGACGTCCTGAGAGCAAACTTGCACTCCCTGCAATGGAAGCACGTTCCATGGTGGGATATCTGGCTGGGTGGGAAGGAGGACTGACAGCACTGACCATAGTTACCAGCAGCTCTTCTCACACACACCCCTAAAACAAACTCCACACAACTCACCTGGGAGAATGCATTGCCTCACACTCTAATCAAATATCCCACAAAGAACAACCACCCTGGGTTATGCTGTGTGAAGCACAAGGACACACATGGGACTTGTAGCCAAACTAACGCCAGGACAACACTGTCAGCCATCTTGTCAGCACAGGCACACTACCCCACAGGGAAGCAGAGTCATGGGCATGCTGGGAAGGGGGGTGGAGGCAATAGCATGATGGGAGTGGTAGTCACAGCCCAACATCTCCCACCCACATGGCCCAGCAAGCTCACACTCAAGCATGCACACCTCACAGGGAGTGAAAAGCCACTTCAAAGATGGCTGACACTGGTGCTCAGTTGTGGGGAGCACATGGCCCTGCTGGGAACTGGGCACCAACCAACAGCAGGACACCACTGTCAGCCATCTTGCCATTGCTGTCACAACCCCACACAGTGAAGTCCACTCAAAAGGAAGGAAGTATGGGCATGCTGGGAAGGGGGGTGGAGGCAATAGCATGATGGGAGTGGCAGTCACAGATATTGGTCACCCCCACAACTGTCCCATCAACACCACCCTGAACCATGCGCACATCACAGGGAGTGGAAAAGAACTGACAAGATGGCTGACACTGGGTACTGCTGTGGGGAGCACAAGGCCCTGCTGGGAACTGTGCACCAACCAACAGCAGGACACCACTCACTGACATCCTGAGAGTCAACCTGAACCCACTGCAAGGGTGGCATGCTTCATGGTGGGATAACTGGGCTGGGGGGAGAAGGAGGGCCGGATGTCCACCAAATACAACCAATGCAGGCCATGTACACACCCCAACATTCATATTGAAATGCTCAAAGTATGCAGGACAATGTGCTACACCAATATCAACCTCTGACTGTGACAACTTAGGACAATGCAATGTACAGGCCCGCATCCAGAGGTACAGTCACAACTGTCAGGTGTGTGAACCATTGATGCCTGCAGAAACATAACATACATTGTGTGTGTCTCCCAAAAACAGGTGATGATGGGGACACAGCAGCAGACGCTGAGGAGTCCCTGTCCCAGGCTCCAGGGGAAACGGAGCTCACTGGTGTGGAACAGCCTCTGCCCTCCTCGGATGATGAAGACCTACCTGGCACCTCCGGAGTGAGTCATCATGCAGCACCAGCAGGACCACCAGCTGCACCCCATGCACCCACCCCTCCAACGACTGACAACACACAAACCACCCCTGCCGATACGGACAGACCAAGGAGCACCACCACCACCAGCACACGGACCCTGGCCCAACGTGGGGCTATGGACACCAACACCACCAACAACCCCCAAGGGGGCCCAGGGTCACCTGTGCGTGCCACCTCAGGTACTGCACGTGTCGCCAGGGGTGGTGGGAGGGGTGGTAGACATAGGTCGCTGCTCGCAGAGGGGTCTGGACTGCATGATGACCCACAACTGGTACGCATAGCCGATGCGTACCAGACCAGCACCGGAGAGCTCAGCCAGGTAGTGGGGATCCTCAGGGACATACGACAGCAGCAGGCTGCCCATCATGCCCGCTTGGACTTACACATGTCCCGCATGGAGTCCAAGTGGGACACACTGCAAGAAATGACGGTGGTGCATAGGGACATATTACAATGCCTCCGCCAGATGAGCAGCAACATGTCAACACCTCCCTGTGTGCCCACAACATCTGGTGCTGAAACAACTGCAATTGCCACAGGGAGGGAGTTTGACTCTGGCGGAGAGTCCCCTGCACCGCAGCAGCCTGCACTTGAGGGTCCCCCCCCAAAGAAGAGGGGTCGTCCGAGGAAGGGCAACTGAGAGGCCGATGGCCATGCACAACCCCCAGGAAGCCAACACCTGTTCTGGATAATTACCTTTGTGCGCAAACTGTTCACCCTGTTGAATGCAACACAACTCCCCCACATGACATGGGGAGTACAAGTTGGACCAATGTATCAGATGACTGTGGACTTTACTCAGGACATATCTGCTACCAGGACTTCCAAATCATCTAGGAACTTTGGATTACAATCACAATGTACAGCACCCACCATCCTGTGCACTATACTCACACATGTATGACAATAAACACACTAATACACCATACCTGCCTCTGTTGTGATTCCAACGTGGTTTCTGTCATGGAGATGATGACCTGCAAAATTACACTGTGCATGCTAACTGCTACAGCAAGTACAACACAGGCATGTGAGTCATGGCGACGTGACACATATGAGGGAGACACACCACCAGGGCTACACAACATATACACAACAAGGCCATCTGACTCATCGCCTACACTGATGTTGCCAGGAAATACGGTGCAATGCACAGACACAACACCTATTCACAGTCTTTGTTAACTAGCCCACTGGTGCAGTAAGCAAATGTCAGTCAGATGTGTGACCACAGACAACGCACATCACAAAGTGAAGCACAGGTTTATTACACATTTGCAACATGTTGTAACCACTACAGATGCAAGGTAATCCCACCTGGCAGTGGGCACACAGTCAACAAGTGTAGAAGGAAGGAAGGAAGTCCATGGGTGTGGCGCACATCACCTGTAGGGACACAACAGCTACCACCCTGGAAGTTTAATCACGGTGTCGAGGGATCACAGTTGACCAAACAACTCTGAAAGTACCCTGTGAAGGACAGAAATGACACACAGTCAAAAGCACTGAAGAACAGGACAGAACTGCAATACTCATGCCCAATACATGTCACAAGTTACCCACCCAGAACCAAGTTAGCATGTCAACACTGTTGGGGAGTACAGACTACCTGTAAGGACACATCGCGACACGCATACAGTCATGTAGCACATGGCCACACTCAAACAGCACCAGAGCACCACCAACACATATCATGCATACTCACATCATTGACATGACATCTCCGGATACTCACATTCATCTGAAGAAGTTGGTGATGAGCTGTGTGCGGACATCACCATCATCATCATCACTGGCATCGTGGTCCAGGCCAGGATCCTCCACAGGTGGCGGATGTTGGTCATCGTCATCCAGGATGAGAGGCAACTCCTTCCGCACAGCCAGGTTGTGTAGCATGCAGCAGACGATGACAATCTTGCACACCTTTGCTGGGGCATATGGGAGGGCCCCTCCTGTCTTGTCCAGGCAGCGGAAGCGGCTCTTCAGGAGACCAAATGTCCGCTCAATCACTCTCCTGGTCCGACCATGTGCCTCATTGTAGGGCATCTGGGCTGGTGTCACAGGGTTCCTGAGGGGCGTCAGCAACCACAGCATGTTGGGGTATCCGGAGTCACCTACATACGGACAATTGCACATTAGCTGATTTGGAAAAGAGGGTGGAATACTACATTGCAGAACACACACAATGGTACAAAGTCAGTACACACCGACAAGCCAGGCACGCTGGTTCCGCATCTGGGACATCATCCTCGGGATGCGACTACTCCTCATCACGTAGGCATCGTGTGCAGAACCGGGGAACGGGCACACACGTGTGAGATGCTCATATCTGCAAGACATACCACCAGTGCATTGACCGAATGGTAATGTTTGCGGTTCCTGTATGCCTGCTCATGTGCCTGTGGTGGTATCAAAGCCACATGTGTCCCATCAATGGAGCCAATGACATGCGGCATCCTCCCCAGGGCATAGAAGTCACTCTTCACGTCAGTGAGTTGTTGAGGTCTAGGGAAATAGATGTACTGGTTCAGGTATCTCAACATAGCCTCCAAAACATCGCGTAGCACACGGCTGAACATGGTCTGTGACATCCCACCAGCAGACTCCACAGTATGTTGAAAGGTACCGGTGGCAAAGAAGTGTAGGGCTGCCATCACCTTCACCTTGGGGGTCAGCGCTGTGGGGTATGTCCGGCCAGGTTGCAAATGTGGGGCCAAGCGCACCGTCAATTCCTCAATCAGCGGCCTGGTGAAGCGGTACCGTCGGATGCAGTCCCGTTCCACCATGGATGCAAGGTCAGGGAATGGTCTATGGACAGCTGGTGCCCTGCAGTGCATAGGTGAAGAAAGAAAGATTGTCAGTCACCCCACATATGTGGCATTGACCATACTCAATATCACATGATACATCATTATGAGACACAAGTACATGATGTGTGCAGTTCCGTAAGGACATGTATGGCACCTACATGGCCAACATCTAACATCACAGTTCAACAAGTGGCATCAACAAGTCCCAGGTTGTGCCATGGGATATCATGAGGCCGTGTCACAGTTCCCATTTACTGCTGCAACGTTCCAAACACACCCCACAGTGACATGTGAGGACAGATGTGCCCCAGGCATCACAGCTCATCGACAGGTAGATTCCCAGGGACCCTGTATTGCCACATGGTCACTGGCATGACATGGTGCATCATGAATACACCACAGCAAAACAACCATGACCCCCACAGGTAGTGGTCCCTGTTGCCTCTGCAGGACAGACATGGACGTCTGTGACACACACACGCACAACATCAAAGTCCATGCACAAACAACGTGGATGTGGAAACTGTCTCCCATTGTGCACATGGAATCAGAGACATTGTAAACACAACATGCACACAGACTGTGGAGGACCATCACTATTGTGGCAATGGGTCACCCTGGGACGTACATACCGTCCCACATGGGACTCAGGGGGTATGTGACATGACATACACATACACCACCGTGAAATGTGACCATGCCACATGCTCAGGAATGAACAGTTGCACATCACAGTGGTCATGTGCACGACACACCAAGGATTCTGTCCCCATGAACACGTGCACAGCCTGGGAGTGGCTGCCCCCAAGTGACACCCACAGAACAACATGTTCACCCCCATACACGGAATAGGTAATGGAGCCTTACATGCCTTAGGATACAGTGTGGACAGGCTGTGGTGTTGTAGGTGTGCCCCTCACTCCCTGGGAAGTATATGTGGCTGGCATATGTTCACCTGTGACAGGCATGGTGACATATGCCAGTGACTTGTACAGGGACGCGTTGTACAGCAATGGACCGATCGGTGCGCACGCATTGGCCATTGCATTCAATGTGAGCGGGTACGCGTTGGACAGCAATGGAGCGATCGGTGCGCACACATTGGCCATTGCATTCAATGTGAGCGGGTACGCGTTGGACAGCAATGGAGCGATCGGTGCGCACACATTGGCCATTGCATTCAATGTGAGCGGGTACGCGTTGGACAGCAATGGACCGATCGGTGCGCACACATTGGCCATTGCATTCAATGCGAGCGGGTACGCGTTGGACAGCAATGGACCGATCGGTGCGCACACATTGGCCATTGCATTCAATGTGAGCGGGTACGCGTTGGACAGCAATGGACCGATCGGTGCGCACACATTGGCCATTGCATTCAATGTGAGCGGGTACGCGTTGGACAGCAATGGACCGATCGGTGCGCACACATTGGCCATTGCATTCAATGTGAGCGGGTACACGTTGTACAGCAATGGACCGATCGGTGCGCACGCATTGGCCATTGCATTCAATGTGAGCGGGTACGCGTGGTATTCGCAATACGCGTTGTACAGCAATGGACCGATCGGTGCGCACGCATTGGCCATTTCATATGATGTGAGCGGGTACGCGTTGTATCCCGGGTATGCGTTGTAGAGCAATGGACCGATCGGTGTGCCCGGCCGGCCCATTGCATATGATGTGAGCGGGTACGCGTTGAACAGCAATGGACCGATCGGTGTGCCCGGCCGGCCCATTGCATATGTTGTGAGCGGGTACGCGTTGTATCCCGGGTACGCGTTGTAGAGCAATGGACCGATCGGTGTGCCCGGCCGGCGCATTGCATATGATGTGAGCGGGTACGCGTTGAACAGCAATGGACCGATCGGTGTGCCCGGCCGGCCCATTGCATATGATGTGAGCGGGTACGCGTTGTATCCCGGGTACGCGTTGTAGAGCAATGGACCGATCGGTGTGCCCGGCCGGCCCATTGCATATGATGTGAGCGGGTACGCGTTGAACAGCAATGGACCGATCGGTGTGCCCGGCCGGCCAATTGCATATGATGTGTGCCGGTACGCGTTGTATCCCGAAATACGCGTTGTACAGCAGTGGACCGAACGGTGCGCACACATTGGCTGGGGCCTGGCATGGCAACGGACGCGTTTACGAAGCTCCAACGAGTCTGATGCAGTGAATTCAGTTGGCCAGCCACAACAATGTTGCAAAATCATGGGTGTCATGAAGTTGAAGATTTGAAGGATGCTGTGGGCGTGTATTAGTGCTGCTATTCCATGGATTGGTCAGATTCAGAAGATGCAAACGACTTGGACCTATCACTTTGGACACATGGGACAGTATCTGCCTCTGCAGCACACATATAATGCTGGCTGTTCCCCTGAGAGCTCACCTGCCTGCACTACATGCTCCAGGACGACATCTGCCACCAACACTGCTGCTGTTTATGCATCCTCTGGCTCCTGCAATGGCACGTACTGTGGAGAGAGCCCCAGCCTTCAGCCTTGAGGAGAACCAGGCCCTGCTGGACAGCCTCCTTCCACAGTACAGCAAGCTGTATGGGAAACCAGGGGAGCAGGTGAGCTTGCTGTCCACTGCCTCACTAATTGTGCATGTTGTCTGACTAGCAGGACTTTCAGTGTGCACACCACTGGCTAGCATGCCCACTGAGTAGTTGTCACACCCCAAAGTGTGTAGTTACATGCACTGAACTGGTACAGTGCAGTAACAGTGCATTCCAACTAGGTTTTCTTCCCATGCAATGATACCATGTAGTGACTGCTGGCAAACTGTTCATAGCCATTGTTGCACTGCCTGTGTACATCATATGCCCCTGTGATTGAGACATGTATATCCAACTGTGTGATGCACGTATATGTTGCATGTGTAGTAATGGCCTTTTCACTTTGTCATCCTCACAGGTTGATGCCCACCAGAAGCAGGAAATCTGGCTGACCATCGCCCGGAAAGTAAGATCCGTGGGGGTCTACAGGCGCAGGATCCGCAACTGCCAGAAGAGGTGGCAGGACCTTCGTGGCTGGACCCGGAGGATCGCAAGGGTCCAGCTGAAGCTGTCGCCTCCTCGCAGGAGGGGCGGACACCTGACCCTGACCCCCCACATGCTCCGGATCCTGGCGGTGGTCTTCCCTGACCTGGATGGGCAGCTGAAGGAGAGACAGCAGCAAGGAGGGGGTGAGTCCATGACTGCACTGTGCACTTTGTCTGACATGCTATGTGCCCTCCTCTGGCCTGGTTAAACTTCCACAGTACATCAGTCATGTGGTCCAGGACCCATGTCCCTCATTTGTGACATGCCCACTTCTCCTCTGATACGCATATGTGTGGCCCTTATAGTCAGGAAATTGTGTCATTTGGGGACTGTGTCATTGCATTTTGCTTTGCTGAAGGTGGGGGACAGCATTTGTTCCCGTGACTATGTTGTGCGATTCATGGGTGGGTCAATTGCTTACACAATGCCTAAGTTCTGACATGTAATCTGGGTGTAACTTTGATATGTGGTCCGCTTGCTGCTCTGACTCACCACATGTCCCTGGGGAATTTGGCACACACCCATGCTGCTGGTGGGAACAATGTTTGGGCCTCAGGAGTATGTGTATCCAGTGTGTCACACATGCTTAGCCACCTGCCTACTGTCCAGGACTCAACCCTCTTACAGGTGGAGCTGGACAGTCATGCCTACTCCAGGGCATGCAATACACTCTGTACTCCCACTCCCGTGTATCATCTGGCATGTTGTGATCAGTGAAATGTACCCTCAGGTGTCTGCCTCTGTCTCATTGTGCTGTGTCTTCGCTGTCAGGACTACTGGTATGTTTATCGGTTAGGGCTCAGCATGCCATCGGAGATGTGACCATGATAGACAATACTTCTGTGACTTATAGGTGTCTGATCACTTGACTGTGCACACAGGTGTTTGCGACTGTGACTTTCAGGCAGCTGTATTGTCATTCACAGCACACTGTGAGGTGCTCATGTTCAGAGAGTTGTGTTTCATGTCCCACATATGTCAAGTTGGTATGACGTGGACAAATAGTAGTACAGATGATGTGGTATTTGGGGGATGGACATGTGCACTTGTCAGTCACATAACTTGCATTCCCCATGCCCTCGGATTGTGACACAGTGCAGACTGTTGTTGGCTGGCTGCCATGGCCATGTGACTTGAGACAGTAATGTATGACTTTGCACGCATTCCTGTGTCATGGCATTAAACTTCCTGAGACTGATCCTGCAGGGGAGTGACATGTGCAACATGCACCCCATTGTGGCATTGACTATCCGGACATGGGTGCATCATGGTGTCTGGTGCTGGTATGCATCACATGCATTTCCATTCAGACTCTGGCCATCCCTTTATCCGGACACCTGTACTGACTCAGTGGCAAGAGATGTGATGTGTGCATGTTCACATACTTCACTGTGTTCCCTGCAATGTCCAACAACTGTGTAGGTGGTGCATGTGTCCATATTGGGGTCTTACCATCAGACAGGCACCAGACAGATGGGTGCAAGGGCAGGAGGGGTGTGAGTCCCATGGTTGACCATCAGACTGACAATTGGCTTCCCCGAATCTGTGTGAGGACTTTAGGCAATGTTCAACTAAGGATGCCAGGGCTTGCTCTGTAATGTGCTGTACTTACTGTGGTGTGTGCGGTCAGTGCTGGTGACTGATGTTTGTCTGTTTCCCTAATTGTTTGCAGATACATCCACGGCCACAGGAGGGGACAGCTCCACGGACCAGGAGGAGCAGCGGAGCCAGACTGGGTCAGCATCGGACGAGTGGTCAGAGGGACCCAGTGGCACGGAGGGCGAGGGGAGCCACACCGAGGAGTCCTCAGCACCATCCACCTCAGCTGAGGACCACAGCAGCTCGGAGGATGACTCCCTTGTGGAGGCGGGTCTCAGCAGCCACCAAAGGCCAGCTAGTCTGTCTGGCCCCGCCACCACCACCACCACCGCCCTCCCATTGGCTCCCATTCCTGAGGTCCGTGGAGGCTCCCGTACTCGGGAGCGTGTCTCCTTCATGCCAGGCACCGCACCCCCTGCCCCTGTGTCCCCTGCTGCCCTGAGTGAGGAGTCTGTGTACCTCCTTCGGCAGCTCCATGTAGGGCAGACAGCAATGCTGAGTGTCCTCCATGCACACACCACTCTGTTGACACAGCTGGTGTCGTTCATGGAGGGCATCTCGACGGGTATGTCTGCCCTACAGAGGAGCAATAAGTCCATGGACTCCTCCCTGACGGCAGCAGTGTCCCTCCTCCAACAGTCCCTCACCCCTCCCACCTCTGCCCCATCCACACTTCCTGCCCCCTACCTGTCCAAAGCACATGCACACCTGCACAGTCACCCAAACACACAGACACGAGCAGCACAGACACACCCAAGAGAAAGGCAAGACGTGCACACAAGCATCCTCAGGGGACTGATACCACAGACACAGGGGATGGGGAACACACACACACAGGCAACCACAGTCACTCCGCAATCCTCAAGATCCTCTCCCTCCAAGACCCCTTCCCTTGCCTCACCTGCAATCCCACCTGATAAGCAGCTCTTCCTCTGTGACCTCGGCCTCTTCCCCTCCCATCCCGCTGATCCAGCATACCGGGGGAAGAGGAAGTCCACCCACACAGAGGGGAGTGCCCCTCGCCCCCGGACAACCTCCCCCAGGCGCAGGCAGAGTGAGCCCCCCACCCGCAAGTCCCCCCGGTCCCGGAAGAGCAAGACCCAGCCACCGCCCTGCAAGTCAACCACCCAGTCTCTCACCTCCATCCCCCAGGCCACCACTCCACAGGTTCCACCGCCACACCCTGCCCCAGGTTCCCCCACACACCGATACCGCATCCCCAAAATACTTAGGCCCTCCCCCCCTGCCACTTGCTCTTCCACCCCAAAACCAGACGCTCTGCCTGTTTGTGCCACTGGTGTGGAGACCGTGTCCCCCCCTCTGTCCTGCCCAGCTCTTCTGCCCCCCCTTCCACTACCTTGGAGTCATGCACTGCGGTGGAGTCCACAACCACCCCGTCTGACTCGGGCACTGCATTGGGGACCCAGTCCACTCCTTCTGACCAGCCCACTGCAGTGGTTGCAGCACCAACACCATCTGACTTGAGCCCTGCGGTGGTGCCAGCCCCCCCTGAGTCAGACACCTCCACTGCAGTTGCCGGTGACACTCCTGCACCCACCTCCCCTTCACTGCCTCCTTCTGGCATCCCCTGATCCTGTCCCTGCGGTGCCTGCCTTGCCCCTCGTATGCCCCTCCAAGGGGGATGTCCCCTGTCCGTACCTGTGCAGGCAAGCAATTGTTGACAAGTTGTCACACATCACCCTGTTGGGACTGTATATTTGGACTGGCCATTGGCCTTAGTTTATTTTGGACTTTTGATTTGAGTTGCACACTTGCTGAATAAAGCCTCTTTTTGTTTACTTGTGGTTAATCTTTGGAGGTACATGATGTAGATGTGTAGAATCATGCATTTGCTGTTGTAATAGTGTTCAGATCAGGTAAATGAAGTTTTGCTGTGATGGGCTCCATGTGGTCCATGGGATATTTGTCCTAATCTAGTCTGGATCTATAGCATCCTTTGCTGCAGTCTGAGGGTGTAATGTTCAGCATTTGACACAGGGATGTACGTTTAGCATTTGTAGATTACCATCTTTGTCCTACACTGATGCACATCTGGTGGGCTTACCACTGTCCAATGTTCCTAGTACCCTGACTGTGTGCCCGTCTCCAATGGACATGCAGTTTAGCACATCAAATTTGGAGGACTCATCTGTGTACACAGTGCAAGTTGCTTGACACGTGTCTTGGGTGTATGCAGATGACTGACGTGACACTCCCGTGCCCAGGCTGATATGAGCAGAGCCTTCAGTGTGTTGTAGTTGTTGACTCACTGACCGAGTGTTCTGCTGACATGTTTGAGTCGTGCACAGACAAGGTTTGGCACAGCTGACCTTCCACAGGAGTGGAGTGCCCTCATGGCAGTGCGTGATTCCGTGATATAGGCTGTGCCCATGTTGTGTGTTGTGTAGGCATGTCTGTGCGTGTTCCCTTCTCCTTTTCCTACACAGGCTGTGTCCCTACGGATGTTTCTGTTTGTGATGCTTGCTGAGTTGTTCTGTGTTCATCCAGCATCTTGGACCTGGTTACTCCGGGATGTGGGTGCATGGCAAACTAATGTTCATGAGGTTGTCGTCCCTAGTTGTCTTTGTTGTCAGGGCTGGGGATGTGGGCAAACGCAGATGGGACACAGTCAGGATTCCTCTTGGCACTTGTTGGTTACACGAGTAATGTGATTTTCTGTTTGTGTATGCTTTCAGTGATTGTGACACGTTGTGTGTGTGACTGCTGCCACTCCTCAGGGTCAGAGCTGCAATGTTGGAAGTTGTCTATGTGTGTCCTTTGTGGGTCAGCTTGGCTTCTTCATTGGTGTGTGACTATGGCCAGGATCCCATTGTTTGGGGTGGATTTCACGTCATGCCCATGTACGGCATACTGTGCAGTGTGTCAGACATTCACAAGTATTGTTGACTGGCCATGTGTGATGTGTTTCTGCACCTTATTTCCCCCACCACCCCTGGGATTGTCATGGGTGCATGTGCAATGTCAGCAGTCCATGTGAGCTTCACTGCTGCACATTGGTGGAGTTCAAGGTGTGTGGCGTTGAGTGTGTGCAAATGTGAGTTGTTGCACGGCTGGGGCACTACCTCCATATTTTCCTTGGCTGGCAGGCCATGCTGAGTGCTTTGTGCTTGTATAGGTGTGATGGTAGTTTGTTGCTCCGGACACATGGCTGTGGTTCACAGTGTGGATGACATCTACCTTTGTCATCACAGTGTGATTGTAATGCAGGCTAGTGTCACCACAATGTGGGGTCCCTGGGGGAGTGCTGTGGTGGTTCTGTCTCTTGCTGTGTTTGTTGCTGTTCCTACAAGCTTGTGTGACATGTGTAATTTGGGCTCCCTCTCATCTCACAATGCCTGTTTGCCCACACAGGGGAATCCAATCCATGAGTTACTTTTGTATGTGACTGTGTTGACATCTGTGTATTAGTGAATCTGGCCTCCTCATGTGTTGTGTGTTTGCCTGGGGACACTGGCACACAACCCCCCTCACCTGTTGTGTATGATATGCAGTGTGAGTCTGCCTGTTTGTGTTTGTGCATTTGCACCACTGCATTGGCATATCTTTAGTTTGCCATTGGCTGTATGTTGTTTGGTGGCTTTCCCCTGCTGGCCCTGGGACTGCTAGGTCATCAGTCAGCACAATAATCATGGTTTGTATGTCCCATTGCTGCCATGGTATGGTATTTGTTCACCTGACATCTGCAGTCTCCACAGGATATCTACATTTGTGTGTCCATTGGTGCAGATATGTGGGCCTGCATTAGGATGCTCACTTCTGTCATTGTGTTATTTGTGAATGTAGACAATGTGGGCCCCCATGGCTGATGTTTGTGTGCACATGGCCAGAACGATGTGTCATTGGCACTGCACTGCTTGCCTCACACAATTTATGTTGCTATGGGACACAAGCACTACAATGCCACTGTAGTGTTTGGTGTTGTGTGGCCAGGAATAATCCCTGCAGTTTTGTTTTTGCAGCTTTTACCAGGACTACACTTACCTTTTGGGCACTGTGGTGATGGGGCTTTGGGCCCCATTGCCACACTGTTCAAAATGTGCTTCAGCTATGGTGCACACATTTACCTTTTGGGCACTGTGGTGATGGGGCTTTGGGCCCCATTGCCACACTGTTCAAAATGTGCTTCAGCTATGGAGCACACACTTACCTTTTGGGCACTGTGGTGATGGGGCTTTGGGCCCCATTGCCACACTGTTCAAAATGTGCTTCAGCTATGGAGCACACACTTACCTTTTGGGCACTGTGGTGATGGGGCTTTGGGCCCCATTGCCACACTGTTCAAAATGTGCTTCAGCTATGGAGCACACACTTACCTTTTGGGCACTGTGGTGATGGGGCTTTGGGCCCCATTGCAACACTGTTCAAAATGTGCTTCAGCTATGGAGCACACACTTACCTTTTGGGCACTGTGGTGATGGGGCTTTGGGCCCCATTGCCACAATGGTCATGGTCTGCTTGCATTGTGTAGGCCACACACACAATTATGTGTGACACATGTGTTAGGGGGTCACGTTGTATGTTCAATGTCATGTTCAGTGTTGTATGCATTTGACACAGACCACACACGCTTGTCATGGTGTTGGGGGTGGGATGTAATTTACAGACAGTCCTTATGTGGGAGTATGCTAGTTGTGTCATGCATTACCCGTCCTATGAGTAGGGGTGGTTGTAGTGACAGGCATCCAGCCCCCCATGAGTGGGGATGGTAGTAGTGGTAGGCATCCAGCCCCCCATGAGTGGGGATGGTAGTAGTGGTAGGCATCCAGCCCCCTATGGGTGGGGATGGCAGTAGTGACAGGCATCCAGCCCACCCTGAGTAGGGGTGGTGTTAGTGGTAGGCATCCATCCCCCTATGGGTGGGGATGGCAGTAGAGGCAGGCATCCAGCCCCCCATGAGTGGGGATGGTAGTAGTGGTAGGCATCCAGCCCCCCATGAGTGGGGATGGTAGTAGTGGTAGGCATCCAGCCCACCCTGAGTGGGGGTGGTGTTAGTGGTAGGCATCCATCCCCCTATGGGTGGGGATGGCAGTAGTGGCAGGCATCCAGCCCCCATGAGTTGGGATGGTAGTAGTGGTAGGCATCCAGCCCCCCATGAGTGGGGATGGTAGTAGTGGTAGGCATCCAGGCCCCCATGAGTGGGGATGGTAGTAGTGGTAGGCATCCAGCCCCCCATGAGTGGGGATGGTAGTAGTGGTAGGCATCCAGCCCACCCTGAGTGGGGGTGGTGTTAGTGGTAGGCATCCATCCCCCTATGGGTGGGGATGGCAGTAGTGGCAGGCATCCAGCCCCCCATGAGTGGGGATGGTAGTAGTGGTAGGCATCCAGCCCCCCATGAGTGGGGATGGTAGTAGTGGTAGGCATCCAGCCCCCCATGAGTGGGGATGGTAGTAGTGGTAGGCATCCAGCCCCCCATGAGTGGGGATGGTAGTAGTGGTAGGCATCCAGCCCCCCATGAGTGGGGGTGGTGTTAGTGGTAGGCATCCATCCCCCTATGGGTGTGTATGGCATTGGTGATGGCCATCCCACCCCTACGGTTCTGCTGTTGCTAGTGTACGTCATTTGTGCATCCCTATGTGTGTGTGACATATTTCGGGTACGTGTCGTTTGTTTGTGTTGTGGGTGTTTGACTTACCGTCTGCGCCGTACGCGTCCGTACCGGTCCCAGTAATAGATGTAGAGTATTGGTAGGACCTGCGCGATGGGATTCATGGTTGGGTCGTCTCGCTCGGGGTTCTCGTGGCTTCGACTCGTACTCGTCGCTGGCTTGTTCGTCTCGTCACCGTGGATCGTCTTGTGGCGCGAATCGGAGCTTATGTGCAGCTCTCCCGGATGCTCAAACGTGCCGGACGTAGCGACGAGTTCGGCGCGTACAGAAGACGCATCGTACTAGTCCGGCCGGAAGGTGCTGTGTATTTGGTTCCGTGCGACTCGATTCGGCGTTTACGGATCCGGCTCGGGCGGGGAACAGGAGCTGGAATGGGTAAGTACGGCTTGCTCGGAATCTGGGCTGTTATGCGCATCGTACTTGTTCGTTCGGTAGAGCGTTCGGCTGGTATTTTTTCCGGACAAATACTGTTAGGTGCGCTTCCGGCCGACATCGGAATCGACCCCTATGTCTTCATTTCCCTAAATCTGGTTTGCCGTCTATCACGTGGTGCCATCATCGGCACCGATTTTAGTGACCATAACCCAATTGACATGTCTCTATTAACACCTGCCAGGGATCCCACCCGAATTTTACCCAGTCTGAGCAGTGTAGAGCCAACCACAGTCAAAATTAGACTGGCTTGGAAGCTATCCGAACCGATAAAAACTTTGGGAGAAATAATAGATGCAAATATGTCTTTGGTGATGGGGAGTTTAACGGAGACAATGGGTAGAGAGGGGGCCTTGGACAGTTTTGTAGCTCTTTGTGCTGAAATTAGGTTGTCCCTACTGAGGCCAGTCAAATCAGCAACGCAGGCCCCCCGGTGGTTCCATCATGCGTGTTCACTGGTTAATCACCTCTTGCGTAGGGCACTCATTACCCGCCCTCGAGATAAAGACCTTATGGCCCTTCTGCGCAGAGAGTACAAATCTGTGGCCAGAAAGGAAACTATAATTCACCAGTGGGCTACCCTCACATACACTTCTAAGACAAAGGATAGTAAGGTTTTTGGGAGAACAGTATCATGCATGAGGACAATAGATCAAACTGGCACCACTAATAGCTGCCATATAAGGGGTGAGGATTGGGCAGTGCACTTCAAAGCCATCTATATTGCCAATAACCAAACTAATGTTAATGTTGTCAAAACTGACACTTCCACTTTCCCTTTTGTATCCTTATCAGAAGTCACGGCTGCCATTCAGGAGAGTAAGGGCAGGGAGGCACCCGGCGCCAATGGCATTCCCATTGATCTGATTAAGTGTGAGACGACCTTATAGGCACCATTATTGACAAAGGAATTTAATTCCATGAGCCATAATACAATTCCAAAACCATGGGCCCTTTCAATCATAGTGCCCATTTTTAAAAAGAGGAGTCGCTCTGCGCCTAAATCACCCTATATCCTTGATAGACACTCCTGCAAAATTTTGGGGAAAAGTCCTATACAATAGGATACTAACATGGGTCAACAAAAACAATGTATTAAATGAGTGTCAGCTGGGTTTTCAAAATCTAACTTGTATCTTGCTTTTATGGACCTGTCGACGACTTTTGACTGTGTAAATAGAGCTTAGTTATGGCAAATTTTATTTGAAATGGGGATGGACCCCACATTGGTGTGCCCTTTAATATCACTACATGATGAGACAAAAGCATGTGTCAGGTTTGGGACCGGTGAGGAGTTATCTGATGTTTTTAATGTTGAACGAGGTGTGCGTCAAGGGCGTGTGCTTGCCGCTTTGTTATTTATTTTATATATGAATAACCTCAGTCTGAACCTTATAAACAGCACCACTGATGTCCCTATGGTAAACGGCGCACCCATTCCTGTACTTTTATAAGTGGCCGACACCGTAGTAATGACCCACTCCCTGAAAGCCCTACGTATTTTAGTCAATTCTTTTGTGGATTTTATTGAGAAATTTGATCTAAGGACCAATTTCTCAAAATCGTTTACTATGTCCTGCGGCACGAAGCACATACGATCGTCACCCATCACTGTAGGGTCAAATACGTTACTGCACAACAGCACTTTTAAATATTTAGGGTTTTTATTTAGTGCTTCTAGTGCACGGGCGTCCCAAATCGTCCAAAATAGAATGAAATTGTTGAAGGCTGTAGCCTCCCTCCTTATCTTACTATCACCACCAGGAGGTAGGGCTCTTGCCCCATTGTTACAAATATATTCAGCCCAGTGTGTACCTACTGCTACCTACGGGGCAGGAATATGGGGCATTAGTGACCCGCAACCACTGCAATTTGAAGAAAATCGCTTTTGCAGCAAATATTAATGGTGCCTGCATCAACCTCACATTATATTTGCCGTAAGGAGTTATCACTTAATTATTTATGTGACCAAATACGTATTCGCCCTGTGCTGCTGTGGCTCTCCGTTATGAACAATGTGGAAGCCTCACTCACTAGAATGATACTTTTTGACTGCCTGCCTGGCCTGTGACAAAGGGCCCTCTATTCCCTGGCCTGTGACAAAGGGCCCTCTATTCCCTGGCTGTGACAAAGGGCCCTCTATTCCCTGGCCTGTGACAAAGGGCCCTCTATTCCCTGGCCTGTGACAAAGGGCCCTCTATTCCCTGGCCTGTGATAAAGGGCCCTCTATTCCCTGGCTGTGACAAAGGGCCCTCTATTCCCTGGCTGTGATAAAGGGCCCTCTATTCCCTGGCCTGTGACAAAGGGCCCTCTATTCCCTGGCCTGTGATAAAGGGCCCTCTATTCCCTGGCTGTGACAAAGGGCCCTCTATTCCCTGGCCTGTGATAAAGGGCCCTCTATTCCCTGGCCTGTGATAAAGGGCCCTCTATTCCCTGGCCTGTGATAAAGGGCCCTCTATTCCCTGGCTGTGACAAAGGGCCCTCTATTCCCTGGCCTGTGACAAAGGGCCCTCTATTCCCTGGCCTGTGACAAAGGGCCCTCTATTCCCTGGCTGTGACAAAGGGCCCTCTATTCCCTGGCTGTGATAAAGGGCCCTCTATTCCCTGGCCTGTGACAAAGGGCCCTCTATTCCCTGGCCTGTGATAAAGGGCCCTCTATTCCCTGGCTGTGACAAAGGGCCCTCTATTCCCTGGCCTGTGATAAAGGGCCCTCTATTCCCTGGCCTGTGATAAAGGGCCCTCTATTCCCTGGCCTGTGATAAAGGGCCCTCTATTCCCTGGCTGTGACAAAGGGCCCTCTATTCCCTGGCCTGTGACAAAGGGCCCTCTATTCCCTGGCCTGTGACAAAGGGCCCTCTATTCCCTGGCTGTGACAAAGGGCCCTCTATTCCCTGGCCTGTGACAAAGGGCCCTCTATTCCCTGGCCTGTGACAAAGGGCCCTCTATTCCCTGGCCTGTGACAAAGGGCCCTCTATTCCCTGGCCTGTGATAAAGGGCCCTCTATTCCCTGGCTGTGACAAAGGGCCCTCTATTCCCTGGCCTGTGACAAAGGGCCCTCTATTCCCTGGCCTGTGATAAAGGGCCCTCTATTCCCTGGCTGTGACAAAGGGCCCTCTATTCCCTGGCTGTGATAAAGGGCCCTCTATTCCCTGGCCTGTGACAAAGGGCCCTCTATTCCCTGGCCTGTGACAAAGGGCCCTCTATTCCCTGGCCTGTGATAAAGGGCCCTCTATTCCCTGGCTGTGACAAAGGGCTCTCTATTCCCTGGCCTGTGACAAAGGGCCCTCTATTCCCTGGCCTGTGACAAAGGGCCCTCTATTCCCTGGCCTGTGATAAAGGGCCCTCTATTCCCTGGCCTGTGACAAAGGGCCCTCTATTCCCTGGCTGTCCTACGTAAAAAAGTCATTGGAAGGGATTTGGATAAGGTCTTTGAGTCAGCTATAGGTGCGCTACCCAGCAGAAAGCAAGCATAGGCCCTGCTGTTAGAAAAATTGCAGGGTATTAGGTTACATTAGGAATCACAGAAATCCAGCATTGGGGATTACTTACTCGCTAATTCAGGCACTGGATCAACAGATTACCTGGTGAATACAACCGGGAGCTGGGTGCGCTCGCTTCTGCTTCGATTTAGAGCAGGGACCCTGAAATATTCCTTCTGTTTCCTGCGAGGTTTCCAACACAATTTGAGCTCCCAAGTTTGCCGATGCAACAATGTATCAAAGCAAACCATGATTTATTTGACCTTTTTTTGTGGGTACTACCAATTATTTTCGAGAATGTATTTAGTACCTTTTTTAAGGCTCAGAAAATATCGTAAATGCCAAGAAGCTTTTAGGTGTCTGCAAGATTTAGCTGACAATGAACCCTGTTGTTGTGTAAGGCAGCTGTACGTTCAAGAAGCACCATGCACTTTGACTTAGTTCTTATACTCTTTTAGTGTATTTATTTATGTGTGCCATGCTTTTATTCAAGCCCTATATGATACATGTTGGTTGCCGTTTGATGTTTATTTTATTCTCCCTTGTATGTATTTTAATTGTTTTTATGGCAGGTTTCCCTGACGGATAAAGGTGCTTTGATTTGATTACAATAGTCTCGTTTGTGGATAGCACTGTGCACCAAGTTTTGTAGTACTATTTTAGTACTACAAAACTTACTACAAAGTGAAGTTTGTGAATGAGGCCCCCAGTGTTCAGAAATCCAGGATTGAATTAGAGCGGTTGACCTGTGCCCTCAGTAATAGCAGAGGTCAGCTGAAGTCTTAAAGTCAGAGTGATGTTTTATCCCTGCTTATGCTAAGTTATGCCTGCCTGCCAATTACCTTTCTATTTTACTTCATAATAAGGTGCAGTGCTGCAAAATAAAATCTAAAGAACAGTTTGGAATAAATCGGTTTAATATAATATAAACATATACATATTTGTAAAAAGAAGAATAGAGGTAATTTTTGTGTGAAAAAGAAGTGTTGCACCTCCCCCTCCACCCTCCCCACCACTTCCAGGATCAAGGAGATGAAATGCTCATGAATAACAATATGAAGGAGAAGTATCTGTCTCACCTTCTTTGATGGAAGGCAATT
Source organism: Calotriton arnoldi (assembly GCA_963921515.1). Lineage (NCBI taxonomy): Eukaryota > Metazoa > Chordata > Amphibia > Caudata > Salamandridae > Calotriton > Calotriton arnoldi. The sequence continues at coordinate 1,133,886 of CAWUFW010005279.1, read as the reverse complement.
AGGGCTAGAATAGACTGAAACACACATGGCAGGGTTATTAACTTAGGGACTACAGTGCTGGAAGTATTGAGAATGCTGAATGTTATATCACCTGAGCCAAAAGGAGCTCTCGTCATACTTCTTGTGTTCATATGTCTCTATTCCAAAGTTGTAGCAGAGAATTGATAGATAGGCTGACTGAAAGAAAAAAGGGGAAGTATATTACCTACAAATATATAAAAAGGTATAATCTGGTACAATTATTACTGAAAACTGTGAAACAATGTTACCATTGATGACAATGGAGCGACCTAGGAATTATTTACATTAACCACATGAGGTGCAATGGTAAGACGCTAACCTTCACTAGATTGTGAAAGGAGCACAATCCTGCTAAAGGCAAAACCTGGAAACTCTCTCATCTGAGTAATATTCTCACCAAGCTATGACTGAAATAAACACCACAGATTTAAATCACCAATTTTTTTATCAATTTCTGACAACAGGGTAAGGCCTCACATATTTACTGTCTTTTAATTTAAAAAGACACTATGTGCCTGATTTTGAGTTTGGCAGTCATGGCACTCTGTCACGGATGTTTCTGTCCGTCACCACCAGCACGGATTCAGACAGATAAAATGAATATTGGCTTCCCCCTCCCCAAAACCTGGGAGAAAACTCCAGGGTGTGAAGGTCATTAGTGTTTTTGCTTTTCAGAAATACATTTCTATTTTTGGAGTTTGTTTCTGATAAACAGAAAGGTTTGGTGAATGGCCACATAACAGACTGCGCCCGTCCATCGAACTTGTCATACCTTCAGAGAAACTGTTGTTACAGTGGTTTCTCTGAAGGTACAGAGATCACTGCTGGGAAGGCAGTAATCTCTAAATTTGCAGGCGGTAGTCTGCCAGAGGGGCAGTCTGCCACTGTGACAGGACCCGTTTATATCTCTTCTATTTTTAATGTGTGCTTGCCTACAAACTCTGTTATCTCTTTTTATTAGAAAGTGTGAAGTTTAGGCACACACAGAAGTGGTAGCATCATGTTCCCATTCTATCTAGACTGACAAATTGTCATTATTTATGTTATGGTTCCTGCCATGTTAATATGGATGCTTACTTTGGAAGCTAAAATCAAGATGACAAATTTATCACTATATTTATTTTGTCTTATTGGGACTCTAGTGGTGGCAAACTTATAAAAATGAGAGAGAAATCAGTGTTCATTACAGTGACTCATCACACTACAACAGTTGGGGTAAAGCCATCAAGGGTTCCTTTCCGAGAGCCACTCTTGAATTTGTGGTTGTCTACTTTTGCCGGAGATCAATACAAAGTCTATATTCAGTACCTTGAGCTTCAGGTGGGCATTTGAAACCCAGGTTTTGAAAGTGCAGAAGAGGTTTCTTAGGTAATCACTGCAGTTGCATGATTAAACCTTCTGATAAAGCTGGGTCTCATTTGCATAATGAAGTATTTTAATATATTTTGTCAGAGAATAGTACTTTAAGTGTAGCCATTGAGAGTTTTTTATGACAGGATTGAAACTTGCAATACACTGAAGGTAAGGGAAATTAAGATTTTAGGTATTCCTTTGGACAGGCTTGAACCGGTTACCCAAGCAGGAGGCAGATCACTGCAGGACAATGTCATCAAAGTCCATTCAAAATGAGAGGGTGCTGAGCAGGCCTTGACTATCAACGCTGTGTACAAGGGTCCAAAGACATCTAAGACAATGAGGAGCCAGGTATCATAGTTGTTGGTGATGCAAATTGCATCGTTCACCAACGGTATGACTGTTGTGCCAAAACACATTGTGGCCTGAAGGAGGATAGTGTTTTTGATCTTCTTGGTGACTTTGCTCAGGAAGCTGGTTGACGTGGTAAATGAGAGACTGTCCAGGTCAAGATTGGCCATTTTCAGTTGGAAGACGGAGAGGAGAGAAAGTCACCCAGTCTTGAGGGAATCAGGAAGGATGCCTTCGGTGTGGGTCAGAGGAGATGGCCTAACGGCTAGGGCGGTCAACCTCGAATCTGGGGAACTGGGTTCGAGTCTCGGCAATGACGCTGAACATCCTGTGATTCTGGGCAAATCACTTAATCTCCCCGTGCCTAACAAAAATGAATGTGTCCTCATGTAACGCAACTGGTGCTATGTAAAGCGCTCTGATACCCGATACCTTCGGGTCAAGTTCGCGCTATATAAAACTCCGTAAAAAAAACTGTGATATGTGCAGTAACACCGGTTAGTGCACACATCGCAATTATAAGTTGCATGATGAACCCCTTACCCAGGTAATACATGTGAAAATTTACTGAAGGAAAAATGCCCAATAAATAATGGGGAAGGAGAATTTTAGTGTGGTAAGAACCACAATCAGTAAGATTTGTCCCATTTCCAGGGCAATAACCATAACTGGATGCTACTGACCACACCTCATAAATTCTGATCCCTGCAGTGTCGGAATGTTTCAGCTGCGATAACTATTGAAACATTTTCTGGGTTGACCATAATGAGCACCCTAGGTTCAGTTACAAAATCCTTATTATTGTTGGCCTCCACAAGGGACAATCAATACATGTCATCATATGAAGCGCCCTTGGGTGAGTTGGAAAGTCGTGTAAGGTCTTCAATGAGGTTTGAGAAAGGCGTCCATTTGGGAATGCTGGGTGCTGGATTGTGGTAATGATAACTGGAGTTTCCATATCATTGGTGTGTTTCCCGAACGTCTTGATTTTTATTGCGGTATTGACTGCTTTTGACTACTCTGTGAAGTTTATCTGTGGATGGTCCTGTTTGGAACAGTGTTTAATGGCCTTGACTATGGCATTGCTTCTGTTGAAAGCTTTGGTGATATTCTTTCAGCAGTAGAATTCCTTGGCTTCCTTGATGAATCTTCTCTTTCTTGTGCTGACAGCGCTCTGTGCCGCCAGGTCTTCCAAGAGATGTGTATATCACAAAGGACCCTATGCACATAGCGATTTCAAATTCGATTCTTACCGAATCGAAATTGGGAAATCGTAATCCTAATGTACTAAAGAATATATTTAAAAATATTGATTCCTAGTGGGGTTGCAAATTGGCCTACTTCATGAATATTAATGAGGCAGGTAGCAATTTGTGACCCACTAGGAATCACAGCAATCACAGGGATGTTGGCCTGCTGGGGTTAGCACCCCAACATGTCCGTGATCGCTTTCTAATAAAACAAACTTTTTTCTTTGAAATGTAGCCCAGTTTCCTTTAAGGAAAACAGGGTGTGTTTGAAAAGAAAAATGAAAATTTTAGGTTTCATTTTTTAAGAGCAGGCAGTGGTCCCTGGGACCACTGCCTGTTCCTAAAAAAATATTTTGTTAAATATTCTCAAAGGGGAAGGGGATGGGACCCCTTCCCAGTTGCAAATGGTTACCACTACCTTTCAGTAGTCTTTAAAAAATAATGTTTTGCTACAATAATTTAGTCGCTAAACATTAATACATAGCACTGCAATTCGGTATTTGGAAGGAACGACCTAAACACGCCCCTTCCAAATACCAAATCTTACAACAAATTGCAATACAGTAGCAAGTTAATGAATGACAATTTGGCTTTTGTAGATTTCAAAGTGCTTTTTTACGATCACAAATGGCCCGATTTTGGGACCTCCAAAAAAGATTTGTACATAAGGCCCAAATCCTTTCTTGTCTTCAGATGGCTAGTCTACTGACCTTGAGCTTCAGGAGTATCATGGGGGCTGCAAGCTGGGCTTCGATTTGTGAGTTTTCAGAGGGCGAAGGTCTCACTGGTGGCTTAAGTCTGGTGCTGATGACCACACAGGAATGGAGGAGGTTGCAAGCAAATTCAAATTGTGGATAATGGTCCTGATATGAAGGTCCTTAAAGGACCGCATTTGCTGTAGCTCACGGGGAGATAGGGTGTGATGCATAAAAGGTTGAACGGGATTGTGGTTTGGAGTGTGAAGTGAAGCTTGTCACTAATGACCAATAAGGGGTTGTGTAGATTGCAAGCAAATTCAAGTTGTTCAGAATGGTACTGATATAAAGGTCACTGAAGTAGCATAATTGCTGTAGTTCACATGGTGAGCGAGTACGAAATGTAAAAGTGTGAACTGGATTGCAACGTGATCTGTGGCAGTAGTGTGTGGCTGGTAAGGATTGGCACTGAAGAGCAGAAAAGGTCCAGAATATTGTCCTTCATATGGGTGGTAAGAAAGTGGAGAAGAAAGAAAGTGAAAGGGGAGGGTGAATAAAAGAGAAAAAGGATGAGAAAAAGTGATGGTGGAAGAAAGTAAATAAAGAATATATGAAATTGAAAGGAAAAAGAATGAATGAAACAAAGAAAAACAGGAGACAAGAAATGGAAAGGAATGAAAGACAGAAAAAGAGGATAAAATGAAGATAGAAAAAAGTGAATATATACTCTCCTGATGAGGCACACAAAAAGCAATTTCATGCACATATACCATGCCTCAATTTCTATTTAAAACTCCCAAATGTATTGCCCTTCTAGCGGCAATAAACAATGAGGATTGAGCCTTCTTCTAATCTGGTTCAATTATTAGCCAATTATTTGCATAGTATGGTGCTGAAGATCCATGGTGAGTGTTGGAAAGTGGATTATTAGTAGTGGCAAATATGCATCTGCCACTGGCGATAAGGCCACTAACAGAGTCTAGGGCTTGGAATAGGTCTTAGACAATTATTCCTATGCTCAACCCTTGGTAGCTTGGCTGCAAGCAGGCAGGCTTAACATCAAAGACAGGTATGTAAAGCATTTAAAAACACCAATTCAGTAAATAATTAAGACACAACACATAATAAAAATCCAACACCAATTTATTAAAAAAGGGAGTATTTTTATCTTTAAAAGGACTCCAAAATGAAAAAAATCCAATGTAGGGAACCGGAGATATGAATTTGTAAAGATTTAGCGCCATATAGCACATACTAACCCATTGACCCTTTAGGGACATCTGGTCGCACTAGACCGGGACAAAGTCAAAATTTCAGGCCAACTGCGATGGAGCCCTATGCGGCTACCCTTGCGGTAGGTCTCGGTCAAACGTTTTTACCTTCTGAATTAGAAACTTTTCTTGAGCTTTTCTTCCCCGGGGTCCCTCGAAGCTCTCAGCCAGTCTGGATTCAGTGAGGGTTTGACAGCTTACCTTGCAACAAGCTCCCGGTCACACTTATGGAAGTCAGACTTTTGGAGCCTTCCAGCGGGATGAACCAGAGATCCAGGCCGGCTCCCGGTTGAAGGTGGGCGTCTTGACTTTCACGGTTGGTCCCGGTCACCTCCTCCACGTTAGGACGTAGAAAGTTTTACGGAGCTTTTTCTTGCAGGGTCCCTCGATGCTCGAACTCTGGAAGTCTGCCTTCCGTAGCTTTTTAGCGGGTCGAACCTGGACAGCAGGTCGGCTCGCGGTTGAGGGTCGCCGGCTTGGCTGGCCAGGTTTAATCGGTCCACTTCTGGAGCTTTTTTTCAAAGTTGCTTCAAACTTCTGGAACTTCTTCCTGAAGTTCCTTTGAGGGTCCCAAAGTGTCTAAAACGTACTCCAAGGGTCTGGAAGCTCCAAGATGGTCATTGAAAGTTTGGGACTTCAATTTCCACAATCCACTTGGACAAAGCCCTTACAAATTCACTGGTAGTACTCCAGGCAGGGTATTCTTGGTGGTGATGCTACAGGTGAGCTCTGTTAACCTGTAGTCCACACTTTAGTCCTCTTGAAGCAGGTTTGATCCACAGGGCTGTAGTTCCTGATTGTGCAGCAGGCGCAGTCAGTCAGAGTGCAGGGCCTGGTTGGTGCAAATCAAACTTCCAGCATGGACCCTTCCTCAAGTTTCAAGCAGCAGATATGAGAGGCACTGCACCTTCAGATATGTATTCAGTGTTCTCTGGGGTCACACAGGCGAGCACTCCTGTCCAATGAGGTGCAGGACAACATCCCAGAGCATGACAATTTCCTCCAAAGTGTGGCACAATGGTCTCCCAGAAAGCACTATTTCTCCAAAATTCAATATGGCTGAAGTCCCAGCAGAGAGACATGCCTAAACCAACCTCCAGGATGGCTAATCTCCATATTCTCCTTCCCCCATGGCATCAGCACATTCCTTCTTTAAGCCTGCCATCTGGCTGGGTTCAAAGAGTAGGGTTGTAAATGAAACTGGTTTCTCCTGCTTGTCTCCTCCTTCTATTGAAGATTATTGTTTGCGACCCCTCCCCTGGCTCTGGTATTCCTATGGAGCAGAAACCTCTCCTTCCAGAATGGCTATTTAACCCCAGGGGCTACTTATCACCTCATCAAAGCAGCCTGGCTAATCCACTTAACTCTGACCAATCGGGACAGATCACTGGAAGGCTGAATTTTGGCTTACAGACACAAAAGTCTTATAAATTCTTGTCTGTACATTTTAGGATAAATTCAACAATAGCATATTGCTGGATTTATCAATACCATTATAGTAAGTCCTTGAATTATATTTTCATGATTCTCCTGTCTGGAATTATTAGTTACTAACGTCTTGCCATGTTAACGTATGTGGCTGGGGACTTGCAATGGGGAAAATGACTTGGGCAATTTTTCCAACATCAGGGCTTATAAAACATCTTTTACAAGGACCCTGCCTATATCTACAGGACCCTACACCCCAGGGATACCTAGGGGAGACTTTAGGGGTTCTGAAAATGTAAACGTATTGCGGATCCTCACTCCACAGTGCTCCAAGCACAAAAGTCGATTTTGGGAAGTACTTTACTACAATGTGGGAAGTGAAATGTACAATTTCACTAAACCCAAGGCATATAAAACTTATTTTATAAGGGTCCTCCTTATAAATATCTGCCCCCCACCACTGGGACACCTAGGAGAGGCCCTAGGGGTAACTAATATACCACAACATTGTAGTTTATTAATTTTTGAGTTCCCCAAACACCAAAGTCGAGTTTGGGCACAATTTAGAAATTAAAAGCAGTCCTGCAACACAGGGCTGCTTTTAAACTGACCTCAGGCCTCAGCATTGCACACATGCAAGTGCAGAAAGGGCTGTTGGCCTCTAAACTGCCATGTCCTATTATATACTAGGGACTTAAAGGTAGCTTTGATCCCCCTGCCCTTTGAAGTACTAGGGCCTTATAGGGGAGGTCATGCCAATCATTGGGGTATCCTAACCCATAGTGTACCCTAGTGTATGTAGGTGTTTTAACTGTATTCTAAGTGTCTTTTCAGCAAAGCACTTGCCCTGGGCCTGGTTAGGCAGAGCCCTGGGACAGTCAGTCAGTTACCACCAGTACAGGTCTGCCAAAAATGGGGGGTGCCCAGGGCATAGGATGACTTTGCAACAGTGAGATATCATCAATTTGTGTTTCTAAGTCAACATATCTTCCTCCCTAATGTCCATACCCAGTTTCTATTGTCATGTTTGAAACATCCTCAACTCTCCTTCAGATTTTGTGAAACACATGTATATAAGTAAGTTTTCTGAATTACATATTAATCAATATTTGAGTACACTACTTTTTCAGGTTAATAATGCAATTAAACCTCTTTTCTGACAGATACTTAACAACTCCATTAGCTTCTACTTAATCTCAACTCTGCAATCATTAGGAGTTTATTGGAGAAAATTATTCTTACACCAGACAATTCTGTTACATTCCGACTCATCTCTCTCTTGTTTCCAGCAACTGTAAGGATATGTTGAGAATAACATGTTAGATTTTTTACAGCTGCTTATGGTGCCAAAACTGCTGTGATTTTGAGAGAATCATCAATTATATGAGTGTGATTCCTGATAGTGTTAAACCTGTCAACAGGTCTGGGTTGTCAACAGGAGACATTTTCACAAGGCATCAACTCCGGGGGAACTTAAGGGATGAAAGCATTGGGGCTGGATCTAAGGGAATGATATATGATTAAAAAGAGGTCCAAATACCAGGGTACGACACAAAAGGCACAGGGGAAAGTACAGGAGCAGCGCCTGGTTTCATAACAATGTTGAAGAACTGGCCGCCTTACCTCGCAGCATGGTGAAGTACAGGCAATGACCCAACATCAACAGGACCGAAGTAGAAGATCTGAGGGACGCAATAGCCAGCCTGACCATTGTGGTGGATAGGCTGGTTTCCACAGAGCAAATTATGCCAAATGTCCTCCATAAAGCAGTCGATGCTGACAATGAGGTGAAGTTCCATTCTGAGAAAATCAGGAAGAAATGGATTGTCTTACTCCCATTTCTTTTATTTGCCTAAAGAGAGGTACCACAAAAAGAGTTGGCTTTAGCCCTTTAAGCTTTTCTATAGGTACCCTATTAGAGGTATTTTAAGTCTAGTCAGAGAAGGGTAGGAGAAACCTCTCTAAAAACCCAAAACAGGGCAAAGTAGACTTTGTGCTAGGCCTGCGTTCCCATGTGGCAGAATACATGAAGACGGCTAACCAGAACCTAGAGATCAGCTAGGAGCTTATTAAGCACTGGTATGACAAGAAAGCTTCCTTAGTAGAGTACAAGCCAAGTCAAAAAGTGTGGGTGGTGGAGTCTGTGGCTCCCAGGGTCCTCCAGAACAAGTGGAATTGGCCCTACACAGTGCTCGAAAAGGTAGGAGAGGTCTCTTACCTGGTGAACCTTGGAACTCCCAGACACCCCCATCGGGTGATCCATGTCAACCATTTAAAACCACACTGTGAGAGGGCAGACATGACTATTCTCATGGTGACTGATGAAAGAGAGGAGGAGGAGGCTGAACCTCTGCCAGGACTCTTAATCAGTAATGCAAAGGATGTTGCCAGTTACTAGAACAGTTTGCTGGTCTGTTTTTCCTTACACCTGGCCAAAGCCAGAGTATTGTCTATGACATAGACACTGATGACAGTTTACCTGTCAAGAACAAGATCTACAGGTTGTCAGATAAGGTCAAGGCCAGCATTAAGGCAGAAGTTGCCAAGATGTTGAACCTGGGGTGATTGAGTCCTCCAGCAGGCCCTGTGCCGGCCCTGTGGTGCTGGTGCCCAAGGCCAACCCGAAAAGGGGGAGCCAGTACTCACATTCTGTATAGATTACAGAGGACTCAATGCTATCACTAAGACTGACGCACACCCCATCCCCAGAGCTGATGAGCTTATTGGCAAACTAGGGGCTGCAAAGTACCTTAGTACTTTTTACCTTACTTCTGGGTACTGGCATATTGCCCTGACGGAGGAAAGGAGAGGTCAGCATTCTACACTCCAAAGGCCTATCTTCAGTCCAAAGTCATGTCCTTTGATCTGAAGAATGCCCCTGCCACCTTCCAAAGGCTGGTGAACAGGATACTGTCAGGGTTGGAGCGTTTTAGTGCAGCGTATCTTAATGATACAGCTGTCCTTAGCTCCACATGGCAGGACCAACTGACCAACCTCAGGGAAGGGCTTAGGGCCCTGCAACAGGCAGTCCTGACTGCCAAGGCCGGCAACTGCCAGATGCGGCAGGGATCTGTGGTGTACCTTGGCCACCTTGTTGGTGGGGGACATGCGCTGCCTCTTAAAACCAAGCTTCAAACCATCATTGCTTGGTAGTCTCCCAAAACACAAACCCAGGTCAGAGCCTTTCTAGACCTGACTGGGTAACACAGGAGATTTGTGAAGTGGTATGGCACCATTGTTGGCCCCCTGACAGAACTCACCGCAAAGAAACAGCCCAAGAAGGTAATTTAGTCTGACGAGTGTCAGAAGGCCTTTGACACCCTGAAAGAGACCCTGTGCCCAGCACCTGTATTCAAAGCACCAGACTGTAGCAGAGAGTTTGTGGTCCAAACAGATGCTTCAGGGCATATGATTGGGGCAGTATTGTCACAACGAAATGAAAAGGCCAGGACCAAGTAGTTGCCTATATTAGTAGGTGACTCCGCCTCAGAGAGCAGCACTGGGGTGCCATTGAGAGGGAAGCCTTTGCTGTGGTTTGGTCCCAGAAGAAGCTGAGACCCTATCTATTTAAGACTCACTACAAGGTTCAAACTGACCATAGGCCTCTCAGATGGCTAATGCAGATGAGAGGGGGAAACCCCAAATTGCTGAGGTGGTCAGTCTCCTTACAAGCAATAGACTTTACAGTAGAACACAGACCAGCGACTGACCATGCTAATGCAGATGGCCTTTGCAGGTTCTTCCGCTTAGATGATGATAACTACCAAGGAAATGGTTAGGCTGCTCCTCACCTTTCACTTGGATGTGGGCCATGTAAGAAAATGCCTCTTTTTGCATGATCACCCCTTTTTGTAACTGAAGTTGGATTTTGGACTCTGTACACGGGGACCCTGCTAAACAGACCCCCAGTGCATGTGGTTTGACCCCTAAAAACGTGTTGAAACGGTTAAAAATCCTAATGGACACACTCAGCTTACCAATAAGCATCTAGTATATGGTACCTAGGTACCCAGGGTCTGTAAGTAAAATGTCGCTAATGGATTGCAGCACATATTGTGCCACCACTAAAGTGGTAATGGAAAGCATGTCTTAAGGCCTGCTCTTGCAGCCTGAGTGTGCAGTTTTAAAACTACAAATTGGACCTGGCAAAATAGACCAAGCATAAATGTTCCTTTTTATTTCTAATAGGTCGCCCCTAAAGCAAGCCCTAGGGCAGGGTGCATGATATTTTAAAGGTAGGACATGTCTAATTAAGTTCTACATGTCCTGGCAGTGAAAAATATCCAGTCAATTTTGACTGTGGCAGGACTGGCTCTCCCATAGAAACGCACTGGGTTACATTACAACAGTTTATAATGCATAACTTCAGTTTGGGAATAGCTATAACAATGATTCAAGGATTCAAATTAATAGTAATTTAAGATCCAATCTAATGATCAAGTCAGATTCTAAATTACTATTTTGAAAATGGCACTTTTAGAATGTTGCCATTTTCTTGTCTGAAAAGGCTAATAGACTTGTCAGAGTTAATTTCAAACTGTCACCTTGCAGCCCGCTGAGAGGTGTGAATCGCTCCAAGGAATGGGAAAAAAGGGCCTTGGCTGGGAGGAGGTGTGATCTCTTTTAAACAGGAGGGCCTGGGGATGTGCCCACCAACTGCACAAGTATCAAAGAGGCATCCCCAGTCACAGTCAGGTGTAACTCATACCTAGGCTTGCCCCTGCCATTGTCCTAGAAGCCAGAGTGGCACCAATCCCAGTGGAGGGGAAAACTGTTTGCAGGGGGAGTTCCTCATTTTCTTAGACACACCACGAGTTGTGCCCGGAGCTCTGATCAGGGGAAAAGTGGATCTGCCATGTTGGATTTTGTCAGAGCAGGTAACTGTGGGACTGTTTAGGGCCAAACCCACAGGATGTTATGTGACAGTGGGTAGGGTTGCCCCTGGGAACTTTTTCCCTATTGGCCACCGAGCTGCCCAAACCCACAAGTTTGTGCTGGGCATAAAAGTGGCAACCCTGTGTACCTTCTTCAGGACACCTCTCGAACTGTGCAACACAGAAGGAGGACTGCACTTGCTGTTAAACCTGTGTAGAGAAACCCAAAGGGCTGGACCTGATCTCCACTTGCACCCAGGACTGAAGAATTGACTCTAAGGACTAGTTGGCTAGCGGCTTGTTAACTCCAGCAACAAGAAAGCTGCAGGAAGCCAAAGATTCTGCTGAGCCGAGCTGACCAGTTCCAACTGGATTTACCCTGGATGCTGCCGGTGGCTTCTGGGAAACTAAGTCCTAACCCTCAGTGGTGCCCAAAAGGTCCTGGACCCTTGGCTGGTTTTAGTGTTTACTCCTTTTCCATCCACAATTGCAAGACTGGACACTAGAAACATTTTCTGAAGTTGTCACAAAAAGAACCAGAGGCCACCACCAGGCTGCTGACGAGTCACAGCCGCTGACTTAAAACTACTGGTTGAACTCAACATGCTGGTTTGCCCTGCTGAAAGGTTCATGACTTCCAAAAACGTTTCTAAATCGGAACATAGAGGACTTCACCGGGACCAAATACAAGCAGCACCCTACCTATGATGACACCTTCTTGGTCCTGATCTTCGTATTTCGCCCACTCTGAGTTTTCTCGTGTTTGACATCGAGAGCCTCAAGCTTCTCACCACTTCAACTAAAAGTCTACTTTCTCACAATGGATAAATATGCCTGCTGCAGAGATCTTTAGTACCCAGAAAACAGGGTCCAACTTTGCTAAGATAATTGGTTTGGTTATTGTGCCTGCTACAGATGTCTGTACCTAACAGAGATCTGTACCTACCTTGACTTTTAGTAAATTGAATCTGAACTGATCTAACATCCCTTCATTTCACAGAAATGTTACTACAGGGGGATACATGTTCAGGGACTTTTTCATATCTCTTAAATAGTCATCAACCTGATATTTCATGTTATTCAGATGAATATGTCTAAGACTTCTTAAAGGCAACTGAAGCAAATTAAATTATAATTGATCGATTAAGTATCTTCATACAAATGACTAAGGTTCTGTGATGGTTACGTGCTGCAGTGTGAGGTCCAACAAGTACACCTCTGCTTTATTATTGCATGTTTTGGCGCCCTTCAAATTCTGCATTTTGATTTTAGAAAAAGGAATATCTGATTCATGTTTATAATAACTAAATTGCCATTAACATGGTGTTTGTAACTTGTATGCTGAATTTATATTCACATGTACACTGCATGTAACTTAATAGATTTGTAAATATCCCGTGTTGAAATGCATAGAGACTTCTCCTGGTTCCTTCTGGGTGCCCATGATAGAATGATAAATGTAGATCTAATGTACAAAGTGATGACAAGGAAGCTAAATTAGAGTGATGTCTTCTGACCACTGAGGGAGTTAAATACTTGTGAGCAAGGCATTCACAAAGGCTTAGGTATATTTTGGGAAAAAGACTTATTAAATAATGGAACTAACAGAAAAGATGGAATTTAAGTACTTTATGGAACCTTCCATGATTAGCAATTTTTTTTAATGCAAGACTATTCCAAATACTTTGGGGGAGAACAGAAAAATCCATACCTCCAAACCTAGAAAGCTTGAAATGTGGGACCAACAACAAAATTGTGGAGCCATACCAAAGAGAATCGAGGAGGTGCCATGCTTAGAAGGTGGAATTAATACATTTAGGCCCTTGTTAAAAAAGGTGAGGTGGGCTAGACAAACGGACTTAAAGTTGATCCACGTCCCGGAGGCGCACGGCGCACGGCATGCTGCCGGTTTTACTAAAAATCCTGATCTACGCTACCAGTATGATAGGCGGACCTTTACTCCTTCTGGATGAGGCGCCTATTTGCAAATGCAAGGACATGGATCTTGGGGGAGATCTAATCCGTACCTGTGCACATTGTAATTGGCGGCCTGCACGCGATATCCTTTCTCTCAGGCAGGCTGACTGCAATGCGGGGAATGACAATAAGGTAGGCCAGAGAGTAGGATTCAAGGCCTTTCTACTGAATAAACGATCCCTACAGAAGAATCGTCGCCTGATCTGTTGTTCCTTACAGAGACTTGGCTCTCGCAAGATTCCAACCCTACCTTAGCCACGGCAATTGCTCCCGGCTACAAGATCTTGAGACTAGATCGCCAGGTTGGCAAAGGAGGGGGCATAGCAATTATCTATAAAGATAAATTTGTATGCAATCATATTACACTTGGTGAATTGGAGGGTGCCGAATGCCTGGGCTTCCAATGTACCTTATCAGCACAACAATCGTTAGCTGGCACGCTCATTTATAGGCCCCCGGGCCCGGGTAAAGCATTTCTGAACTCAATTAGCGAGATGATGGCACCTCTGGCCCTCCGTTTTAATCATTATATGATTTGGGGGGATTTTAATTTTTATATGGATATTTCTACTGACCCGGAAGCCACAACACTTACTGAATCTTTACCTGTCCTGGAATTGGATCTGGCAGTCCTGCACCCTACACATAATAAAGGCCACACTCTTGATCAGATCTTTATGAATATTAGTCTAGAGGTAGAGGCCCCCCATCCTCTGGTATGGTCTGACCATTTTCTTATTAAGTTCAGGATACCCCAGTTGGGTACGGGTCATCCGGTGACAGCTGTGAAAGAAGGCACTAAATTTAGAGCCTTCCACCGTATCAATCCGGTGGCCTTAGGTGAAATGCTTGATTCTTCCACTCCCCTACTTCTCGGAAAGGCCGAAAGTGATGCCTTGCTGCTTGACTCTTGGCTGCTTCATAATGTCAATCAATTAGCCCTCTTGCAGTCGCTATCATCTAGAACAACCAAACTTTCTGCCCCCTGGCACAATCAACTGCTCAAAGATAGCAAAATTATCTGCAAAAGGTTGGAAAGGAAATGGCAAAAAAACTATGATCTAGACGCCAAAAGTGAATATAAACAATCACTTAAAGGTCACTATAATAAAGTTTATGAGGCAAAAAAGACTTATTTTACTAACAAAATAGAATTGTCCAAATTTAAAAGTAAAGAGCTTTTTAAAACTGTAAAAACCTTCACTAACCCAGCCTTGGAGTTGAAGGCCGTGCCGGCCACTGCCGATTGGCCTGTAGTACTAGCAACTTTCTTTCATGATAAGATTAGGACGATCCAAGAAGTTCTGAGGGCAAGCTCGCCCTCGGATGGCGAAATATTATTAGGTCCTTCTATGGAGCCTGTGTTAGGAGCTGCACATTCGCTGCAGCAATTCCCCCCGATGTCATTGGAAACCTCCCTAGCTAGCATCAATAGCCTGAAGTCGGGCTCTCCCTCCGACCCTTGTCCAGCAAAATTGCTAGTGTCTATTGCACAGGCAATTAATCCGGTGGTAAATAAAATTTGCAACACTTCATTAGAATCTGGACACATGCCATCTAGATGGAAGCAGGCAAAAATGTTGCCACTGCTTAAAAAACCGTCCGCTGACCCGAAAATTCCAGAAAGTTACAGGCCCATCTCCCTTCTCCCCGCCTTCTCTAAGGTGTTGGAGAAATATGTTAACTCGGTGATTACTGACTATGTGGAAACCAACAGCCTTCTACACAGTACTCAGTCCGGGTTTAGAGCCAACTATAGCACAGAGTCTGCTTTATTAGAAGTCTCCGAACACATTAGGGAGAGCTTGGATGGGGGTGGGAAAACCATTCTGATCCTGTTAGACCTATCAGCGGCCTTCGATACCGTGTCCCATGATATACTTTTGGACAGGATCCAGGCTCTCGGTATCGGAGGCTCAGTTTTAATGTGGCTTGCCTCCTATTTGAAAGACAGGGATCAGGAGGTTTGGATTCCTCCTTTTGCAGCTGGAATACAGAGAATGGAGGTGAGAGTCCCTCAGGTCTCCATTCTGAGCCCCACATTATTCAATCTTTATATGTCTCCTTTAGCTGTCCTAGCGGAGACATATGGAGCGAAAATCATCTCATACGCTGACGATACTCAGCTCCTTTTCTCCTGTGACAAAGGGAAAAGCTTCGAGGGATCCAAGATTAAAATTTGCCTCTCAAAAGTGTTTGCATTGCTAAGTTCGAACCAGCTTAAATGCAATCCGGAAAAGTCGGAAATTATCTTTTTTGGCTCTCAACCGCCAGATGACTGGAGACACTGGTGGCCAGATGATATGTTGCCACCGCTCGCTGCACAACAAAAGGTAAAGAATTTGGGCGTCTTGATAGATGATCATCTATCTATGAAGGCCCAGGTCCAATCTGTGGTGGGAACGTACTTTGGCCTCCTCAGGATGCTGAGGAAGTTCCTTTCACTCCTGACTTTAGACTACAGGAGATCTGTGGTCCAGGCACTGATTACTTCAAGACTGGACTATGTGAATGTACTCTACCTCGGCCTTCCAGAATATGTTCTCAAGCGTCTGCAGGTGGCACAAAATGCCGCCGCCAGAGCCATCCTCAGGCTTAAAGCTAGGACTCATATGTCCCCCCCATCTCAGAGCGCTCCATTGGCTCCCGGTAAAGAATAGAATCAGATTTAAAGCTATGGTGCTATTCTTTAAAGCGTTGCATGGTATGGGGGCTAAGTACCTTTGCAGAAGGATTGCACACTACGTTCCTTCCAGGACTTTGAGATCTTCCTCGATGAATCTAGCCACGGTCCCTAGATATTCCCGCGTCCGGGCTGGGCGCTCCTCGTTTGGGTTCCTTGGTGCTCAGGCCTGGAATGCGTTGCCCGCTTCGCTGAGAGCGGTGACTGATTTAGTTACTTTCAGGAAGCGTCTCTGTTAGAAATGGGGGTCTCTAGTTGGCAAGGGTTTGCACCTTTGTCCAAATAGGGACCCTTCTTCCTAGTCAGGATAAGGGAGTTACACTCCTAAAATAACCCCTGCTCACCCCCATGGTAGCTTGGCACGAGCAGTCAGGCTTATCTTAGAGGAAGTGTGTAAAGCATTTGCGCATAACCAACAGTAATTCAGTGTAAGTACTACAAAAGGACACCACACCAGTTTAGAAAAATATCCAATATTTTTATATACTTAAGACAAGACCAAAAACGATAAAAATCCACAATACAGTACTTAAAAATCTTCAGTTATCAAAATATGCTTGAAAAACAGTTCCTGGATGTCGATAGCTCCGTCCGGGGCTGTCACGGCGTCGTGAGCAAACAAATCCAAACAGTTCTGGCTGACCGCGGCGTCGCGGGCCAGCTACGGTGTCGGGAAGACCCGCAAACAGTACCTTTTAGAAATGCAGGGCGTCGGCGACCTCTCGTTGAGCTTCCGAAAGCACGGCGTCTGCAGGTGTCGGTTCCGGAGGTCGGTGCAGGAGTCGTCGGGGCCCTCAAAGTCACACGCGTTGCAGATCAAACTCCTCTCTGTTGGAAGTCAGAAGCGCTGGCGTCTGCAGGCGTCGGTGCAAAGTGCAGCGGTGCGGCGCCCTCAGGGCGCGGTGCGAGCAGCGGCTCGGTGGCGGCATCAGATGGGGTCGTCGATGAGACCAGGGTCGCGGTGCGAAGTGAATGCGGTGCTCGTCGTGGTGCTGGCAGGTCGCGGTGCAAGCAGCGGCGTCGTCGTTGCTGAAGCGCTGTCGTCGGCTGACGAACTGGAGTCGATGGCGCCGGCGTCGGTAGGCCAAGGCTGCGGTGCGGGATGAGGGCGGTGCGTCGTGTAACTTTGCTAGCGTTGCCCTCGAACCACGGTGCAAGCAGAGGTGTAGATTTCGGCGTGGAGCGGTGTCGTCGGGGATACCAAGGCGTCGTTGTGAAGCGAGGCGGTGCGGAGTGCGGTGCCCACAGGTCGCGGTGCGAGCAGCAGCTCAGTGGCGGCGTCAGCAGGCGGCGTCGGTGAGACAGGGTCACGGTGCGGCGTTGCAGCGGTGTCTTCAGGACACGGAGTCAGCAGCGTCGTCGTCGACGTTGTCGGGTTGCTTTTTCTTCTGTTGCAGCACAAAACATACAGTTCCCAGGGCTGAGGGCAGAAGAGCTTGAAGTCTTTGCTGTTCCTGAGACTTCTTGAACAGGGGGAAAGCTCTACCTCAAGCCCTTGGAGAAACTCACAAAAGTAGATTGCAGAAAGTTCAGTCCAGTCCTTTCACTGCCCAAGACAGAAGCAGCCACTGCAGGCCAACACAGCAAAGCACACAGCAAAGTGGTAGTTCCTCCTCACAGCTTCTCCAGCTCTTCTTCTTGGCAGTCTTCTTGGTCCAAAAGAGTTCTAAAGTTCAGGGGGTCTGGGCCCCAATATTTATATCCCAAAATCCTTTGATCTCTTAGGCAGAGAGTGTCTGTGCCCAGCCAAAACCAGTTCTGCCTTCTCTGGTGTGGCTTCCTGGCAGGAGGTGGAGACGGCATTGTCAGAGGCAGACCAGGCCCATTCAGGTGCGAGGAAATCTCCTCCCCCTATTCTAAATGCAGCCCAGGTCTATTCAGCCCTTTCCTGACCCACCTAGACTATCCGGAGCCACTCCTGCTCCCCAGCCCTCTGTCATCCAAAACACAGACAGTCAATCCACATTCTAGCAGAGGCACACTGGATGACTGAGCAAGAAAATACCTACTTTCTAAAAGTGGTATTTTCAAACACAGAATGTAAAAATCACCTTCACTAAAAGATATATCTTTAGATTCTGAGTTCAGGCATACTAAACTTTATTTTCCTACCTAATTCCCCGGGCCAGTTAGGTTTATAAGATGTTATAAACAAACTCCCCATTCTGTCCTATGGGGAACAGGTAGCCATGCAATAGTGAAAAACGAAATTGGCAGTAATTCACTATCAGGACATGCCACACACACTAGGGCATGTCCTACCTTTCACATACACTGCACCCTGCCCACAGGGGTACCATGGGCCTACCTTATGGGTGGCTGACATGTAAGAAAAGGGAAGGTTAGGGCCTGGCAAGTGATGCCAAGTCGACATGGCAGTACCAGACTGCACACAGGCTCTGCAATGGCAGGCCAGATTCACATTTACGGGCTGTTTGTGTGGGTGGCACAATCCAGTGCTGCAGCCCACCAACAGCATTTGATTTACAGGCCCTGGCACACGCAGTGCACTTTACTAGGGACTGACACATAAATCAAATAGGCCAATCATGGAAACACCAATCCATAACACATTTTACCACAGGAGCACTTGCACTTTACCACTGATCAGCAGTGAGAGAAGTGCGCAGAAACACTACGCCAGCAAAAACAGAGTCAAAACCGGGAGGTCAGAAAGCAAAAACTCAGGGGAAACACGACAAAAGATGCCAAGTCTAAACACATGTCCCCTCCAGCTGAAAGTAGGGAGAACTACCCACCCTCCTGGGAGTTCTCTTCACTAAGGCGTAAGAACCTGGATAGACCATCTGCATTGGCGTGTTCTGTGCCAGGACGGTGTTCCACCGTAAAGTCCATTCCCTGTAGGGAGATGGACCACCTCAGCAGTTTTGGATTCTCACCCCTCATTTGCATTAACCATCTGAGGGGCCTGTGGTCTGTCTGAACCCGGAAGTGAGTCCCAAACAGGTAGGGCCTCAGCTTCTTCAGTGCCCAGACCACAGCGAAAGCTTCCCTTTCTATGGCACCTCACCTCTGTTCCCTGGGGAGTAGTCTCCTGCTAAGGAAGACTACAGGCTGGTCTAGGCCCTCTTCGTTCAGTTGTGGGAGCACCGCTCCCACACCATGCTCTGAAGCGTCAGTCTGCACGACGAATTCCTTGGAGAAGTCGGGTGCCTTGAGCACGGGTGCCGTGCACATGGCGGCCTTCAGGGCATCAAAAGCCTTCTGGCAGGACTCAGTCCAGATCACCTTCTTGGGCTGCTTCCTGGAAGTCAGCTCTGTCAAGGGGGCAACAATGGTGCCATAGCCCTTAACAAACCTCCTGTAGTACCCGGTGAGACCTAAGAAGGCTCTCACCTCTGTCTGGGTCTTGGGGGGCTCCCAAGCCAGAATGGTGTCAATCTTGGGTTGTAGGGGCGCCACCTGGCCGCTTCCTACCTGGTGTCCCAAGTACACCACGGAACCCTGCCCGATCTGGCACTTACTGGCCTTGATCGTGAGGCCTGCCCTCTGCAGAGCCCTCAACACTTCACCGAGGTGCTGCAAGTGTTCTTCCCAGCTGGAACTGAACACTGCGATGTCATCCAGGTAGGCGGCACTGAAATACTCCAGCCCCGCCAACACCTGGTTGACCAACCTCTGAAAGGTGGCAGGGGCATTCTTCAACCCAAAGGGCATCACCCGGAACTGGTAATGTCCTTCTGGGGTTGAGAATGCTGACCTCTCCTTGACCCCATCGGTTAAGGCAATCTGCCAGTACCCAGACGTTAAATCAAACGTGCTGAGGAACTTGGCAGCTCCCAACCGATCAATGAGCTCATCAGCTCTGGGGATGGGGTGCGCGTCAGTCCTGGTGACGGCATTGAGCCCACGGTAGTCCACACTAAACCGCAGTTCTGGAGTGGCACTGGGTGCAGCAGCCTTTGGGACCAAGACCACTGGGCTGGCCCAAGGACTGTTGGAAGGCTCGATCACCCCTAACGCCAACATCTTAGAGACCTCCTCTTTAATGCTGGCCTTGACCCGGTCAGTCAACCTGTAAATCTTGTGCTTCACAGGAGGGCTGTCACCGGTGTCCACGTCATGGGTACACCAGTGAGTAACACCTGGGGTCAGGGAGAACAGTGGGGCAAACTGTCCCAACAACTGGTGACAGTCGCTCTGCTGCTCTGGGGTGAGTGTAGGGGAGAGGATCACACCTTCCACTGACCCATCGTGCTCCTTGGTAGACAGGAGGTCAGGGAGAGGTTCACTCTCCTCTTCCACCCCATCATCTGTCGCCAAGAGCATGCTCACTTCGGACCTCTCGAAGTGGGGCTTGAGGCGGTTCACGTGGAGGACCCTCAGGGTTCCTTGGAGTCCGCAAATCCACCAGGTAGGTGACATCACTTTTGCGCTCCACCACCTCAAATGGCCCAGTCCACTTGTCCTGCAAGGCACAAGGTTCCACTGGGGCCATGACCCACACTTTCTGCCCAGGTTAAAATTCGACCAGAGTGGCATTCTGGTCATACCACTTCTTCATTTCTTCCTGGCTTGCTTCTAGGTTCGCCTGAGCGAGTTTCCTGAAGCGGGCAATTTGGTTTCTGAAGGCCAGCATGTAACTAAACACATCCTGGGGAGTTTTCCTGGGAGCTGCCTCCCAGCCTTCCTTTACCAAACTCAGAGGTCCTCTCACAGGGTGACCATACAGAAGCTCAAAGGGACTGAACCCAAGAGACTTCTGTGGCACCTCCCAGTACGCAAAGAGAAGGCATGGCAAGAGGACGTCCCACTTACGCCTCATGGGTTCTGTTAGACCCTTAATCATGCCCGTCAAGGTCTGGTTGAATCTCTCCACCAGACCCTTACCTTGTGGGTGGTAAGGGGTGGTGAACTTGTAGGTTACACCACACTCCTTCCACAGGGATGTCATATACTTGGATATGAAATTGGTCCCCCTGTCAGAAACCACCTCTCTGGGGAACCCCAAGCGGGAAAAGATCCCCATTAACGCCCAGCCCACCACTGGCACCGTCGTTGTCCTGAGAGGAATTGCCTCCGGGTACCGGGTGGCATGGTCCACCAAGACCAGGATGTACCTGTTGCCCATGGCTGTCTTGGGATCCAGTGACCCCACAATGTCCATCCCTACCCTTTCAAAGGGTGTTCCAACAACTTGAAAAGGTTGGAGAGGAGCTTTGACCTTCCTCCCACTCTTACCACTTGCCTGGCAAATTTGGCAAGACCTGCAATGTCCATCTGACTGCCTTCGCATTTGGGGCCAGAAGAAGTGGGTGACAAGCCTGTCAAAGGTCTTGTCCTGCCCCAAATGTCCTGCCAAAGGCACGTCATGAGCCAGACCCAGTAGGAAGGTCCTGAAGCGCTGGGGTACCACCAGCACACGGGCTGACCCAGGCTCAGCGACCTTAGGCTCACTATACAGGAGACCATTCTCCCAGTAGATCCAATGTGATCCGGACTGATCACCAGCTGCCTGGTCTGCAGCCTGCCGCCGCAGACCTTCTAGAGAAGGGCACTCTTTCTGCTCCTTGCAGAATTCCTCCCTGGTGGGACCCCCTTCTTGCTGCCAATGGGTCAGCTCAGAGATGTCCCCCAGTTCAGCTACCTACTCCCCTGTAGGCACCGGGGTGTCCCCCTCGAGGTCCGCCTCCTCCCGGTCCGTGGGAACGTCAGGGGCCGGTTTCCCGCGCCCCTTGCCCTTTCTCTTGGCAGGGACTTGGGCCACTGTTTCAGGCTCCAAGTCCTCTTGATCACCCTTTCTGGCCGCCATTGACCGAGTGGACACGCATGCCCACTCGGGCAACCCAAGCATCTCCAAGTGAGGCCTGAGCTCAACATCCTTCCATAAGGACTGCTCCAGGTCGTTACCAAGCAGACAATCTACAGACATGGAAGGGCTCACAACCACCCTCAAGGGACCTGAGACCCCCCCCACTCGAAGGGAACCTGCGCCACCATACACTGGCGCTCTGAATTGTCCACAGCAATTACTTGGTGGAATGCCCCTGGGACTACCTGCTCCTCAGAGACCAGGTGGCACCGGACTGAGGTCACACTGGCTCCAGTATCTCTGAGAGCCTCTACCCTTTTCCCTGTATTTCTTTGTGTTAGAGGGCACCTGGTTTCCTGGGACCATCTCACTGTCCCCTAGTGAGATGAGGGTCATTTCTGCGGGATCCCCACCCTCCTGTGGGTGCTTCTCCCCAAGCGCTACACTAGCCAACACCTTGGACTGCCCACCGGTGGGTGGCTGTGCCCCCTTAGGGCACTTGGGGTCCCCCTTCATGTGACCCACCTGGTCACATGTAAAACACTTGCGGGGGCCAGTCTCAGCACGCTTCCCTAAAGAGACCCCTTGTTTCTTATCTCCGGGGGGATGGGAACCTTTACCCTGGGTGTTAGTTTGGGGCCCTTTAGAGAACTCCTGTGCTTTACCCTTGTCCCCCCCACTCCTCTACTGGGGACCCTGCCCACCTTTGGCTAAGTCTCCCCCTAACGCTTTCTTGTGGACCCTGGTACTCACCCAGTGGTCCGCCTCCATAGCAAGCTTCCTGGGGTCAGTCAGCTTACTATCAACTAGGTGCTGGCGCAGATCTGCAAAACATAGACTAGACAAGTGCTCCCATGCAATCAAATTGTAGAGCCCCTGAAAATCTGTCACATTACTGCCCTTCACCCAGCCATCCAGTGACCTGCAAAACGAATCTACACACTCCAAACAAGTGTTGGCATCAGACTTCTTACTGGACCTGAACTGATCCCTGTACTTTTCAGGAGTAAGACCATACTTAGTGAGAAGGGCGTCCTTCATGTCAGCATAGGTGAGGTTATACCCCTTACCCAAAGCTATTAAAGTATCCCTTGCTTCTTCTGGAAACAGAGGCCACAATCCTGCTCCTCAATTCCTCTCAGGGACCCCATTCATGTGTATCGCTGCCTCGTAACCCTGAAACCACCTTTGTATGTCATCCCCCTTCTTGAATTCCTTGCCTACATTCTTAGGGAGGTGCACAATCCTGTATGCCTGTCCTGACGGTTTGCTGCCACCATCTGAGCTGGCTCTACTCCTCTGATCCAGCTCCTTTATCCTGATCTCATGATCTAACATCATCCTTTTCTCCTCCATGGCTAACTTAAGCTTCTCCAGTTCTACTGCAACTCTCCTTGCTTCCCGCCTGTCCGCCAGCTCCTCTGGGGACAGGCCACTGCTGCCTGGCCTGGAGGGTTACCCCCCTCCCAAAAGCACATCCACACTAGGAGCAGGCTCCTCCGCCTCTCCACTGAGATCACCAGACTGCTCGCTGGCATGTCTGGCTGCTACCCAGGCCCTCAGCGCCTTTTATAGCTCCTCCTTCCTAGTGAGGCCTCTGACTTGGACTTTTAGGTTTTTGCAAATCGCTTTCAATTCCCTAACACTGTAGGATTCCAACCTATCCTCCTCAAAGGCAACTTCCAGGGATGCAACAGATGATGCTCTTGATTCCGGCATGATGAAGTAGCAAGTTCAAACTGACAAGATCAAAAATAGGCCAAAAAGAAAAAGAACCAGTATGTAGCACGTAATGGTGTGCGATATGGTAGTAGTGCACACCAATCACTGTAAGTCCAGTGCAAACGCAAGTCCTATCCTCACCGCTGACAACCGATGTTAGAAATGGGGGTCTCTAGTTGGCAAGGGTTTGCACCTTTGTCCAAATAGGGACCCTTCTTCCTAGTCAGGATAAGGGAGTTACACTCCTAAAATAACCCCTGCTCACCCCCTTGGTAGCTTGGCACGAGCAGTCAGGCTTATCTTAGAGGCAGTGTGTAAAGCATTTGCGCATAACCAACAGTAATACAGTGTGAGCACTACAAAAGGACACCACACCAGTTTAGAAAAATATCCAATATTTTTATATACTTAAGACAAGACCAAAAACGATAAAAATCCACAATACAGTACTTAAAAAATCTTCAGTTATCAAAATATGCTTGAAAACCAGTTGCTGGATGTCGATAGCTCCGTCTGGGCTATCACGGCGTCGTGAGCAAACAAATCCAAACAGTTCTGGCTGACCGCGGCGTCGCGGGCCAGCTACGGTGTCGGGAAGACCCGCAAACAGTACCTTTTAGAAATGCAGGGCGTCGGCGACCTCTCGTTGAGCTTCCGAAAGCACGGCGTCCGCAGGCGTCGGTTCCGGAGGTCAGTGCAGGAGTCGTCGGGGCCCTCGAAGTCACACGTGTTGCAGATCAAACTCCTCTCTGTTGAAGTCAGAAGCGCTGGCGTCGGCAGGCGTCGGGTGCTGCGGTGCGAAGTGCAGCGGTGCAGCGTGCGGTGCCCTCAGGTCGCGGTGCGAGCAGCGGCTCGGTGGCGGCATCAGATGGCATCGTCGGTGAGACCAGGGTTGCGGTGTGAAGTGAATGCGGTGCTCGTCGCGGTGCTGGCAGGTCACGGTGCAAGCAGCGGCGTCGTCGTTGCTGAAGCGCTGTCGTCAGCTGATGAACTGGAGTCGATGGCGCCGGCATTGGTAGGCCAAGGCTGCAGTGCGGGATGAGGGCGGTGCGTCGTGTAACTTTGCGAGCGGTGCCCTCGAACCACGGTGCAAGCAGCGGAATAGATTTCGGCATGGAGCGGCGTCGTCGGGGATACCAAGGCATCGTAGTGAAGCGAGGCGGTGCGGATTGCGGTGCACACAGGTCGCAGTGCGAGCAGCGGCTCGGTGGCGGCGTCAGCAGGCGTCGTCGGTGGGTTGCTTTTTCTTCTGTTGCAGCACAAAACACACAGTTCCCAGTGCTGAGGGCAGAAGAGCTTGAAGTCTTTGCTGTTCCTGAGACTTCTTGAACAGGGGGCAAGCTCTACCTCAAGCCCTTGGAGAAACTCACAAAAGTAGATTGCAGAAAGTTCAGTCCAGTCCTTTCACTGTCCAAGACAGAAGCAGCCACTGCAGGCCAACACAGCAAAGCACACAGCAAAGTGGTAGTTCCTCCTCACAGCTTCTCCAGCTCTTCTTCTTGGCAGTCTTCTTGGTCCAAAAGAGTTCTAAAGTTCAGGGGTCTGGGCCCCAATATTTATATCCCAAAATCCTTTGATCTCTTAGGCAGAGAGTGTCTGTGCCCAGCCAAAACCAGTTCTGCCTTCTCTGGTGTGGCTTCCTGGCAGGAGGTGGAGACAGCATTGTCAGAGGCAGACCAGGCCCATTCAGATGCGAGGAAATCTCCTCCCCCTACTCTAAATGCAGCCCAGGTCTATTCAGCCCTTTCCTGACCCACCTAGACTATCCGGAGCCACTCCTGCTCCCCAGCCTTCTGTCATCCAAAACCCAGACAGTCAATCCACATTCTAGCAGAGGCACACTGGATGACTGAGCAAGAAAATACCTACTTTCTAAAAGTGGTATTTTCAAACACAGAATGTAAAAATCACCTTCACTAAAAGATACATCTTTAGATTCTGAGTTCAGGCATACTAAACTTTATTTTCCTACCTAATTCCCCGGGCCAGTTATGTTCATAAGATGTTATAAACAAACTCCCTATTCTGTCCAAGGGGAACAGGTAGCCTTGCAATAGTTGGTTGGTTGGTTGGTTGGTTGGTTAATAACTTTATTCGATCTTAATTGATAAGGTCATAAAAGTATACAGATCATACATTAATCAAAATTTTTAAAAAAGACAATATATCACAATCAGCATAGTAAAAAGTTCACAAAAATATACAGACAATAAAAAACCAGATAGGAACCATTTAAAATAGTAATACCATCCATTGCATTTTTCAAACTGAATTATCAGTAAAGTGCATAGCGCTTAAAGTGCTCACAGTGCCTCTTATGAACAATACCATCAAATTAATAAAATACATTACAATAATGAGTATATAAAATCTAAAAAAATATTTTAAATACTTATCAAGATAGACTCCACCCAGACAATTATTTAAAATGCTAATTAGTGCAGTTTGGAATTTCGGACAGTCTAATACCTCACTAACCTCCTTTTTGATAAAGCCGAACTTGCAATAGTGAAAAACGAAATTGGCAGTAATTCACTATCAGGACATGCCACACACACCAGGGCATGTCCTACCTGTCACATACTCTGCACCCTGCCCACAGGGGTACCATGGGCATACCTTAGGGGTGGCTGACATGTAAGAAAAGGGAAGGTTAGGGCCTGGCAAGTGGGTGCACTTGCCAAGTCGACATGGCAGTACCAGACTGCACACAGGCTCTGCAATGGCAGGCCAGTCACATTTACGGGCTGTTTGTGTGGGTGGCACAATCCAGTGCTGCAGCCCACCAACAGCATTTGATTTACAGGCCCTGGCACACGCAGTGCACTTTACTAGGGACTGACACATAAATCAAATAGGCCTATCATGGAAACACCAATCCATAACACATTTTACCACAGGAGCACTTGCACTTTACCACTGATCAGCAGTGAGAGAAGTGCGCAGAAACACTACGACAGCAAAAACAGAGTCAAAACCGGGAGGTCAGAAAGCAAAAACTCAGGGGAAACACGCCAAAAGATGCCAAGTCTAACAGTCTCAAAACTTTGTTTTTTAACCAATACGTGTGAGTATTCGTCCCTCGCTTTCTGTTGTCCCCTCTTCCCTTTTTTGCAATTGTAGAAGGTAGGGGAGGTCTACTCCAGGGGCCTTTGATGTGCCGGGACACTCTTTTGAGTAGCTGTGCGCTATAGAAATGCCTTTATTCATTCATTCATTCACTGCCAAGGGGGGAGCCATGGAATTTCAAGAGGACTTCAGAGATACGAATCAAATTTGTGGATGTTGATAACAAACTTAAGGTCCATATTCTGGCGCAAGTGAACCTCTAGATCATACCAGAAGATATCCATAGAATGCAAGTATTTGCTCATTCAATTATGAACAGCAGCATGCAGATGTTGAGGAATGAAAGAAAGAATCTTTTTCAGCACCCAGATACCACTAGGGGTGACAGTGTTGCGCTCTACAAATGCTGTTTGATTGATTGATTGCTTGATTGATTTCAGCAGTCTCATCTGATAGAGACTGGCAGAGGTCAGAGAGCTCACTTGTTTCCTCACAGACAGCTACTTTTCAAAGCAAAAGTCAAGGTTCCTAACCTAGGTAAGGGCTAAGTAGGACAGCCCAAGCTGCTGGGCCAAATGCATTGCTTTTGCCGCCTGTTAAAGCCATAATCAATACCTTCATCTTGTTGGTGTTGAGGTTCAGAAGAAAAATACTACTCATGTACAATAGGGTGGCAGACAGTATGCTGAAGCTTAGACAGAGATCAGTCGAAGCACAGATCAAGGTGAGTGTCAACAGCATAAGACCCAAACCCCGCACCATAAAATATAATCATCGCGCCCGGTGCTTGACATTAAATGAGATGGTAGAAAAGGAGTAGCAATGTCAAACTTTCAAGAGCCCGCTGATTGTGCAGAACAAAACGGTGGCTGCACAAATATCTGGCTCTGGCTAGAAAGGAAGGAGGAGAATCAGGATAGGGTCAGCCTAAGTAGGCCTATTGACACCAGACTGTGGATCAAAATGGCGTCATTCATGGTGTGAACCATTGATGAATATTATTTATGACATAAAGAGACACAAACCCTACTCGATGATTGTTCACAACAGATAAAGAAGATTCCCAAAAAGATCTTCGTTGGAAGGATAATGTGACTTCTCAAAAAAGCTGCAAAGCCAACAATTCTAAGCAAGGCCACACTCCTTTTAGTGATTAATCACCAACAATTCCTATAAGGACTACTATGTTTTTAATTGGCAGTAAAACATATCTCAGCAGTGCTGCTATATTTGTCATCAAACAGTACAGGCGTTTCTCAGCAAGTTTGTTATATTTTTTATTAAACAATGCTGCACTTGCCAAAAGGCCTACTATACTTTTAATGGAACTGTAGAGATGTTTTGCCACAGGACTGCTATATTTTAGAGAAAAAGTCTCAAACCATCTTTACATACCTGGTATTTAATTGACATTGCAGGAATGTCTTATAGGGGAATGACAAACTTCAATCAGAGAGTACTGATTCTTCTCCGACAACTGACCCTTTTATCCAGCGCAGTTCTGTTTTTAATAGGAAGGTATTATACATGAATACTAGAGCACTTATTTTAAATATAGAGATAACTCTATGTTTAGCTGTGTCTTTAAACTGAGCATCAGAGTGCTGAGAACCTATCCTACATAAAGACTGGATGCATAATAAGTCTATTCCTGTCATGTGATGCTGCATTAAGCACCTTTCGTGGAAAATGCGATGCTATATAGTTCAACGCGTCCTTGCTAACAGCCACTGCACTTAATACTTCTTCTGAATGTATAGATGCTGTTTTTGCGCCTCTCAGCAACAGTTTGTGGTTTCATATGCCTGTTCTCAGAAAATTGAGAAATACACGGAGCTCTTATGCCATTTGATAAATGATACTGGCTGGTTTTTCTTTAGGGATAATGTTTGAGTACTCTTAAGATACGGAAATATTACAATTCATGAATAAATCACTCTCTAATGAGACACACACTGTATACCTGTAACCGGGACTGGCCATGGAATGAAATGTGATACAGCGTGGTGTTGTGAAACTAACAAAATTGAGTAAAAAATTGTTTTTTACTGCCTGTAATGCCCTTTTTATATATGTCCGTTGTATGATTTTAGAGCTAACCCTATCTTCAACTAGACGTATGAAGGAGCGCGATAGAAATACAGGTCGATCATACCGGGAGGACACAGACATATGAAGAGTGTCTTGGGAAGAGAGGCTAGAGAGAAAAGAAAGAGAATATGTGGGAAACAGAGAAAATGGAGATTAGGGGTTCTAGAAAATAGCGGAGGTTGAAAGAACACGGGGGAGGAAGCACAAGAAGGATGACGTTAGAGAGCACAATGACAAACACGAGGTGGTGGGAGGATGAAGACAGAGAAGACAATGTGTAAAAGGGAGGATGAGCAAAAAAGCATAAAATATATGTAGAGGGAGCTATATGTGTAAATAGGAGTAATTAAAAGAGGGAGACAAAACAGAAGGGGAAAAATGGGGTTGTATAATAGATGTAAGAGAACGAGAAAGACAAGGAATGAGGAAGAGAGTTGGGCAGAGAACAGGAGAAAACAGGAGAGAAAGAAGAGAGAGGAAATGATTGCGGTGTGAGAGAACAGGAGAGAGCAGAAGGCGAAGAGAGACAAACAGAAGAAAGCAGGCCATAGTATAGGGATACATGGTGATAGAGACAGAATGAACAGAGAAGGAGACAAAGGGTGATGAGAGTAAGAATCAGCATAGCGGGGCAAAATGAGGGAGAGGGGAACCGGAGAAAAGGTAATTAAGTCATTCTGTTGAATTTAAACCTTATCAAGTTTTGACCAGTGTCACTGCACTTTCTAAAGAATTTTCCCCATAATGGTCTTAGACTAGAAGCTAAAAAACCCTTAGAAAGAGATCCCATCCTATCCTCTCGCAAGGTCCTACCCCCTACCATATCTACCTGTGTTGCTGCTAGCTGTCCAACAGAGGTCTTCTTTTGTGCTGCCCCTTCAGCACCACCTGCTTGCAACAATGATGGGACATGCCTATGTCTGTCACTATGTGCCTATTTGATTATAATGGAATTTATAACACCATTCCGGGAAACTGCACCCTTTACGAAGGTGGCCAATTTTTTTCCAGACTTCGTCCAAGGTGAAAGTAAGTTCATCCAGCCCCCTACTTGATTTGCAGCTTAAAAAAAGATATATAAAAATGTTACATAAACATACCAGTCAAGTGACTTCTCTGCTTCATAAACTCTAGTTTAAATCCCACCACGATGTGCATAATATTACTGGTTGAGCGGTGCTCTATATGGTAACATTTTCCAAAATTACACCATTTATTCCTTTGGTCGAATAACACCAATAATGCATTGTGTGCTTTAACACCTGATCGTAATGTACGATTTGTTCCTACAAATATCAGGGTAAAATCCACATCCAGATCCCCTCTTTGGTGGCACATCCTTACTGAGGGGCCATGCCCCCCCTCCCAAACATGTGCTCCTGGCTATGAGCCTGGTTTTAGTCTGTGTAGAGCGATGGCGGGATCATCAGTGAAGGCTTGTCTATGCAACTTACGCTCTAGTGTTTTTGATATTTTCCAAGATGGTGTTTGCCTTGCCAGCTATCGTGTGTATGGGTCTAATGGGTAAAAGGACACGCCTTGTGATAATCACTGGCTGTCCCTGGCTGGTACCACAGAAACCAGGTACATGGTCACTAAATTGCCTAGTACATGAGTCTTATGCTTCAACGTTTTAGCCGGTGTACATAAAGATAATTAGACCAAATATCTCGAAAAATAGATCTTACACTGAAATCACAAAAAAGATGATGAACACATGACAATACAAAAAAATTAATCCAGTAAAAGCCGGCCCTATTAATTTAAGAATTCCAAAACGCTGCATCGGTTTCATCAAACACAGCAGGCAGTTTGTTTTCGGGATCATTTTCAGTAAGGGTCTAGTAAGTAATTCAAACATTCACGCCTAAAAAGTAGAGCTGCGTAGAACCCCCTACTGGCCATTTATTTTCAGCAGGAGTTCCAACACATCAGAAGCAAGACCACATATCTGTAGAAACTGATTTAGGCCCCAGAAGTAATTAAATCTTCACTTTCAGCATCCTCTTGCTAAACTACTAACTGGTTCGATGAAGACTTGTAAAAAGGCATTTTCTTCATTTAAGTTCATTTCTTATTTTTTAGATCTTTCCCAGTAATAGTCATGCCTGTCCATAAGCAAATCTTAATCTTTAAATATCTTTCATTTGCTGCTAACTAATAGACTATGCATTGACTGTGCATTTCTGCCGTTTTGGAAATGTTTTAAATGAATGGAATCAGACGCAAATGGTAGCCTGTTTGATACATATTTGTCATCTGATGTTTTCTAAAAGGCAAAGTGTGAATCAAAGTACCCTTTTGCATTCCGTTAACACAATTTAAAGGTAAAAATCTTAGCAATTGCAAGATGAAGTATTCACAACTGTGGCATACCCGAAAAGCCAAGTTAGACATAACTTAAACAATAACATCGGTTACACATTTTAAGGCTGGTGAATGCCAAATTAAGTACACCACCAAAAGATTTTAATGAGATTTTCTGTTCACAGAGTCTGTCACAGAAAGGTCTAAAGGTGATCATGAAGTTTGCTAGAGGTCCAGCTTTGTACAGAGCGGGCTTGTTATCTATACAATTATCTAGGTGAGGAGAATGGAAGAAATATAAAGTGCTAGAAAGAAGCCTAGAAAGTGTCTTCACACACCTCTTTTGGAAGCCTCATCAACATCTCCTTGCAGCGCTGCACACAACTGGAAGCTTTCGAAAAAATATCTTGAGCAACAGCCTGAGGAGGAAAATGTAAATATTACATATAAGTCACAGCGGGACGTATCTGGTGATGTATGAACATGGGTGTCTATGTCAGCATAGAAGCAATACTGCTCTTTCCAGTCAGTTTATATACATGAGGTCTTACATATTCCTTATCAAGCATCACCACTGATGACACATGAACATTATTTGCTTAATATGCTGGCAAGCGCTGGGGTAAGTTTCTTAAATAAATAATTAAATCACGTTGCTGACCTGGAAGCTGCATTCTTCATCATTAGTATCTTCCTTTGATCACCATACCTGGTTAATGGACAAGTCTTATAAGTATGATGTCAGCCTTATTAATGAATACTGAACCTAAAGCTGTTAACTAGCATCATGTCATGGTAGTCCCAGGTTGTTAGTCAACAGTACTAAGCAGACAGGGATTTGAAGGCCCATATCTATGATGGGAAAAGTGTAACTACACACCCCAGCATGTTTAACCTGACGTAAAGTCCCTAAGGTTGGACTCCATTTTATGTAGGTTCTGACTCCTTCTTAGGTAATGGAGGTTGCCATCTTCCCAATTTTAGACAATGGAAGTTTCCATCTTTTCCCATTCATGCAGAATCATAGTCATGTCTGCCATTTGACGCAGATGTTGTCTGACCTTATCTTTCCAAGAACTGTTAAAGCGTCTAGTCATTCGACTAATGACATAGATAGAACACCTGATGCGACATTAGTCTGGGACAAGTGTCTACTTACCAGCATGTCAAGGTCAAATAAAAGCAAATACAGACATAAAGCCATAAGAGTGTAGCCTGAATTGACATCCTTTCACCTTATATGTCATAAGAAAATATCTTGGATGAACACCTTGATGCACACAGTCTATGTCAAACATCTGTAAACTTATGTCAGAAATTCCAATCTCTGATAAGATTTAGTATATAAGGACTTGACCATTTGCCAGGAGAGGTCCTTCGCCCAGATTTTCACACGAGATTCTGCCAGAGACGGTCTAACCTACTGCCAGCACACTTGGAAGATGTTACATCTCTCCTGTTATATGGCCGTTAGGGTCATTGTCGACATTGCTAAGTTAGCATGAGCTCTGCTGCCATGATGCTGCTTTTGCGCACGTTACTACATGACTTTAATTTGCAAGACTCTGTTTGTGCCTTTCACATGAGAACTGTCTGCTTTCTGCGTTCTCTGCCTGTTCCTGGAGTTTAGTCTGAACACGATGTGCAAAGTCGATAAACAATGCCCCTTGTTATTCTGTTCTGCTCAGTCACTAGCACCTAGACAAAACATGCTAACACAGCTGCACTGCTGGAAACTCGTGCTTTGATGTTACGGAGATGCATGTTGTTCAAAAACACACTTGGAGAGGCACCTTTCCAGGGAGAAGAGCTATGCTGTTCCTATGATGTAAAACTTCCATCTAGGCACTAAGGTATGGGGTCTGCTGACAAAGACCAGAGATCTTCCTTTATATAATAAACTTCAACTTACCATGGGGAGGGCGGTTAGGCCTTATAGTCCTTTTTCCACTGTCTGTATATGATGACATCCCCCTTTATATTCTATGGAATTGTAAGAATGCTAACTGTTTTAAGTTTATGCCTTTTGCTGCTGCTAGCGGCTCATATACTGCATTATAGAGCACGATAGTTAAAATAAACATTTTGAACTATAACCGTGAGTCTGACAATTCTTATTGTGGACAATTATGAGTGAGTGAGCGAAAGGGTATGTCTTGCTACAGCGATTCCTGAGAGTCGGGAGTGTTGTGTTCTGGGTTGTCTAATCATTTGTAGCTTCGTGATTATGTAGGAGAATGAATGAGACACTATAGCTAGTTAGTTTTGGGATTTTAGGTACTAAGGTGGTAGGAAGGTACAACCCCTATACACTGAGGTCCTGTTTCCCTGTGCATAGTTCTGTGTATGTGCAGAATCCCCGCAACACAGCGCCCAACGTTTGGTCTAGTTCTTATCTGTGAGACTCCTGAGTAGCGCTTGTGCTTGTCCACAAACCCCTCACTTCTGTTTCCGGAGACGGTTGTGACGGTGTAGCCTCCTATATTGTGATATTTTATAGGTTTTTCAAGCTTGAATTTTAAAAGGTCTTTCTCTTTCTTTTTGCCCGTTATTGCGCTGACATACATAGGTTGTTATTTTCTATTATTGACTATGGCGATTGTCATAGCACCTCCTAACCGCGCACCGCTCAGGGCATATTTGACTCAATATGGAGTCCCTGATGCTGGTGTTGCACTTGTTTTTGTAGCTGAAGCGAATGCGGCTTACCGCTTCGAGGTGTTTTATGTTTGGGTCACCTTTCCGGCAGTCGACGGGACGGATAATTTGTTCCACGAATACACTGCCACGGCCCTTCCTCAGAATTATCGACCTTATAGGTCTCTTGAAGTTCCGCTAACGCTTGGCAACATCAAATATGGTTTAATGGCACCCTTCCTCACCCTATCACACCAGTCCGTTTAGGCCCCTTATAGATAGATGGGGCCATGTGGCCCGTTTTGGCTGGGTATACCCCGCACCAGAATTATCTTACTGCTACAATCGCAGAGCTACGCGTATTGCATACTTCGTTAATACGTGTTATTTAGTTCATGTCGCACAACTTCCAGGTGGGACCACCTGTGTTGCTGAGCAACCGCCAGCACCTGGTGGTGTAATCATCAGCCCATTAATGATTAATTCTGTGATGGGCAAGCGTCCGCAAAATAAGGATGAACTTCCTTATTGGCTTGCTGAAATGTTTGGACAGCTCGAAGCTGTTTTCCCAAATACCACGCCTGTGGAGAAACACAGGATCCTAACCATGAGTTTACCTAAAGGACTTGTTCCCAAATTAGCTGATTGTAACACTTGGGGTAGAGTGTTTGCAGCGGTATATTCGATGTGTTTCGGCACCCCATCCTTGATTGTTCTCCCTTCCGTGATAAAACGTGTTCAGGATGAACATGGGGCCGAAGCGGCCCTGGAGTTGGGAATGAGATTGGTAGGTGTGTTCGACATTGTTTGCGATATGATCCTTGCTAATGTTAAGGGTGATGCTCTAAGCTTGCATGTAGCGCAACGCTTGGAGGCTGTGGCGACGCAGGCAAACAGTGCGAATTGCCCAAGATTATTGCTAAAGCTTATAAAACCTTGCGGCGCAATAGTCTGGGAAACAAGCCTTTTACTCAACAGCAAACTCAAACTCAACAAAAAGCCCAGACTGATAAAGATGGGCGTCCGTTCTTTTCTTAAAAAGAACTGGAGAAATAAAAAAACAGGGGCAGCAACAGCAGAAGCAGGATTCACTTGCTGGTTCACCAACACCCGAGTCTTCTGAGCGTACCTATGATTTGCGCGATCGCGCAAAAATTAAGACTCCTGATAGATTTCAAGTCCCTGATAAGCGCTCTCCTCGTTCCTTACAGGACACATCCGACTCTCAAGTCGGTGGTGGGGAATGCCAGGATCGTGGCAAAGGTCCGACCACACAGCAGGGACGGGATCAAGCTCAACAGTTTGATGTTAAAGCCAAACAAGAGGATCTGCCTCGTTTTAGACCCCCGTATCAGAAGAAAAAGGTGGCTGCTCTAACAGCGAAGTATGCCTCAGACGGTGAGAACACGACTTCTAGATTGGACATGGTCGGTGACTCTGCTCGACAGCACAGCGGAGGTTACCATAGTGCGGGAGGCACTGCATCCTTGTCTGGAGGCGAGAGCAACTGATACATTTATTACAGTGGAAACAGTGGATACTCGAGTTGCTCCCCC
Organism: Calotriton arnoldi; assembly: GCA_963921515.1. Lineage (NCBI taxonomy): Eukaryota > Metazoa > Chordata > Amphibia > Caudata > Salamandridae > Calotriton > Calotriton arnoldi. Next base: position 1,098,828 of record CAWUFW010005279.1, on the reverse strand, counting down.
AGATAGAATATATGAAGTAGTCTTCCAAATTGAGGGTGATATACAGCGTACAATTACAGAGTTTTTTTGGCAAAATCTGACTTCCTCTTATGACATTTTGTTGGCGGAGGCGGATTGGCCCCCACCATTTTTTTTGGCCGCTTCTAGGGGAGAAGACGTGTTACTTCCGAGTTTTTCACCATAGGTCCCTGAGGAGCATGCAAAGACTTTTGCAGCTGCGTGGGCTTTGGCCCTTGCTCCGGCTGTGTACCGTAATCAAGTGTGCTGGGATAGAGATTCACCGGCACACGAGATTCCATTACGGTCTATGCCGCAGCCACAACCGCAATATCCAATCAGGCGGGAGGCTAAAGCTCCTGTTTGTGGTATTCTGACTCAATTGAAATATCAAAGTGTAATTGAATCTTGTATATCTCCCATGAATAATCCTCTTTTTCCGGTATCGAAACTGGACGGTTCTTATCGCATTGTTTTAGATTATTGAAATTTTAATAGTCATTGTCGTACATTTGCGGTACAGCACTCCCACAGCTCTGCGCTAGTGAACGGCATTGTTCGTAAAAAATATTAAACAACACTGGATATATCCAATGGTTTCTATAGTCACAACTTGGCTCCTGAGAGCCGTGACTTGACATCATTTACCGCCGTTGGGAATCAGAAAAAATGTACACGCTTGCCTATGGGGTATAAGAACAGCCCGGGGGCTTTTGCTGCACGTGTTGTGTCTCTATTACACAGCATAGACCCGGATGCGTTCTCGTACGTTGATGATATTTATCTGACAGACGACGAGCTGATGCTGCATCTAATCCGAGTCGACAGAATTATATTGTCGTTCGCAGACTATGGATACAAATTTAATTTTGCAAAATCACACATCGCTTGCTTGGCGGTGCTCTTTTTGGGCTACGAGCTCAACAATGAAAGTAGGGGGTTAGCCCCCCACTTTCTGGAGAAATGTGCACAATTGCAACTTCCTTCTACACTGAAAAGCTTCAGTCTTTGCTGGAATTTTTGAATTTCGGGAGAACATACATTCCCGATTACGCCCAGCGTATCAAACCGCTCTATGCGTTGATACAACCTACCTTTACTTCTGCTTGCTGGTTACCGGAACATACCTCTATATTACGTTCTTTGTAGTCTGATCTGCTAGAGACTAACTTCTTGTTGACACGTGATAATTCTACGAACCTGGTCATACGTATTGTTCCTGGGACGGTGGGTTTCACGTACCTAACGTTCAACGAAGGGGACACAATACCTATTGCATATAAATCACATCTGTACACAGCGGCAGAGAAGCGCTTTTTTAATGTTGAAAAGATTTTAACTGCAGTCCAAATGGCGATTCTAAAAGAACGCTCGCTGGCGCAGGGAAAACGCATTCTGATGGTTTTGCCTTTCCCTGCTTTGGAAGCAGTGACTAAGACAAGTGTACCAAACTCTAAGGCTTTGCATCCCCGTAGGATTCAATGGGCTACTTCCTTGACATCGGCTGATGTCAAGTTTATCTTTGATCCTGCTCTTCAGACACAGGAGTTTTTACAATATGAACATGTTCATCCTCCTCCGTTGTCTTTGCTTCCTTTGGATGAGTACAAATGTATCATCTACACCGATGGCTCGGCTCAACCGGCCATCGGGTCCAAACATGTTTATTCCGCGGCTTGCGCTATTGTTGCTGGTTCCATTGTAAATGGTGAGTTTAAGTCCTCCATAGTGCATACACAGGCACTTGGGGACTGTACTGCACAATTAGCGGAGCTGCGTGCTCTTATTCTAGCTCTCGAGTTTGCCGATCCTAATGTGAATACTCTTATTGTCTGCGATTCTTACTACTGTGTCCAGTCTTTTAATTACAACTTATTCTTTTGGTCTCAAAATGATTATAGAGACTCTAAAGGCCGCGCAATAAAGCATAAAATGCTCTGAGTTCGAGTGGCGGAGCTTAAAACACTTCTGCCACTCACACAAGTTATACATACTCTTGGCCATCAGCATGTGAGAGCACATGCTGTTGGTAATTCTTTAGCTGATGAGGCAGCTAAATGTGCAGTAGCCACGTGTTCCGTTGCAGCAGTTACAAGGTCCATGACTAAGATAGATAATGACATCTTGGCAGCTATAGCTGCTACGAAGAATGGAACTGCTTTACGCAGGGCTTCCCTTCAAAGTATTCTTATCATTTATCTCCCGAACAAGTTCCTTGTGCTTCAATTCGTCAGTTGGGGATCGGCTGATTCCCAACATGGACTGCAGACTTCCTTTGATCATAGCAGCTCATGAAGGCATGGCTTCTGCACATGCTGGAGTGTCTGCGACAGTGTCTATTCTACAGCAACGTTATTGGTGGCGTGGTTTGTACAAACAAACTCGTAGTTATGTGCTTTCTTGTGACATTTGTCAACAAAACAAACCATCTACAGTTTCGCGTCTACCACAGACACAGCTATATATATCGAATCAACCATTCGGCTGTATATATCTTGATCACTGCGGTCCGTTCACTTCAGATACTGCATATAAATATATTTTTGTTGCAGTTGATTCGTGCACTAGATTCCTCTGGGTTTGGCCACAACGCAGTGCTGACGCTCAAAATGTCATTAGAGATTTGCGTGTCTTTGTCAGGACTTTTGCCTGTGGCACCTTCCATTCTGACCAAGGTCCAGCGTTCGCCTCTAAGGCGTACAAGGATGCGATGAAGTCATTGGGGGTGCTGGTGCAGTTTTCGTCTCTATACAGGCCTGAGGGCAATTCTATAGTGGAGCGAATGAACTGTGACTTAAAGCAATCTTTGACAGCTAGAGTCTTAGGTACTGGCACGAACTGGCTGACCCATTTGTATGGGGTTCAACGTGCACTCAATAATCGCCCTAGAAGATCTCTGGGTGGGTGAACCCCATACGAAATGCTTTTTGGCATTAAATTGTTTGTGCCAGACCTTGATGGTCTAGACGTTGTGGCGGCTGCCGCAACCTTTGCCTTAGATAATCATTCTGCTATGTTTCAGGACCTACAAAAGACCTGTGACAGCTAAGCAACTGAACATTTGCCCTCTACCAATGATACTGCACTGCTGATTCTGGTCGCCGGCTGGCTTCCTAGGATTGGAGATCTGGTACGAGAAAAGCTGGAGAACAAAAACGAATTTGGTCCCTCTTATTGTACACCGGTTCCAGTACTTGGATTGAAGGGTACTCGTACAGTAATTCTACCACCTTTGCCTGGACGCAAAGAAAACAGGTACATTTCAGTGGACAATGTCAAGTTACACCGTCTGGCCGATTCTGAATAGTGTAACTCCGGCAGTTTCATGCAACGCTATCTCTTCGAATCCGGCACAGTCATCCTCTTCAACTAATCCCCGTATCGCTGAGGGTGAGATGGACACCACTATTGATCTTTTGCCTGTCCTGCCACCATCCAACGATAAAGTCGAGTATGCTTACCCCGCAGATGAGTCCCAAAGGGAGGAGCCGACCAGTTCTCTACAACATCAAGCTGATACTGCGCTACCACCTTTGATAACCATGGGTGCAAGCGGTTATTTTGGGGACCATGAGAGCTTCTCTTATGACTCTTCCTCCTCTACTTCCACATTGGCACTTCCACCGACAAAAATAAGCATTTTCATCTCTTGGTTCACGAAGACTTACCTGGTCCCGCCCTGGACCTACATGTAGTTGGTACTGGTCCTGCTTTTCCTCTTCATGTCAATTGGATTTGTGACAGTATTTTTCTTGCTCATCAATGGTCATTATTTGCCAGAACGCTCTGCTGTGAACTTGGTCGATGGAATTCTGGCCCCCCATACATCGTCCCATATCATGAAACGTGATAAAACTCTTGTGAACATTTCGGCTTTCCCGGTCGCAGATGGCATCGTTTGGGATAAAGTATCTTTCGAAATTCACGGCCTGACGGAATTCCTCAAGATACCATATGTGTTTTGAGTTTCATTAGGAGATGTGGTGACACCGGACATACATTCCGATAATTGTGATGTACATGCTGTACATTCATTGTTTTCTGATTTAAAGTATTATGCTGCCTCTGATGCTGAGTATTTGTATTTAAATTCTGCTAATTATGCTGATTTATTCTATTATCAACACTATAGGTATCATTACTTACACAAAACGAATACTTTAAGACCTCTTTTTAATTACACGCTATGGGAACATTGTCCAACTCCCATACAGGGGAGCTCTAAAACACTTCGCGAAAAGTTCACCTATTTTACCGATTATAACAAGTCCAATCCAGAATCTTATTTTTTTAAATTGCAATTGTCATCACAGCCCAAATTTATTCTTACCCACACTAAATTAATCTATTCCACTTCCTTTAGAACTAAGTGGGCCACTGAGGGTTATGATCACTGGAAAAATACCATTGACTTGAAATCAGTTTGGGGCACTAAGGCATGGCAGGTTCATGGAACTGAAGCATTGCATTGTGCCTGCCTAATACCAACTCAAATTTTGTTTTTAAATGATAAAGTCCACCAAACTACTTGTTTTGGTTTGGCAACTGCCAAAAATTTGAATATCCCATCTATTCCGTCTCTGGCGGAATATGAAAATTGGCGTGCCCAGACGAATTATACAATAGATATGTTGCAAGCTTTATTTCAAAATGACACTTTCAATGTCTCTGATGTTAACCCGTCCGGCTGGTTAGTGTGGCAAATAAATTCAAATGCATGTCAACTGCGTTTATATAATGTAACCCCTGGTTTCACACAAACTAGATCGGATCCACGTTTTCCACATACACATTCGGTCACCAGATACTCGGTGGGTAAATTGTACCAAACATGGTTAGAACACTCCACTTTGTTGTCAGTAAAAGAACACTTGTCACTCTTGTCGAGCGACATCAATTTGGCTGATTTTATCTTAGGTCCTAGGATACCTAGAACAAAACGATTTATCTATGCAGCTCACAATGAAATATGGAAACTTTCCCAGATTGAGGCAGCGCTTCGTCTGTGCCAAATTGATAAAGCAAATTTAGAAAAAGTCCTTGCAGTGGTCCACAATAGTATCAATACACTGTCTTCACGCATCCATACCTTGGATAATATTGTTTCCTCTGTTATTGATATTGTTCAGAATGATGTATCTGTGTTATATCATGGACAAAATCAATTACGATCAGTGATGCAGTTTGCATGGACGTTAAAGACTCTCAAAATGGGAAAAGTCCCTTGGGATTATTTGAACGCTTCTGCATTGTTTTTGCCATTTAATTTAACTGATAAACAGAGATTTATGTCCATGAAGGATGCTACAGACACGCTATTACACATTGAGCGATTAGAACACTTGCCGTTCTCCGTGGCGGAGACGGACTCGGCTGCATGGTTAATTCATGGGGTTATCTCTCTCCCATTTTCACTGTTTCAGTTTAAATCTTGCATGAAACATTTCCCAATTGGCCGTTTTGAACCCCTGGGAACTGCATTTCTCCATGAATTATGGTCCCTACCTTTCTCTTACAGATGTCAACGGGAAGAGAAGGAGGTTTTCCTGACAGGGGAGGACTGCGATTCCACAGAGGGACATTCCATAGTTTGTAAACACGATAAGTTGCACAGAGCTTGTAATGTATCCGCGCCTAATCTTGCTTGTTTTTTTAAAGGAACTCCAGTCCCTGCAATAATTCCCGCCTTTACATTGCTTACTAACGGCAGTCATCTTATTTTGAATAACCACGACTGCTGTGGTTTATGGGCAGGGATCCCGTATATAGTAACAGTTTCAGAACGAGTTACTTGTTGTAGCAATGTGCTTTTTCTGCCCCCGCATGGGACCGTAGATAGTTCCATTTGGCCTTCCATTCCGACTTTGAAAACAGATTTCAACAAATTGAGCAGACTCAAAGCGCTATTGTTTAAACAAGAAGTGCCTCTCACTTCGGCTCGAGAGACCTTCGAATTGCAGGAGGCTAGAACATCTAGCGAGATTCAGTCACTTCTTAATACGAACCTCCCACTTCACTTTGGGGAGCTTATTCATCAAATATTTAATGTGTCTGATACCAAAGGCCTTGCTCATTTTTTTAAACTTGTGGGATCCGGCCTTGTGACTTCTTTTCAGACGATATTTGGAGTAATACCAGCTTTTATTCATTCTATCTTTTCTAGCGTCTTCGGAGGGTTCCCTTTATTACTGGCGCTTGCTGGTGGAATCCTGATCCTTCTGCTCCTGCTACGCAATGGCTGCTCATCTTGTGGTAATGCACAGGCCAGGCCAATTGCAACTGTACCATGACCGAATGCAACAACTTTTTGGATGCTTGCCATTAGCAACGCTTAGCGTGAGTTATGGACTAACTTTTCGCTTTGCCTACTTCACTTGCGTGCAACCTGTGTTTTACTGCCAGCGATGCCCTTTTTATTGGGCTTCGCGTCATGTTCAGTCCCGGATTATGTCCAGTTAATGGGTCCATTAGTGGCCCATGAGCAGGCCTGTTCTGGGAATGGCCGTATGGCGCGTGCGGCTGCACTTGGAATCTTGGCTGAGTGGAATATCTGTGCGGCTGCACAGAACCTCTTGCAAGTTGCCCGGAAATGTTCTTGAAAGCATCGGATTACGAGGAGCACGTCTGTTCCTTCGGCCTACTTGATTGGATGGCATCCCTTTTTTCTACTAATGATAGGGATGGCCTTTTGGAACGAATTGCATTCTTAAGTTCACGTACTTTGATGAATTTTCCACCACCTTCTTAATCACGTGTTTCTTGCAACAACAACATTTTAAACGACAAAAAATGTTTTTGGGGGTTTTTTTTTCTTCTCTTTAATTTTTCCAATTTGGTATTTTCAGGCGCTTCTGAACTCTGCTTAACTTTGAACTCTGTTTTGGTCTTTTGTCTATTTACTACGACCTTACCAAGGGGAGGGTGTTTTATGGCCGTTAGGGTCATTGTCGACATTGCTAAGTTAGCATGAGCTCTGCTGCCATGATGCTGCTTTTGCGCACGTTACTACATGACTTTATTTTGCAAGACTCTGTTTGTGCCTTTCACATGAGAACTGTCAGCTTTCTGCGTTCTCTGCCTGTTCCTGGAGTTTAGTCTGAACGCGATGTGCAAGGTAGATAAACAATGCCCCTTGTTATTCTGTTCTGGTCAGTCCCTAGCACCTAGACAAAATATGCTAACACAGCTGCACTGCTGGAAACTCGTGCTTTGATATTACTTAGATGCATGTTGTTCAAAAACACACTTGGAGAGGGACCTTTCCAGGGAGAAGATCTATGCTGTTCTTATGATGTAAAACTTCCATCTAGGCGCTAAGGTATGGGGTCTGCTGACAAACTTCAACTTACCAAGCGGAGGGTGGTTAGGCCTTATAGTCTTTTTTCCACAGTCTGTATATGATGACATCCCCCTTTATATTCTATGGAATTGTAACAATGCTAACTGTTTTAGATTTATGCATTTTGCTGCTGGTAGTGGCTCGTATACTGCATTACAGGGCACAATAGTTAAAATAAACATTTTGAACTATAACCGTGACTCTGACAATTCTTATTGTGGACAAGTATGAGTGAGTGAGCGAAAGGGTATGTCTTGCTACCGCGATTCCTGAGAGAGTCGGGAGTGTTGTTTTCTGGGTTGTCTAATCATTTGTAGCTTTGTGATTATGTAGGAGAACGAATGAGACACTATAGCTAGTCGGTTTTGGGATTTTGGGTACTAAGGTGGTAGGAAGGTACAACCCCTATACACTGAGGTCCTGTTTTCCTGCGCATAGTTCTGTGTATGTGCAGAATCCCTGCAACACTCCTAAAACAGATAAAGCTGAGTCCCGGTGGAAGGCCACTACCGCAGCATGTGTTTGCCCTTTGCGGGGAACACTGTTCACATATCTGGTGATAAAGACAACTTTTGCTGTAAACAAGGTATGCGGTGCACCTCTTCTCTCTAAGAAACTGTGAACTGCAAGTTGCTTTACTTTCCTATGCTCTCTTAGTGCAGCACATAGAAGTAGGTATTACGGCGTTAGGTGCTAGATTACATTTTTTTGTCAATCTTGTTTTTATTGAGATTTTCAAAGTATATCACAACATAGCGCATTACAACCCACTTCCTGTATCTCAACATAATAAATCTATAGGATAGATCAGTTGCCTCTGTTTTAGGAAGAAGTGTAAATCGCAAGGAGGCTTATCAAAGGAAAGAGCACCAGGTTGTAACTTCAGCATAAGACTGGTAAATCATAAAAATCCCCCAACTCCCACCTCTCCCTCCCCACCCACCCCAAACATTAAGGATGCACTGTACTATCATTGGAGTGCTTCTCTGTTTAGGGATCGTTCCTCTAACTGCTAAGTGGGTATAGGTGTTCCCTTGTGGGATCATCTTTGTCTCCAGGTTCCGCCCTCCCTTGCATTTCGCTTTTTAAAATTGGAAGAGGTGTAGCGCCCGGACACCCGTCAGGCAGGCAAACAGGGGAAGCCCCTGTGATAAGTATTCCACTAATGGGCCCCATGTAAATTAGAAGTTCTTAAGGGAGTCCGCTATGAAGTTCGCCATCCTTTCCATGGTGAGAGCTTGCCACAAAGGTGAGTGCCACTGGGATATAGATAGTGCCTCTTTCTGCTTCTATGCCACTGCCAATGCCATTTTCGCTGCCCCCAAGCACAACCATAGAATGGATCTGTCTCTAACTGTTTGACGTTTGAGGATGTCAGACCATAAGCCCAACTGCGTCTAGACCGGGAAACAGCGGTTTCAACGCGGGTAATACCACGCGGGTAGGTTACAACGCGGACGTTACATCGTCCGTGTTGTTACCACGCATGGCATTACATCGCAAGTCGTTTCAACGACTTGCGCTAGATGGCTCGCAACACCAGGGAATGTGTTGGATTTTAAATCCAACACATTCCCTGCTGTTGCGCTAACTGGAGTAGGAATAGTAATTTATACTATTCCTAAGTCCAGCGCGCCATCTAGTGCAAGTCGTAGAAACGACTTGCGATGTAAAGCCATGCGTGGTAACAACGCGGACGATGTAACGTCCGCGTTGTAACCTACCGCGTGGTATTTGCTCGCGGTGTAAAGAGACATATTCGTCTAGACCGGGTCCAATGGTATGGGATAGCCTAATATATCTTTGGTTTGTGCAAGTATTTATGACCAAAAGTGCCTTACCGTTGGGCAGTCCCACTATATGTGTTTGAAGTCTCCTTGTAGTCTGCACCCTCTCCAGCATAGGTCAGGGGTTGTGGGGAAGATCACTTTAAGTTTCGTTGGGTATAAGTACCAGTCATATAGCACTTTATAATGGGCCTCCCGCATACCCATTGATTGGTTAAATTTGTGTATATCCCTATATATCTTGTCCCATGTCTATATGGGATTTCCACCCCCAGGTTGCGCTCCCAGAAGGATTTGTGCTGTGGTTAGGTATTGCAGTGTGGCTTGTAGGCTCGTGTAGAGACATGATTATTGTACCCTTTGAACCAACCCCTGTCTCCGCCAGCTGTTCTATTGGTGCCAGGGCCCTGGTGGCCGCCTCTCTGATTCCCCCCCTCCAGCACCCAGTGTCTGAGTTGTGTGTAATGGTAGTGTTCGGTAGCCGGCAGGTCAAATTCCCTCTGACAGGGTTCAAACGTGAGGATGTCCTCGTTGTGAAATAGATCAGTGTTTGTGAGGCAGCCCCCAGATCTCCATGCTTTAAAGGGGCCTGGGTGTTGTGCAGGCGGAAACGCTGGATTGCAGTGTATGGGTGTGAATGGAGATGGAAAGGTGGTCAGGGAAGAGGTCCTATGGATGACATCCCATACCTTTAATGTCGTTTTGGTAGGTTTGCTCAGATATAAATTAGGTGGTCGTCATGCTTTAGGTTTCCACAGTAGGTCCCAAATACATCTCCCCGCCACTGCCCTATCCATGTGTAGCCAGTGCTTATCCGACTCTCGGGCCGACCATTCCGTGATTACCCTTAATTGAGCTGCTTTGTAGTATAGGGACATCTCTGGTAGGGCCAGACCCCCTTTGTTTATTGGCAGGCAGAGCTGTCTATAGGACAGTCTCGCCTTATGTCCTTGCCATATGAATCAGGTGATCATAGATTTTAGAGTGGCGAAGAAGCCCTGCTCCATCTCTATTGGAAGGCTCTTGAAAAGATATAAAAGTCTAGGCAATGTCATCATCTTAATCGCCTGGATGAAGTCTATCCAGAATAGGTACAAGGGAGACCACCTGCGGAGATCTGTTTTTAATTGGTGAAGAAATGGAGGATAGTTTGCTTTGTAGAGTTCCTTGAGTTTAGCGGTAATTTTTATTCCTAGGTATGTAATTTCCTTTTTTGCCCACTGAAAGGGAGTGGAAGCGACCAGGGCTTCCATTTCTCTCTGCGTCAATGTGAAATTCAGCAGGTATGACTTTGTTAGGTTCACCTTGAGGCCTGCTACCGGTTTAAAGTGCCCCAGCTCCTCTATCACCGCCTTCAGAGAGGACTCCAGTCCGTCACCAAGAGGAGCATATCATCCGCAAACAGGGATATTTTGCGCTCATCTGCCCCAAATCTGATGCCCTGTACATTGGGTGCCACATGTATTCTCGCCGCTAATGGTTCAATGCTAAGAGCGAATAGTAATGGCGATAGGGGACATCCCTGACGGGTCCCTCTTTCTAGTGTAAAGGTTTCGGAACTCACCCCATTGACTAATACCCGAGCATTCAGACACATGAAGTTAACTCTGATCATAGCTATGAATTGTTTGCAAAATCCATATTTCTCTAGGGTGCGGAATAGAAAGGACTGGTCCACACGGTCAAAGGCCTTTTCGGCATCTAGCGTCAACAAAACCGCCGGGATGGATTTCTTATTTATCTTCTCGACCAAGTGGAAGACCCTCCGGAGATTGTTGTGTTTGTGTCAGCCCTGGATAAACCCTGATTGATCCGAGCCACACCATTATGCTTAGTTGGCGCTGACGATCTATATACGATAGGATAGACCCTGTGACTCAGCCGGTGTTCTTCTGATCTTTTTATATGTGTTTCTTTTAGGGATACCACATCGTATCTCTGGTCTAGGAGGTATTTCCATAATTGTTGTCGTTTGGAGGGTGAGTTAAGCCCTGTGGTGTTCCACGTGAGTGTGTTGAGAGCCATCATTACTTAAAGTGTGATGTTATAGGTTCTCGTGTCTGCTGTGTGTATTGTCTTTAGATAAAGCCCCTCCCTCCCTTCCCCCTGCCCACATTGTGCCATCCCATTGGTCCTCTCCCCTATCGTGTTTATGCCACGTCTGCAGATGATAGCACTTGTGCATCCTCCCTTGAAACAACAAACAACACCCCCCCGAATTAGAAAAATAAGGGTAAACGGGACCGCATAACTTATTAATTACATCATTAACAAATTTGTGTAGTAAACTTGGTGCAGACGTATTGGTCCAAGTCCGCATATGGCGAGCCCAATTTATGCTAAGTGGGTCACAAGCTGTTTGTTGTTATTAGGAGTCTCTAATTGCCGCTCTCCTCCCTTTCACGTTGGGAGTCTCTAGTCTTATATTGAACCGTCTAGACGTCTCCCAGACATCGATCACCTCAGTGTCCTCAAGTTGAACCATACCTTCTACCAGCTCCTACCGGGCTGGTCAGAGTTGCCAGGAATGTCCTCTTGGTTACTGTTCCTCTGTTTCCCAGAGGGACCCATCCTTGATGCATTCCTTCGGTGTTCTGATTTACTTCCTATTGTGTTGCTATTGATGGTTCTGTGTCTGCCACCGCCCTCCTCTACCTTCTTCCGTTACCTTGTCCCCCGTGGTGTGTGAGGCCCTCTCATTACTCGTTTCCTCGTGGTGTGGCAGGGCCAGGACCTTCGCTGCTTCCTCGTAGGTGGTGACATGATGGTGTTTGTTTTGGAAAGAAACGGCCATACCGAAAGGGTAGGTCCATCGGTATTTATTTATTTGAAAAGTTTTATAAAGCGCGAACATGACCCTTGCGGGTATCAGAGCGCTGTACACAGAGGCAGAAGCATGCATGAACTCAGAACAGTTGAGGTCAACATTGTAAAACAACAAGGAGTAAACAATCAAGATCAGGTACCGGGTAGAGGGCCCTGCTAGTTCAGTTTCTCATATAGGGCAATATATTTCCTGTAACATTCAGTAAAACAATCATTGAGTGGCTCGTCACAGCATAGTAGAGTAACTGACAAATCTGTAATCGGCCCAAGAAGTATTCTTCTATTATAGTTCCGGAAGGGCCCTAGAGTAAAATAACAGTTTACCATCCAAACAAAAATAAATAACGAAAGATACGTTGGGATAAATGTCAAATCTGTCGACAAGGGGACTAGAGGAAGAGTACAGGATGATGCAGTTAATGTCCACTCAGGAAAAGCCATTTGGCCTGTTTCTTGAAATAGGCAGTGGAAGGATTGGCTCTCATCTCCGTAGGAAGAGCGTTCCAGATTCTAGGCGCAAGGCCGGAGAAAGCACGTTTGTACGTACTTTTCTTTTGAATTCAGGAGGTTTCAAGAGTAGTGTGGACATACTTCTTAAGTTCCGACCGGAGCCAGAAAGAACAAGCTTGTTCGCCAGATAGGCCGGAGTGTTGAAATGCAGGGCTTTATGCGTGAGGCAAGCTATTTTGAAACGGATCCTGGCTTCAATAGACAACCAGTTGAGCTGCAAAAGGTCAGGTGTGATGCAATCGTGTTTTTTGGAGCCTGTGATGAGCCTGGCCGATGCATTGAGCGTGGCTCTGAGAGGGGCCAACCTCGCTTTAGGAAGCCCCGCACGGGTCCCCAGGCCATATTCAAGTCGTGATATCACCAGGGATTGTACTGCAGGCTGTAAGTCTTCTGGCGGAAGGAAAGGCTTGATTTTCTTAAGTGTGTTAAGATGAAAGTAGGCACCCCTAATAGTGGTACTGATGTGAGTTTGCATATTAAAGTATTTGTCCAAGGTAATGCCCAATGATTTAGCGGAATCAACCACGTGAGTGGTGCAGTTAAGGGCTGTGAGTTGTTTTAGCCATTCGCGGGTCGGTGCAGAGTGGTTGTGTGGGGCAATCAGCAGGAATTCAGTTTTGAGGGTATTCAACAAAAGATGGTTCTGGGCTAACCATTGTTGAGTTTGCGAGAGAGCCTCATTTAAGGTTTTAATGTCCTCCAGAGAGGAGATCTTCAGGTACAGTTGCGTGTCGTCCGCGTACATGTGGTAATGAATGTGAGAATTGTTCAGAATGACAGTGAGAGGTTCCATATAAAGGTTGAAGAGCGTGGGCGAGAGTGCGGATCCTTGCAGAACTCCAATCCTGACCAGGGTACTGGATGCGAGGGACTGGTTGAGTTTAATCCTTTGAGTGCGGTTATGTAAGAAAGAGGCAAACCACTTTAGGACCGGCCCCGAGAGACCCATCCTAAGTTGCAGAAGATTAATCAAGTTTTCATGTTTGATGGTATCGAATGCAGAAGACAGGTCCAGAAGGATCAGAAGACAGGGGACATTTTGATCCAAGGATTTCAGGGCGTCATCCACAATGTGCGTTAGAGCAGTTTCAGTACTATGCCCTGCTCTGAAACCGGATTGATAAAGGTCAAGTAGTTGAAATTTCTCTATATGGTTGCAGAGCTGCTTGTGGACGCATTTCTCGAGGAGTTTGGCTAGTGTCATGATGTTGGTGATCGGTCGGAAATTGTTAGGATCAGATAAATCCGAGTTGGGCTTCTTAGGGATGGGAGTTACTTGCCCAATTTTGAGACAATCAGGGATGCTCCCCTGCAGGAGAGATTCATGAATGATCCTCAACCAAAGCGGTAGAATGGCCGAGTTGAGGTCTTTAAAAAATTTAGCCGGCAGAGGATCATTGAAGTGGTTGGCCGGTTTTAGAGTTGTCATAGCGTGTAGTAGTTCTGTGCAATCTGGCAGGATAAAGGAATTCCAAGAGGCATCATTTTTGGGAGAACAACCCAAAGGTAGGGAGAGTGCCGAGGGAACCCCGAGCTCACCTGATGATGTGGTGTAGATTAGAGGTGGCACCCTGGGAGTGTTAGGTTGCATCTCCTGTTCAATTTTCTTAGTTTTTTCAGAGAAGGGCACTGTGAAGTCCTCCCCGCTAGGAAGCGGAGTCAAGGAAGCCAGGTTGGGGTTGGAAGTGTGGTTTTCTTGCTGTTTGATGATTTCAAATAGCATCTTGGGTCTATTTTTAGCACCGTCCAGCTGCTCCCTGAAATGGTCCGTTTTAGCAATGCAGATTTTTTTGTTGTAGGCGCTTCTCTTTTTCCTAAGCTGATAGAGGCTAGTAGTGGAAGGCTCATTTCTCCAGAGCCTCTCTGAAAGCCTAAGTTTACGGCGTTCGTCATTTAGGGTACCATTAAACCAAGGTTTGGATTATTTGAGAGGGATCCTTGTAAGTTGTTTCGGCGCAATGGTGTCAAAGATATTAGCCACAGTGCTAATGTGGTGCTCAGAAAGATCATCAAGGTTGGTCATGTCAGGGGGAGGCTGAAGTCTATTCATAGTGATGGAAGTAAGAGCATTAATGTTGATGTCTCTCATGTTGCGAGACAATTGTTTAGCTTTAAGAGGTTGTCCCTTTCTGCGAGTGGTCTTTTCCAGTATGTGGAAGGCAATTTGATGATGATCCGACCAGTCACAAGGTAGGATGTCATCCAGTTGGATGATATTGTCTCTAGCAATAATGAGGTCGAGGGTTGCGCCTTTGTTGTGGGTAGGTCCCTTACAAACCTGAGATAAGTTGAGATCCGAAAGGAAAGACTTAAAGGAGTTGACTAAAAGATCATTGGAGTCATTCCAATGGAGGTTGAAGTCTCCGAGGAAGATATGGTATAGTTGATCCGAACACGAGCTGATAACCTCCATGATTTGCTCTATGAAGAGCAAATTGTCACCCGGTGGATGGTAAATCATGTGAAGCACACATACAACCTTGCCCTTATTCCAAATTTCTGCTACTAGTAGTTCACAGGAAGATAGCAGAACATTCTGAGATTGTTTTATAGTTAAGCTGGAGCGATGAATGCAAGCAATGCCCCCCCCCCCCGATTTTCCCCAGACGATCACATCGTATAATGGCATAATCAGGCGGGACTAAGATGTCAAGAATAGGGGAGGAGGCCTCGTTGAGCCAGGTTTCGGTGAGAATCAGTAAGTCCAAGTCTTGCGCTAAGATGAGTGCAGAGATGTCCGCAGCATGTTTCGTGGCTGATCTGCAGTTGATCAGCATCGAATTAATGTAGGGGGAGGTGTTAATCTCTTCCTGATGAGTGGTAGTAATTTGGAGTAGGTTTTCCTTATTAACCGATCTGGAGTTGACCCTGGGTTCCCTGTCAGGGTCCGGGGAAATAGCGGGGATGTTAATAGCGGAGTTAGAGGAGGCGCCTGGCCCTGTGCCATTGTATGAGAGTACAAGAGCGAAGGTGTCCTTATCCGAGAGCTGAGGCTGAAACCTACGAGGTCTGGATTGATGGTTAGGAAGAGGCCTAGAATTCCAGCCAGAACTAGGTGGGAAATCGGGTAAAGGATTGTTCGTCCCCATCCCCGAAGACTCCAGGAGGATTGCGTTGCACATTCCTCAGTGGAGGGAGTATATTCCATACCTTCTCCATCTTCATGGAGAATTGTAGTAGGGACTGAATGATCTCTTTGACAGCCTGGAGATCTTGCTTGAGGTCAGCGAACTTCTCCTCAAGGTAAAGCCCGTTAGAGCACTCCTCAGCCACCCTAGTAATAGACGAGGGATAGGATTCCGACGTGTGGAGGGAATTGGAAGGGACAGTAGGTCCCTTACCACAGTTACAAGGGGAGATGGAGTTCCGCTTGAGTGTGGTTTTGTCGTCAGCCAAGGGTAGATTATCCGCATGAGTTGGAGTCAGATACGATGCAGGAGGGAGCTGCACCGCACCAAGGGAGGGCTTGGTAGCAGGCAAATGGGTTTCAAAACCAGCAATAGGAAAAGCGCAGGAGGCAGAGGAAGGTGAGAAAGGGTTACGTGGAGAAGGAGAAGGACTGGGGTCAGTAGCAGGGTCCAGCGCCGTTGAGGAAGGAGTGCCTGCCCCTGGAACAGGGTAGTCAAGGTTAGTAGTGTGTGGGGTGTGATGCACAATCCTCGTATTGTTGGAGCTGACAAATCAGCCAGTGGGTAAGGCAGGTGACGGGCAATTAGACGTCAAGAGGGGGAGAGGAGGAGAATTTCTGAGTGCAGCCCCCAGGTGGGGGTTATCAGATCAGTACTACCAGGTCCAAAGGGAGGAATAACCGGTAAGTCCCTCTTGTTGTCGGGGAGAGCAGAGCAGTAAACAGGTAAATGAACAGACTCGGAAGTGGGGGAGGAAGAGGCGTAAGGTATCGAAGGTGCCATTGTGTTGGGTAGGCCCATAGGTAGGGCTTGGGATACAGAATTGAAGGAAGTAGAGGTGTGAGGTGCAGCGTGGGAAGATATAGAGGGGAAACTGTTATGATGGATATAAGGCGATGTCAGGTTATTAAGTGTGTTTTTGATCCCCATAAAGATATTGTCAAAGCGTTTGAGATTCCTGTCAGAGGCCTGAATAAGGATGTTCCCATTTTTATATATAGAGAGATGGTCAGATCTGCCTTGAGGGCAGGGGAGGGTAGCGTGGTCAAGCGGAAACCGTGCGGAGTTTTGGTCAGTAGCTTGGTTCTCAGCATAGAGGTAAGATTCTTTCTCCACTGGGCTCTTCTGTTAGTGTAGAATATGAGGTCGGTCACCACAGAGCCCTTAGAGGAAGTATATGTGTCCGAGATAAGTGTTTCCGGCCATCGTTTGAGAAGATT
The DNA here is from genome assembly GCA_963921515.1 of Calotriton arnoldi. Classification (NCBI taxonomy): domain Eukaryota; kingdom Metazoa; phylum Chordata; class Amphibia; order Caudata; family Salamandridae; genus Calotriton; species Calotriton arnoldi. The sequence continues at coordinate 1,082,021 of CAWUFW010005279.1, read as the reverse complement.
GTGTTTGAAGGTCTTTTTTGCTTTCAACGATAGATTGGCGGGGTACATGATCTTACAATCATTCAAACCTAGCTGCGCAAGGAGGTCAGCGGCGCTAGAGGTGCGTTGCGACATGATGATGGTAGAGCACAGATAAGGTAGACGAGAAAGTTCAAGTAGAGAGAATTCAGGTAGAGATGGGTTGAAGTTGTCTGAAGGTGAGCGATTATTGGTAGAGTGTAATGCTAATTGCAGAAGAGAGCACTCTGGTGTGTGTAGAGGGGCGTACTCGAAGAATTGTCTGTGTGATAACAGTTGAGTTAGGAATTAGTAATAGCCCCGGAGCGGAATAATCAAAACCATGGATGCATCACTGAAACAACCCAGGGCGGCGTTTCAGTACATCGGTACCTTATATTATCGTGTCATCGTTTTTCTGTTATTGGTCTGAACTGTTGTCTGCGTGCCAATGTCGCTGGGGCCACGTCTTGGAATATGGAGCACGTAAAACCCTGGAAGGAGGTTTCGTCTCTTGATCTCGCTGCCTGGATCACTGCCCCTCTCATCTTGAAAGAGTGCAGCTTGGCTAGCACATCTCTCTGTCGTCTATTTCCTCCAGGTGTGAATGGACCCACCCAGGTGGGCCCACCCTGTGAACCCTGTCGATTTTGATCTTCATGCCACCCGGGTCAAGCACTTCCCTGAACAGGCCCCCAACAAACGCCTCTAGGTCAGGCCCCTCCGCTCCTTCCTTCAGGTTGCGTAGTCGTATCACTCTGGGCCCTATTCTCAAGGTCTTCATATTTCAGGACATTGGCTTGTAGTTGTTCACGGAGTATTTTCTTCATATTTTCCACCCCCACCATTCTGTGTTCCAACTCCTGCATTTTGGCTTCAATGTCCAGCGTGCGTGTTCCTACTGAGTCGACGTCTTGCTGCAGGGATGTTAGCTTGCCCTGGATGTCAGAGCGGAGAGCCTCCAAGGAGCCCTCCAAGTCCGCCTTGACCTCTTCTCGTAGTTCCTTCTTAAAGTCTCACAATGAGGCTAAGAGGTCATCCATGGTGACTGCCATACTTCCCGATGAGCTCCGTCCGTCGGAGGTTCCTCTTGTCTCCGTGGGTGCGAAGTAGCTGGAGGCTCTATTCGCCTGAGTCTTTTTGGGTGGCATAGAGTCAGCGATGTTTAGCGGGTATCCCCTTTGCCCCTGGGTGGGTCCTCCACTAATGATGGTGATTATGTGGAGGAACTATTAGTTCAAATATTGGTCTCTTAGCCTGTAGGACTCTAGCCACCAGGTGGAGTGCTTTTATCCAATCCTGACTTTATAGTGTTTGGGGCAGTCCTTGTGTGTGAGAGCGCCTTGCATAACAGATTCTTTGTTGTCTACCCCTCTGCAGATCCTGGGGGATGCCCCTCACAGAGTGGACTCGCTCATCTTTCTTGGCTGGGGGTGGCTGTGCCGGGACCCATGATACACCTTCAGCTTGAGACTTGGCTAGGGCCATGCGTGGCCCCTTCCCTCACTTGCTGTGCTTTTTTAGTGACCCAGGTGTAACGGTCCGCAATATTTTCTGTCCTTCCCTTTGCCTGAGTTGTGACAAACGGTTATGCGGCAGGGTCTCTTAATATGTGAGGGTATGTCGCGCCTTAGCACATCCTCCTCTGCAGTGTAATTACCCTCTCTGCGTTTGGCTCATGTTTCCCCTCCTTTGCCACGTGCGTCGGGGTGTTTCCAGTGTCCCCTGAATGTCTAGAGTCTGCTAAGTGTGTCCATATCTGTTGGCTCCTGTCGCCATGTTAAGGTCAGGCAGCGAAAGGGTCCATTACTGCTGAAGGTGGCCTGCCTTGCGTTCACCCCGTGTCACTCCCTTCCCCCAGTAATTTGCGGTTTGTGGAGTACCGCCCCACCATTCAAGGAGACACTCACCGGTCTCTCCTGTTCCACCAGTCTGTTCTGGTCTTACTTGGCCGCCATCTTGAAGTCTGGCGCGGCCTGTCGCATGTCGATTTTCTGAGGACGGGGAGCTCCAGTGTCTATTCTCCACGGGTACAGGTCCTGGCCCGTCTTCCGGTAAGATAATTATTCCTTTACTGTGTTGATTCCTCGTTGTCGAGGTTGCAGTCTTGAGCGGTCTGCGAAGCCTTTGAGTTCCACCTTCATTCCCCCGGTGTCTGGTTTTGCTATGCTGGTTCCTATTGTGAACTCAAGGTAGTTGCATTCTCGCTTTCATTACCCCGGTGTGGTGCGTCGAGATCCTGTGTCTTTTCGTTGCAGCGCTCCCCTCACTCCGCAGCGGGACTCCCTGTCACGACTCTCCCTTCACGACTGGGCCGCTACAGCGCGGTGTGAATCCAGTGCCACCCGCTCCTGGAACAGCTCTCTACTCCGCACTGCTGACTTCTTCCCCACTGACGGCTTCAGTCCTTGATCTTCGAGTGAGTTATCCCCTAATTGTGCTCAGATTTGTGACTTTTCTGACATTCTCGCCGCAGAGCCTCATCGGATTATGTCCGATCGGGCATCTTGGTTGGCCCCGCCCCCGCTAGATGACATTTTAACCATGTTAGAAATGTACATTTTATTCTCGCTATTCAAAATGTACCTTCTTGCTGTTTATATAAAATTCTGTGTAGTTGGTTTAGACATATTGGGAAACAGGTTATTTCTGTAGTTATTAATACTGCTACTTAAAAATGTTCATTCTAAAAGTGGAGAAGTGTGGCTCAATGGTTAGAGCGGCAGACCCTGATGCAGAGATTTGGCCTGGGACCAGGGTTCAATTCCCGCCTCGGCGGGTCTTGGGCTCAAGATCTTCGGACCTGATAATTCTCGCCTTGGTGCCTATTCTAATCATGGGTCCCACTCTGCAACTCTGGGCAATAGCTTGCTTAATCTCCACAACGGCCCCACCAGCGCTGGGATGCCTGGCTTCACCTTGGGGGTGCCCAGGAGTGGACATCTCACAGGGAAAAGCCAGGAAGGGTTCCACAGCGGTATGCGTTCAGCGCCAGGAAGCCTCAGGGTAGCAGTGCGCTTTACAAGTACAAATTCATTTCATTTCATTCTTCTTGGTGCAGTGTGTGATATTGTGAATAACGAAATAGGTTTGCCACAGTTACCAGTGTGCCCCTGATCCCTTCACAGGGATTGTTGGTAACCCAAAGGCAATAACTCTACTTCAACAAGACATTGAATCGTGTTCTGAGAGGCTACAAAAATCTGTCTTTCATATTCATCATGAGTGCATTGAACTGAGTTAACCTATGTCGCACGTGGATGAAAAATCAAACCCTGTAGAACTCCACCAACGTTGTGGTTTACACAACAAGCCCTGTTGAATGAAAAGGTATTATAAATGGGGTAACCCGTAAGGCCACTGGACCCGGGTAAACAATGGTACATAAACAAATGGTCACAGTGGAGAATTGATTTAGAATTCACGTATGTAGAACCAAATTCAAATGCATTAAACAATTCAAACGCCACTACAAAAAACAAATGATTTCTAATGATTTAATTTGCATCACAGAATCAAAATCAATCCAAATATAAGAGTATACGATTAATCAGCATTAATACACATTAGTGCTCAGAAAGAGAATAAGAGGGAGGGAGGTGGGGTGTGAGTGGTCAAGGAAAAATGAGTGACGGTGTAAAGAAACGGAAAGGTAATGTGGTTCAGATACATTCAAATTTTTAGATCCAATCCGGCCTTTTACTTGGCAAACCAGTAAAGTAAACAAAACATAACATTATAGGCACAGATAGACATGTCTCTGTCGCCTATGTTTGATGCAAATGCCAATATGTCAACGTTTCGAATGAAAAAGCTGGGCTGGCTGAAGATCACCACATGACCTGGACCCTGTTGAAAGTTTTGTATAACCTCTCTCCTTCTTGCGCTGTCTGCATCACAATCAAGCTGATGTGGTGGAGACTTGGGTTAGGGTCAGTAGGTTAAACAGCAGGAGCATTAATGGGCCTTTAATTAGGCAAGTACAGGTGGATTTTTAGAGGAACACTGTAATAACTTGGATGGACAAATCCAGGGAGCAGGAAGCCAGGAAGTGGGTTACATGTAGAGCTTTTGCTTATTATTTTTCATTCTTAACCCCTTAACTACTGGGCCTTACCCTGCTTCACCTCCCACTGCTGAGCCCTTATTTGCCTATTTGAGTTAGTTTGCCCTTAGGCCTCTATAACTTTTTTTGTCCCACATAAGGTATCTACATCAAATTTGCGTCCTTTTTTCCAACATCCCGGGGATTCTAAAGTTACCCAAGGTTTGTGTATTGCCCTGGAGGGGACCAAGAACATTTAGCTAAATGTTGAGTTTTTGGGGAAAAATAGTAAAAAAGCACTCTGGATAAAAGTGTCTGTTTTTCCCCCCCTAAAAATCGCATCAACGAATGGTTTCCTGTGCTAAAGTCACCATCTTCCCAACTTTCAGCAATATGCAGAGCCGAATAAAAAACCGGATTTTTTTACCACAGTTTTGGCATTTTTCCTATTTTTTGTGCTCTCAACCTACTTCCAGTTTGTGGAGGAAACTAATATGGAGCCAATGTGTGCCCCAGGAAAGCTATAGATTTCTAAAAAGTAGGAAAAATTACTAATTCAGCAAGGGGCATATGTGTAGATCACGCAAGGTTTTCCCAAGAAACTAACTGTTGAAATAAAAAAATACTGAAAATGAGTAGGAAAAAAAGGTTTACTTTTTGACAACGTTTTCATCTGTAACTTTTTATCACTATGGCCAATTTACAAAAGCAATATACCATTACGTCCACTAGACCCTTCTGGTTGCGGGGATATATAGGGTTTGTAGGTTCTCCAAGAACACAAGGTACTCAGAGCCAACAACTGAGTTGCACCATACAAAGGTTTTTCATTGACAATTCATAAGGTGAAATATGTAGAGTGACAAATGGGTATCAAGGAAACCTATTGTTGGACCTGATACTCGGCAGGTAGCGTTGCCCTAAACATTTAGCTTTTTCCACCTGGGTTTTGCTTCTTTTCTTGTGTGGCCTCAGAGCTCTAAGCACTTTCCCACTGTAAATACAGACGACTGGAAGCGCGCAGAAGTCAGACCCCTGCTCAAGAAGCCCACAGCTGACCCCACCGACCTCAAGAACTATCGGCCCATCTCGCTCCTCCCCTTCGCAGCCAAAGTTGCAGAGAAAACAGTCAACAGGAAACTGACACGATTCACTGAAGAAAACGCCGTCCTCGACCCGTCCCAATCCGGATTCCGAAGCAACCACAGCACAGAGACCGCCCTACTCGCCGCCACAGACGACATCCGCACCCTCCTGGACCAAGGCCACTCCGCAGCCCTCATCCTACTTGACCTATCAGCGGCCTTCGACACCGTCTCCCATCGCACACTAGTCGTCAGACTACACGACGCAGGCATACAAGGAACAGCCCTGTACTGGATCCGATCATTCCTCACCGGAAGAAGCCAAAGGATCAGACTCCCACCCTTCCTCTCTGACCCCACGAAAATCACCTGCGGAGTCCCACAGGGTTCATCACTGAGCCCCACCCTCTTCAACATTTACATGGCCTCCCTCGCAGCCATCGTCCGACAACACGGCCTCAACATCGTATCCTACGCCGACGACACCCAGCTCATCCTCTCCCTCACCAAAGACCCCACCACTGCCAAACTCAACTTCCAGAAAGGAATGCAAGACGTCGCAGTCTGGATGACCAACAGCTGCCTGAAGCTCAACGCCGAGAAGACAGAAGTCCTCGTCCTCGGTACCACCCCTTCTGCATGGGACAGCACCTGGTGGCCGATCGCCCTCGGAAGCCCACCTACCCCCTCAGACCATGCCAAGAACCTCGGCATCGTACTCGACTCATCACTCTCCATGAACCGACAGGTCAACGCCGTCACCTCCAGCTGCTTCAACACCCTCCGCAAGACCTTCAAGTGGATCCCCCCTGAGTCAAGGAAGACAGTCACCCACGCACTCATCACCAGCAGACTGGACTATGGAAACGCACTCTACGCCGGCATCAACAAGTCCCTACTCCGCAAACTCCAGACAGTACAGAACACCGCCGCCAGACTCGTCCTCGGCATCCCCCGACACGAACGCATCAGCCAACATCTACGAAGTCTCCACTGGCTCCCCGTGGAGAAAAGAGTCACTTTCAAAATCCTCACTCACGCCTACAAATGCCTACACAACAACGGACCCAAATACCTCAACGACAGAATCAACTTCCACGTACCCAAAAGAAACCTCCGATCTTCCAACCTCGCACTGGCCGAAACCCCGCGCATCCACAGAGCCAGAGCAGGCGGAAGATCCTTCTCTCACATTGCAGCCAAGACCTGGAACGAGCTACCGGCAGACATCAGACGCGCCCCCTCCCTGAACACCTTCAGGAAGACCCTCAAGATCTGGCTCTTCGGCTAAACAGATCTGCGGACCCCCCCCTCAGCGCCTTGAGACCCTCACGGGTGAGTAGCGCGCTTACAATTCCCTGATTGATTGATTGATTGAAAGTGCGCGCGCCTTCCTACCTGGCACGATGTTCTAAACTCGTGTCCCATCTGCCCTGCAGACTTGTGTGTGCGCATTCGCACCGATGCGCTGGGGACTCCATGTCCCACCTGCTCTTGCAGGCCTGTGCGTGCGCCCTTGCACCTATGGTGCACATAACTATGTGTCCAGCCCACCAGTGCAGGCCTGTGAGTGTGCACTTACCCAAGAGTGGTTAAACCCGTACCCAGTCTGCCCTTGCAGGCTTCTGTGAGCATAGTGGCACCGATGGTGCCAGGGTCCATGTGTCCAGCCTGCTAACGCACGCCTGGGTGCGCAATTGCGCACGTACACAAACATCTGTAAGACCCATGGCACTAAGAAAATCCAATAGGGGCGTGGTGTTCTTTTTCTGGGTACGGGGCGGCTGTCTGTCAATATAATCGTTAAGGGTCATATTGAAGTCCCCTCCCAACACTAGGGTACCCATAGGGAGTTCTAGGATCAACTTCCCGAGGTCTACAAGGGCGACTTCTGGAGTGCAGGGGGGACATACGTTGATATAATGTTGAGCAACTTTCCCTCCCAACATACTTCTACGGTAGCAAATCTACCTTGCGAGTCTGCCATTTTCCGATGCAAAATCAGTGGGAGATTTTTCCGGACTAATATACGCGTTCCTCTGGAGCCGGAGGTGAAGCCAGCGTGTACCTCCAGTTTATACCCCCATCTATTCAGGGCCTTACAGTTATTTCCTACTAAGTGAGTTTCTTGTAATAGCACTATGTCTGGGGTAAGTTTCTTAAGATATTGCAGTACTATCCCTCTTTTTAACTTATCCCCAAGCCCGTTGACGTTCAAAATTAGGATTTTAAGCGTATTTTCTTTATCCCCTGTTGCCATTGTCTCCGCTGGGGACACCCCGGCGACCATCATTCGCCATAGCAAGACTTACTCGGGTTATGCCGGATCTGCATGTTATCATGCATGTTATTTGTGTATATGACTCTAGGTGTCCCTGAGTTAACATTCTAGGTGTAAACTGTTGTAAGTGTCTATGTGTGCTCTTTGTTATAATCAGGTGCATGCGATAAGACATGTTAAACTTTAAATTCAAAACTAACCCATCCCGTTCACCAACATCACACCCCTCCCTGCTGCCCTGCTGACGGACTTTGAACTACCTGCCACCCCAACTTCGCAGAATGCCTGTCGCCCCCGAGAAAAAGAGTGAGGACCATGGTCAGTCCGCTGTTTCCCGTATCACCCCCTCTGTATCCCAAACCTCAATCAGTACGACAATACCGTTAAGTTCTGTTCATCTACGTCTCTTTGATTATTTCCGTCTGGGTTCACTGGTCCTCTTTGTCTTACCGTTGCAATATATGCCTGAGTATGGCGGTATCTACCTTCCCTCACCCACCAAGTTCAGCCGAGCTTAGAGGCCCCGGGTCCACAGATGCCCCAAAGTAGTTATATGTAGTAATGGGCCAATCGTAATTGTCCCCCGCTCCGGCAGGTTACAGTCATCCTTTTGCATCTGGGTCTGCTAGATCCAAGTCCGTTTCACTCCGAGTATTTTGAGAGTGCTGCATCCGATTTCCTTTTTGACTGTTACGACCTTCTTTTCCTTTGTTCCCAACTTGTCTCCAGCCCTCAAGCCAGTCCCATGCCTCCTATGGCATAGAAAAGAACCAGGTTTTCCCATCTGCTTCGATCCGCAGCTTCGCCGGGAACAGCATTGCGTATTTGACGTTTCTGTCCCTCAACGCCTTTTTGATGTCCAGAAAGCTGCGACGTTGTTTTTGCACTTTGATTGTAAAGTCTGGGGAAAAGGTGATCTTACTATTCTCGAACTTTGTAGGCGGGGCCGTACGTGCCGTCTGCAATATAGCGTCTCTATCCCGGAAGTTGAAGACCCGTGCGACTATTGGTCGCGGGGGGGCTCCGGTTCTTGGTCTCCCACCGGAGACCCGATGGGCTCTTTCGATCGAGAAGTAGTTAGACAGGCCCTTAGGCTGCAGATGTTTCGTGATTAAGTCTTCCACAAATAGGTCTATTGCCAAACCTTCTGCGCGTTCTGGAACCCCAAGAATACGTAGGTTATTCCGACGTGCCCTTCCTTCATAATCATCCAGCTGGGCCTCCATCCGGTCATGTGACACTTTTAATTTTTTCACTTGTTGTTTGAGGCCGGCCGTGTCTGTAGATAGTATTCTGGTAGCTCCCTCCACCTCCTTGACCCTAGAATCCATTTTCCGTAGATCAGCTCTGACATGGGATATTTCTATATTTACTGTATCCAGTCTTGTTTCTAGAGAGGTGCGGACATCATTGATAGCGGCCATAACGTTATGAAGAGTGGGTTCTGGCTGTCCCGTAGCGGTGCTTGCTTGTGACTGTGTATGTGGTGTTTCATGTTCCTCACCGCTCTTAGTCCACGCGTATTTATCTAACTTTGTTTGGAGAGCCGCCTTTCCGCCCTTGCCGACGGCCATTGCTCCCGTTTACTCGTTTCGCTGACTTTTACTCGTGGGTATGTGGAGGTAGTCCCCGCCGCCTACCTTTGGGGCTTCTGCCCCTCGCGGTCTGTCGGGTTTCCCTGAAATCTTTGCCCTTTCTTCTTCAAAAAATGTTTTTAACTTTGTGACAATTTGCCGTTATTTTTTATAGTGTTTCACCAACGAGAAAGGAGTAATATAAAGGAATGGAGCTGCCAGTGAGAGTGCATGGCGCATCTTCACTTAAACAATTAATGCATCAAAGAGACTAGCTACAAACATTTGACGGTACAGCCAAGATGAAAGCGATATAAAGCAGTGAGCGCAACCACGTTTTTATCTAAATAATTAGTTGGAAAAAACAATGTTAGCTATTCTACACTTTTTAAGCATTGAGCTGCTGCCATAAATAATGGCCGACCGAGACAGGCAGAGAAGCGAACCTCAGCGGGTCTAAAACGGGGTTTGTTAAATAAGAGCATAGCAGTCTCATTAATATTGAAGGAATATGGGCTAAAAGCTCTTTTTGACGGTGCAGCTTAAGACAAAATCGATATAAAGTAGCGAGCGTATACCGCTTCTTTATTTAAATAACAAGTCGGAAGATACAATGTAACTTTATTAACATTGTTGAAGCTTTAAGCTGCTGCCATGAGTAATGGCTTGAACGAGACAGGCGGAGAGGGTCACTGTATCGGGTTTAAAACGTGGCCTGTTCAATGAAGTTACAACATCTCAAATTGAAATAACAAAATGTGAATATTGAAGGAAATGATTGCACCAAACAAGTTTAATTTTAGCTGCATGTAATTTTATAAAAACGAATATTTGTAAATCTTTAAATATCCTTGTGCGGAACAGCCTCTCACAAATAGAATATGTAAAGACTTCAAAAGCTTGGTTTAATTCTATATACTAACACATAAATCCTTCTTCCAGAATAAATATTCACGAAAGAAGCGTTAATAATTTTAAGATGACTCAAGACAAGCAACTTACAAGGTGAACTAGAAGAAAAATGAGGTAAATTAAAATGACAGAGGAAGTGATATTCATGAAAAATTCAGGAGAAAAACGACTAATAAAAAGGAATTGTGTTTGTTTCACAGAAGCTAACCAGTCAGGGTCCTGAGGAGAGCCCATAAACAAAGAAGGGGGTTGAAACGCATTTACGGATAAGGATAAGTTACTTACCTGTAATCCTAGTTCTCTTCCAGGGGTATCCTCATCAAAGTCATAAGCACTGAATATTCCCGCCCATGTGCGGGGACCCCGGAAATAATAAAAAATATATATGGAAACATATATATACAGCTCTATATATATATACATATATCATTTTTTCTCATCCCAATGCAGCCCCTATATAGGAGGCTAAAACAATGCAATAATAAATAACTGCTTTTGTAATTACATATTATATACATAGACCACAGGAGGGCAAGTATCACTTGAACTCTTTTTAATGAGTAGACTCATGAAAACTGCAAAAGAGCAAGCATTGTTAGCCTACAGGCTGCATTGGAAAACAATAGCATAGAAAATGAAAGCAATTGTAACACAAAAACTGGCACCGTGCCTTTAAGGCAGCCATGACCCCTAGCTTCCCATCATGCCTCAGGGGTGATAGTTAGGTCAGTTGTTCATTGCAGAGACCCGAAGGTCAGGGCACAAAGATATAGCTGAACAATAAAACAGTCTCATTTGCCCGGGGAGGCGGGTGGGTTGCTTATGACTTTCATGAGGATACCCCTGGAAGAGAACCAGGATTACAGGTAAGTAACTTATCCTTCTCTTCCAGGGATCCTCATCAGTAGTCATAAGCACTGAATAGAATAACAAGCCCATCCTCCGCCTGCGGGCAAATGAGAAGGAATGACCCAACAAACAACCAGAATTAATCATTGTTGGAACAGATTCCTCAAGGAGGCCTGGCCTACTTGGGTGTCTGCTCTGGTATCTGAATCAAGACAATAGTGTCCTGTAAATGTATGTATAGATCTCCAAGTGGCTGCTTTACAGATCTCGGAAATCGGTACATTATTGAGGAAAGCAGTTGTAGCAGCTTTTCCTCTAGTGGAATGAGCCTTGGGCCTAGACTAAAGTGGCTTTTGTGCTAACTGATAAGCCAGTTTGATACATGAAACTATCCACCTGGAGATGGAACGCTTGGAGGCTGAAAAACCTCTTCTGATCGAACCGTAATTAATGAATAGTTGATCAGATTTTCTAATCGATTTAGACCTGTCCAAATAGAATTTTAAAACCCTTTTTAGGTCTAAGGAGTGGAGTGATCTCTCAGCTGGAGTAGAGGGATTAGGAAAAAAGGTCGGTAGCGAAATGGTTTGGTTGACATGGAAATCTGACACCACCTTCGGAAGGAAGGAGGGGTGGGTTCTCAAAACAACTCTATTGAGATGGAACACTGTGTATGGTTCTTTTGAGCAGAGAGCTTGGATCTCGCTCACCCTGCGAGCTGAGGTAATCTCCACTAGGAAAGCTACCTTCCACGTAAGGTGTTGTAAGGTTGCTTTGTGGATAGGCTCAAATGGGGGACCCATCAATTTAGATAGAACTAAGTTCAGCTCCCAGGGAGGTGAAGGAGGCTGAACCGGAGGTTAGACCTTCTTTAAGCCTTGCAAGAAGTCCTTTACTACCTGCATTTGAAAAAAGGAAGGCTGAGAAGAAGAACGCCTATATGCCGTAATGGCAGCTAGGTGTACTTTAATGGAAGAGAATTTTAGGCCTGCCTCAGCTAAGTGAAGCAGGTAGGGCAAAACCACTTCCTCCTGACCCTTGGTAGGATCACAATTATTTTGCACACACCATAAATAAAAACGTTTCCATTTACAAGCATAGGAGTGCCTTGTGGAGGGTCTTCTAGCTTCTTTCAAGCTGGTCATGCAGTCCTGCGGAAGACCTAAGTGACCATACTGGAGGACCTCAGGAGCCATGCTGCCAAGTTCAGTGAGGGAATGCTCCCGTTCATCTTGGACAGCAGGTCCGGTCTGCACGGCAGCCGCCTGTGTGGACATTCTGACAGGTGCAGAAGGTCTGGGTACCACCACTGTCTTGGCCAGTCCGGAGCAATCAGAATCATCCTTGTCTCTGAGTGGGAGAGCTTGGTCACGACCTTCGGGATGAGTGAAAGGGGAGGAAAGGCGTACACAAATGCCCCATACCAGCTGATCAAAAGGGCATTCCCTTTCGACCCTGGTCGGTAGTATCTTGATGCGAAGTTTCAGCATTTTTTGTTTGTGTCGTCCGCAAACAGGTCGATGCTTGGACGACCCCATTCTTGGAAAATGCCTTCGACGACTTCGTCGTTTAGAACCCAATCCTGCTGGTCCTCGAAGTGAAGACAGAGCGTCTGCCTGCGAATTCTGCTCTCCCGGTAGGTGTATTGCTGTTATCGATAGATTCCTCGCAAGGAGCCAATGCCAGAGAGCTTGGGCTTCCAGAGATAGGGCCCTCGATCGAGTTCTTCCCTGCTTGTTCAGATAGTACATGGTGGTTGTATTGTCCATCTGTATTAGAATGGAGTTGGTCTGAATCGAAGGGAGGAAAGCCTTGAGAGCTAGATGTACCGCTCTCAGTTCCAGCATGTTGATGTGGTACAACTGTTCTTTTGTTGACCATCGACCCTGCGTCTGGAGGGACCCCATGTGAGCTCCCCAACCCTGGAGGGAGGCATCCGTGATCAATGATTGAGAGGGAGGTGTCTGATGGAATGGAATCCCTACCAGCAGGTTCTCCTGCCGCATCCACCATGGAATTGTTCTCTGGCTGCTTCTGACAGCTGTATCCTGTCGTCCCACTGAGCCGTTCGTTGATCCCACTTGTCCTCCATATCTTGCTGTAAAGGACGCATTCTCAGCCTGGCATTGGGCACAAGAAAGATGCAGGATGCCATCGACCCTAGGAGAGCGGCAACCTGACGGACCGAAGGCAAGTTGCTGTGTAGAATCTGCTTGCCCTTCAGTGTGATAGATGACAGTCTCTCCTCCGAAGGAAACACTTTTCCTATTGCGGAGTCTATTGTTGCACCCAGATAGTGAATTCTTTGCGTGGGCTGCTGAGTCGATTTTTCGAAGTTGACGTGGAGACCCAGCTGCTGACAAAGGTCTAGACATTGTTGAAAATGGTTCCTCACGCTCTGGGGGGAGGGACCTTTCAGAAGCCAGTCGTCGAGATAGGGGTAGACAAAGATGCCTCTGCGTCGGAGAGCGGCTGCCACTACTGCCATGCACTTTGTAAACACTCGAGGAGCTGACTTCAACCCGAAGGGCAGAACCTTGAACTGATAATGGGTCGATCCCACCAGAAAACGCAGGAACTTCCAGTGATGTGGACTGACCGGGACATGAAAGTATGCATCTTGCAGGTCCAGCGAACACATCCAATCTCCCTGCTGCAGATGTGGATATATTTGATGGAGAGCCAACATGCGAAACTTCTTTTTTTTTAATGGATTTGTTGAGGGCCCGAAGATCCAGAATAGGTCTGTATTCTGATTTCCGACCTTTCTTCCTCACTAGGAAGCACCTTGAATATACCCCTTGACCTCGTTGCGATATAGGAACCTCCTCGATGGCTGATTTTCGCAGGAGGATGGATACTTCCTGTTGCAGTATTTTCATCTGGTGGCACGTTGTTTTCACTGGAGGGATCGTAGGAGGCCGATGCAAAAACGTAGAGAGTACCCATTCTGCAGCGTAGCTAACACCCATTGGTCTTTTGTGATACCACGCCACTCTTCTAGATGGTTGGCAATACTTCCCCCCACTGGAGTGGGAAACGGCGATGGGGGAAGCGGACACTCATTGCTTAGATGGTGTCTTTGCTGAGGCAGTAGATTGACGAGGGGTTCCTCTTCCTCTGGGGGCACGACGGCCCTGATAATGTGATCTTGATTGGCTCTGCTGATGTTGTTGCCTCTGCCAGTGAGGGGTTTGAACCCTCTGATGGAAAGGCCGCCGATCGTATGGTCTGTAACGGCGCCTGAACTCTTTTCTTTTTTCAAGCCCGACCGCCTTCAGGGTATCAAGCTCCATCTTCATCCTCGACATTTCCTCATCTGTGTGAGTGCCAAACAAGGATGAGCCTGAGAAAGGGAGGTTGAGAATTCGAGACTGCGCTTCCGGTTTTAGCGCAGTTAGTCGGAGCCAGAATGACCTTCTGGCACAGATTCCGTGCGCATAGGAGTTTGCAGAAAGCATCGCTCCATCAGCTGCGGCGCTGATAACTTGGTTTGCCACCAAGCTGCCTTCCTGCAATATCTCCTCAAAATCCCTGCGGTCTTCTTTGGGCAGCTTTTCTGTGAATCTTTGAAGCGAGTCCCTCAAGGATCTATCATAGCGCCCTAATAGCGCCGAGGCGCTGGAGACCTTCAGCATGGAGGCTGACGTGCCACAGACCTTTCTCCCCCACGTATCCTGTGTTTTGCTCTCCTTATCAGGTGGGACTGTTGATGAGGAGGCCACTGCATGGGTCTTTTTAGCAGCAGCAATAATTACAGAGTCCGGAGGCGGGTCAGATCTGAGAAATAATGGATCCTCTTCCGGGGGTCTATATTTCTTCAAGATCCTCGCTGGCGCGGTCTTGAGTGTCGCCGGCGTAAGAAAAGTGTCCATCACCGGTTGAAGTAGCCCCGGCACCAATGGTAACAATGGTCTGGCTGCTGATCTCTGATGTAAAGTCTCAAAAATCACTGAGGATGAACTCTGCTGAGTGGGCATAACGATGTTCAATTTATTTGCCCCTCTGGCCAGAACGTCCTGGAAGGTACTGATGTCATCCACCGGAGAGACCCTCGACGGTGGGCTGTCTGTAAGAGTAGGAGAGTAGTCCCTCTTTGAAGAATGGGTGGAAGAGGGTGAACGTGTCGGAGATCTGTGTCTTCTCCTCTGACCTCGAGATCTGGATCTCCTTCTTGAGGAGGGTGCAGGAGTATGTGTACGATCTCGGCCCCTCGATGGAGTAGTAGGAGAGAGATATACAGCTTGCACCAGTCGGGTTAGAGGGGACCTGTGCAGAGGACTGGAGTAGTCCTGATTACCTTGTGCTTGTGCAGTATCAGATTTTTGCCAGTGATGTAGAGGTAACATCCATCTAGGAGAGAGGTGTACAGATGAAGATTTCTGCCTCCCTTCCCGTGCAGGAGCCTCAGATGAACGGGGGTGTTCAGGTGAAGACGCCGGACTGTTCGACGTCGAGATAACCACCTCCGGTGATCTTGAGGATGACGACGAAGAGCGTCTTGAAACAGTGCGATGGGTCAACGCCAACTGGTGAGAGTGTCTCGACGTTGAACGTGGAGTCACTGTGTGAACCAGTGCTGGGGATTCTGCCCTCGACGTCGGTGATGGCGACGGCGAAATGCTCACTGGACGTGAGCCGGATCGAGACCGACGTCTCAACGTCGATCTTTCTCTGAGGGTAGATCTGTGCCTCGACGTCGATCGCTGCTTGGTCGACGACGACGGAGGAGTTCGTCTCGACGTCGAACGTCTCTCTGTTGGCGCCGACGGAGTCCTTTGTTTCGACGTCGATCGCCTAATAGAAGGCGCCGGCGGGGACCTGTGTCTCGACGTCGAGCGCCTCTGCGACGGAGTCTTGTGCCTCAACGTCGACCTCCTCTGAGACGACGCCGACGGAGTCTTTTGCTTCGACGACGGAGACTTTTGCTTCGACGTTGATCCTCTACACGAAGCCGCCAATGGAGTCTTATGCCTCGACGTCGATCGTCTACGAGAGGACGTCGACGGAGACTTGTGCCTCGACGTCGACCGCCTGAGAGAGGGCGCCGACGGAGTAGTATGCCTCGATGTCGAACGTTTGCCCAACGCTGACGGAGACCTGCTCCTCGACGTTGATCGTCGCAGGGTTGACGTCAACGGAGGGTCCGTTACCTGGTGACTCGACATTGGAACTGTTGTCTTCGGTCTTGGACTCGATTGGTACGCCTGCACCGTCGAAGACTTCGACTACGACATCTGTCTCTTCGCCGCTGGTAAGTTCGATGACGATCCCGACGCCGATGGAGAACAGAGCGGAATCTTGCTTCTCAACGTCGATCTTGCTCTCTTTTTCTTCTGTCTCACTAGAGACCTACATCTTTCAGAGAGCCCATATAGACGGATTCTTTCTCTCTCCTTGAGGGTTCTCCTGGACAGCTTCTTGCAATGCTGACATGGAGAATGAGAGTCAGGGAGGTAGAGAATACACACAGAATGTGTGTCAGACCTGGCCTTCTTCTTGTCACAGGAGGGGCAAGGGTCAAAAAGAGATGGCATTATGACAGAAAATAAATCACTTTCTGTCAAAAAAATGGTTGTACCTCACTCTAAAGCCTAAAAGACGTTGAGTGAAAGGTAGAAAACCACAATAAGCCTAGAATTATTTGACAAAAAAGTAAAAAAGTCAGAGCTGTGAATTCCAGGGTCCTGACTGAAGGAGCCAGAAAGAACAACTGACCTAACTGTCACCCCTGAGGCATGATGGGAAGCTAGGGGTCATGGCTGCCTTAAAGGCACGGTGCCAGTTTTTGTGTTACAATTGCTTTCATTTTCTATGCTATTGTTTTCCAATGCAGCCTGTAGGCTAACAATGCTTGCTCTTTTGCAGTTTTCATGAGTCTACTCATTAAAAAGAGTTCAAGCGATACTTGCCCTCCTGTGGTCTATGTATATAATATGTAATTACAAAAGCAGTTATTTATTATTGCATTGTTTTAGTCTCCTATATAGGGGCTGCATTGGGATGAGAAAAATTATATATGTATATATATATAGAGCTATATATATATATATGTTTTCATATATATTTTTTATTATTTCCGGGGTCCCCGCACATGGGCGGGTATATTCAGTGCTTATGACTATTGATGAGGATCCCCTGGAAGAAAAACTTGGGGTGTGCAAACTTGAATCAAAAAAACCTTTCTGTGGGCAAAGTGGAAAACATGAAAGCCTACTTGTATAGAGTGATTTCTTGACCCCCAGGAGATATTTAAAGCAAGAGGTTCATTTTTGGAAGTGACAACAATGATGGTTACCTCTGCATAATGTACATCTAACGTTTAATATAAGACTTGTACAAGTGAATAAGCAGGCTTGATATTATGTGGTCATTTTGAGTTATAAATATACACAGCATCATAAGTTTTGTAAAGTAATTCATGAGTATTTAATGTTATATGTGTTCGATATTTGAAATGTGGCCTGAAAATATGTTTATCAAGCATCTAAATGAGATGATAAATCTATGTAAATAAATACATGGGCCAAGACAATTCATTTACTTGACCCAGACGTTAAAAGCGTCAGTTTAAATAATAACAGTTTGGGTAAATTGCTAATGTGTATACTAAAGGTGGCCTAACCCAACTGTTTCTTAAGGGCCCAACCCCTAATTTTCCTACATTTATAGAATATGGGCATTTCTATGTTCTAAAACTCTTTGTGTGCCTTCGGGCCTGGCTCCAGTCGATACAGGGGAGCCAGGATAGCACATCTGTGCATTCCCCAAAGGCAGCTATAAAGCACTGCATGCCCTGGAACAACAGACCTCTGCCATTTGAGGGCCAAGTGGAATTGATTGGCAGGAGAGGTTTTGATATTGGTGGTCTCTGGATTCTTAAAGGCACAGCTTCTAATTTTCAGACATATAATGGCAGCCTATGGGGCTTTCTTTCCTCTCCTTTCATCTCTATCATGAAAAAAGGAGTTTTGTGAAGGGGAGTTTTTCTGTGGGTTAAACACCACAAAAATGGCACACAATTTAGTATACTGGCTCTCTTTTTTCACTACAAGATGAAGATACGGCCAGCGTAGCCTATTTAGTTAGGCTGCATTATTGTCCTTTTATCTCTTAAGTGTCTTTGCAGGCCTTCTTGAAGAAAGGCGAAAAAATATCCACTTAAGAAGATATATCTAAAGAAGTGCTCCGGGGTCCCAGCACGTGGGCGGGACTATTCAAGTGCTTATGACTATACATGGAAATTCCCTGCAAGAGAACTACTTGATACAATGGGCACTGGGATCTATCCCTTACCTGGGTATTCAGTTGGCTTTGACTATTGGCGGGTTCATGAATCTTAATTACCAAGACCTGACTAGGAGGGTGAAGTCTGATCTGGCGCAGTGGCAACTATATCCCCTTTCTTTGCTGGGACGCATCCCGCCCTAAAAATGGAGATTCTCCCCAAGATTCTTTACATCTTCCAAACCCTCCCCTTACAGCCCCCATTCAGGGACGCTTAAACTCTACATGACGCGCTACAGCGTTTCGTGTGGGCAGGCAAACGACCTTGGATGAAACGCGATAATAGCTGGCGCCTCCCAATTGAGGGAGGCTTGGGAGTCCCAAGCTTACTACATTACTTCCAGGAAACACAGCTGCTCTATCTGGTGGAGTGGTCTCACCCAGAATCTGAAAAGCAGTGGCTGTTTAAGGATAAGGCACTGGCAGGAAAGGCATTATGGAAGGTCCCATTTGTATCTCTTACCCATCGCCCCGTAAATCTCTATTTTTCCCTAATCACTGTGCCTAATTTGAGGGTCTGGGACAGTCTGGCGACTCGGAAAGGCCTTATATCTTTCCCCTCCCCCTTGACCCCGGTGGTGGGAAATAGGGACTTCACGCCGGATCTGAATAGCGTTCTGTTCCGAGCCTGGAAGCAGGCGAGATGTCGGTCTATAGGCCACTTCTTCAATGCAGAAGGCCCCATACCATTTGACTCCCTGCGAGCTGACTTTGCTATCCCTGAAAGGGAAAGGTTTCGATACACACCGATCAGACATTGGCTGACGCAGGCGGCATTTAGGCAAGCCGCCCAGCGGCACTTGTCAAAATTTGAACGCTGACTCCTTAGCAAAGTCGCTGATAAGCGCCTCATTACCGAATTCTACCAGATAATGCTACATGAGGAGACCAGGTCGAGGTCCCAGCGCAGGTCATGTGGGAATCAGAACTCAGCAGACAGTTGTCCCCCAGGGAATGGCAGGATATTTATTACCAAGCATGACACACAGATACCAATACCTCAAGCATAGAGTCTGCAAAGAAAATTGCCACTTATAGGTATCTGACCCCTGTTCGATTGCAAAGAGTGAATCCGGCACGCAGTGATAGGTGTTGGAGGCATTGGGACTCTCCTGCAACTTTGCTACACGTCTGTGGGAGTGCCCTAGATTAGCGCAATTCTGAAATGATATCCTGACTGACACAGATACTCATTTTGATACACAGTTATTCAGATTCCCCACATATTCTATACTGGGACTTCCCAACCCACTCACGTACCCACTTAAATCCCGAAGGGGGGAGCATATAGCCCTTTCACTGAGAGTGGCCCACCAGTCTATATGGGCTTTCTGGGGAACGGATAAGGTGCCGACACAGCAGAATTGGCTACACCGTATTATACATGTGCTGGGGGCGGAAAGGATCTCTTTGATACTTACACAGCAAGGGGACTCATATCGAGATATTTGGCAACCATATCTCACGCTCCTTTCTCAAGAGTTTACAAAAATGACCTGCCCCAGATAACCGAGGTTGCTCCGATTGACTGGATCCACAGAATGAGCAACTCTGGTAACCCGCCTACTTTAACTCTTGCTAACATGTGAACACTCACGGTTTTAGGTTCAATGTGCACCCGGGGGGTGGGGAGAGTTGGTTGGCTGGGGGGGCCAAGGGGAGTTTATTAAAAGAAAGTTGTACCATGTTATGGTAAAGCCGAAACATTGCGCTGTCACAGCTCTTCTGTGTGTCCTTGCCTGTTCTCATGCAACAATAAAAACAAATTTAAGGATAAAAGCTTTGGCACACAGACATTGTGATTTGCGAGCCACGTATCTGGTTTGTTATGCTGTATTTGGAATACATATACCCATTAAAGCCTGCGACTGCCTGCTCCTGTACATTCGCATGAAGGCTTTTTTCAGTTTTTGAAAGTCGTCTTTATTTTTCCCTTCTCTTGATTAAAGAGAAAGTTATGTATTGACTGGACGTGGTGCTGAAGTGGGTATCTGGCACCCAAAACATTTCTTCTCTTTCCAGGTCTTTACAACGATGCGGTAAGGATTACTGTAGAGTTTTAAAGTGAGATCTTCAAATGACCTGTTGAGATGTTTAAATTCAAAGATATTGTCAAAGGCTGAGGAGTGTCATTTTGAGTATAATTTTCTATTCATTTTCTTTAAATGGATTGATTTATGGAGAACATAGAAAAGTGTGCATTTGTAAATAACATCTTGAAAATAGACAGCTAATTGCACACCTCAGTGCTGAATTTGTACTATTTCCATTCAGTCTGTTCATAAGTGAACGCTGAAGAAGCTCTTGTTTTGTTTCTTTTAAATATGATGAGAGCTTAAGTTGAGTTACTGGCATTTATAAAGTCAAAACCCCTTTTTATGTCTGGCATTAACCAACACCTTCTCATTTTATTAAAATTATAAACTATACAGACTTATCTATTCATCTGTTATTGTGTTATTCACATTTTGTTCTTACGTCCACTACAGCATACAGCTAGGGTACTATGACAGGCTACTGCAGCCATTTCCTAACTTTACTGTGACTGACACAAATCTGTCCTTTCACTAGGAGCACATCCACATACAAAGTAGTTCCTTTAAGTGCCTGAGGCTACCATCGCCCAACAATTATTTTCGCTTTTAGACAATTATTTTTTCAGACTGATGAGGGCCAAGCAGATTCCTCAACAACAGAATTCTGAAAAAAACACCCCAAAAAAAACTAATAAAAAAAAAAACTGAACTGACAAAGCGAAAAGGCCATTGGCCCCTGTCCGAGTTATTGGCTTTGCCAATGCTTGCTGAAAACTGTTTATAAAAGAAAAGCACCCAGGACGCGGTCCAGTGCTGAAGCAACCAATGCCATGTGAGCATCACCTTCTGCAGTGTATAATGTTGTCTTGCTGAATGGAGTGTGATTGGTTCCTGTCTCTGCTTGCATCACAGCTGGATGACGTGGGCGTCAGTAAACAGGAACCGCCCTTAAGGGGAGTGGACTGGACAAGGCACTGGCAGTCAGAGGCATGCAGCCACAGGATCAGTGGGCACCTCTTCTCTGGGTCATCTCTGAGCAGGTATCAGAGACCCCTTCTGCTGTGTTTGGAGTGATAATCCACATACACATGGTCTACAGGGTTGTTGTGTCTTATATTACAGGCCTCCGCAGGCCGGGACACGCGCTGCGCACACAAATTACTCGGAGCCGCTGGTAGTGGGTATGGAGCTCCTGCGATCGTGCGCCGTCACTGACGTCACGTCCGCAGGGGCCGGTTTATTACAATGGGGTCACATGACCCAGGAAGAGACCAGCCAGCCTCTTCCAGCAGGGGTTCTACCACGGGCGCCCCTTCCTCGGTCCTGAGGTCGGCACGCCCGGAACCCGGAACCAGACATCCATTGCGTCATGGATGTGGACACAACATTCCTCCCCAACACAGGTTTTCAAAAACAACAACAACAACACTGAGGATGGAATGTGACAGGGAGTCAACAATGATATACAGAATCAGAACAGTCTTACGTGAAGTAGTCCTTCAGCTTGCGAGTGGGTTCAGGATTTCGTCGCAGCTGGTATTGCGAACAGCCCCGCCCACTCAGTGCCTCCTCCGAGTCCCCGCTCATAGAGGCCCGCGGGGTATCGCTCACTACATCAGGCCCTCCAACGGATGGTCTCTCCCACCCATCGTTATCGGGGTTCCCCGCCTCCTCCTGCGATGGGTCCTGACTGGGCATTCCCAGTCTTCTTGCCGGCGGACGCACATCCAGCGGGGTATCCTCTCGGGGTTGTCCAGGCCTGACCAGGCTGTCAGTTCCCAGAGATGCCTTCTCGGGGTAGAATCGCTTGAAGTGAGATATATTACGAGTGATGGTTTCACTGCCTTGTCGAGCCATGACTTGGGTACCCCTCACTCTTATTACCGTCCAGGGGTGTCGCTCATACGGTAGATTAAACTTGCTCCCAGCCGTTCGGTTCTTCAAGAGGACCAACTGTCCCTGCTCGAGAGTCAGATGTCGGGCCCCCCGATGGCGGCTGACTTGGGCGTGTGCCCGTCGTCGTTGCTCGTTGATCAGATCATTGTCCGGAAGTACAGGGATCCATTGCGGATGATGAGGAATGGAATCAGATACCACCCGACCCATCGATAGGTGTCCGGGGGCCACGTTGGTGGTCGTGTGAGGGGTTTGACGATAACTGCGCAAGAACGTGAAGATCGCCAGTTCCACCGGCTGTTGTCGTTCCTGGGTGATGCGGATCACTTTATTCAGCGTGCGCATAAACCTCTCCATTTCCCCATTCGCTTGAGGCCAGCGAGGTGTGATTCTCCGATGTTTCACTCCCAGTGACGCGAGGTAGGTAGCGAGCTCTTGTCCCTGGAACGGAGGGCCGTTGTCCGTTTGTATCTCCTGAAATATGCCGTGAGTCGCCATCAACTTTTCAAGTTTGGGGATTACTTCAACGGCACTGAGCGTGTTGACTATCTCTACCTCCGGGTATTTGGAGTAGTCGTCAATGGCCACTAGTGTGTGTCGTCCATCCGGCAGACTTCCAAAATCAAGACTGACCCTGGCCCAGGGGCGTGAGGGCCGAGCTTCCGTGACTACTGGTGCCGGTCTGGGTGTTTCTCCTGTTACTTGACACCACTGGCACTCCCGAACCACTGCTTCCACAAGCTCATCCATCAGTGGGAACCAGACTTTGGACCGCAGTCGTGACTTGGTCTTGACCATCCCCTGGTGCCCTATGTGTGCAAGTTGAATCACCCGGGGTGTCAGAGATGCAGGGATGACCAGTCGATGTCCTCGCATCAAGCAGCCCGTGGAGTCCTCTGTGAGTTCATCACGGACATGGTAGAGGCTTTCCAGAATCCGTCGGGCATCGCCCGTGAGTATCTTCCATTCCTCTCTTGCCCGGCGCCAGTTTCCATGCTTCAGCACCTGCCTCACTCGCTGTAGACATTCGTCTTGGGCGGATTCCTTCTTCAGAGTGTCCATCGATAGAGGTATTGGACATGATCGGGCTGTGACGTACCGGACGTATTCTTCAGTGTCAGCAGCCTCCTCTTCTTCCTGCGCAGTGGCCGCTCTTGGATGTCGAGACAGATAATCTGCAGGGTTCCGCGATCCCGGATGGTATTCAACTCTACAGTTGTAGTTCTGGAGTTGCAACATCCATTTCTCTATTCTAGGAGGTGGCTTTGACGAGGTTCCAGAGAAGAGTGACACTAGGGGCTTGTGGTCCGTGGATACTACGAACGGTTTGCCATACACGTAGAGATGGAAGTGGTGACACCCCCAGTGAATCGCGATGGCCTCCTTTTCAATCTGGGAGTAGCGTTGCTCCGTGTCCATGAGGGACCGGCTTGCAAAGGCCACCGGAGCCCAGTCTTCCTCGTCTTGACTGCGTTGCATCAACACTGCCCCCAGTCCTTTCGGGCCAGCATCCACAGCAATCAAGGTCTTTTTCTGGGGGTCGAAGAAGGCAAGCGTCGTGGCGGATGACAGTGCGTCTTTGATGTCCTGAAACGCTTTGTCTTGTGTCCCCGTCCATGACCACGGGATCGCTTCCTTGGTGAGCTCCCTCAGTGGTAGGGTAAGGGTGGTGAGGTCCCGAATGAACCTCCCGCAGTAGTTCACCATTCCAAGGAAGCTGCGGACTTCCGTGACGTTGGCAGGGGCCGGTGAGTTTTTGATGTCTCGGACTTTGTCTGGATCCGGATTTACACCTTCCGCGGAGAACGTATAGCCAAAGAATTGCAGCTTGGTTCGTAGGAACTCACACTTTTCCCGATGAAGCGTCAGTCCAGCGTCTCGCAGGCGTTGAAGCACTTGAGTCAAACGGGAGTTATGTTCGGCAATGGTTTTGGCGTGGACCATGATGTCATCACTCACGTTGATGACTCCCGGGATGTCCATCAGCAGCTCCTGTATGACATTTTGGAATACTTCGGCGGCACTGGACACTCCGAAGCTCAGCCGGGTGTATCGGCGGAGGCCTACGTGAGTTGAAAACGTCGTGATATATCTTGACGCCTCATCCAGAACCAGTTGGTGGTATCCGGATCGTAGGTCCAACTTGGAGAACCAACACGCCCCGGCCATTTCCCCTATCAGGTCATCTATTGTGGGAGTGATGTGGCGTTCTCGTTTGATGGCGGCGTTGGGCAGCCTCATGTCCACACAAATCCTTACCGCACCCGGCTGTTTGGGCTTGCGAGTGACGACGATGGGGGACACCCAAGGCGTTGGGCCCACCACCTTTTCGATGATGCCGGCTCGCTCTAGCTTGGCTAGTTCCTCCTCTACCAACGGGCGCAGGTGGAAGGCCACCCGTCGGTGCCGAAGCGCCACTGGTTGTACAGTCGGATCTATGTGTAGATGGACTTCCTTGCCACTGAATCTTCCAATTCCTTCGAATATTGGTGCAAACTCCTTTAGGATGTGTTGAACAGATTCTTGATGGATGCCAAAAGCAAAGGTTACTATGCCTAGGTCCTCGGCGGCCCGGCAGCCCAACAGCATCCCTTGCCCGCTCTCCGTGACGTACACCATAGTAGTGATGGTTTGACCTTCATGCGTCACTGGTGCTTTGAATTTTCCTTTCATGTGCAGAGGTTTGTCCTGCCCGTAGGCGAATACCGTGATTTTTGTGGCCTGTAAGGGAGGTGCTGGTTGCAGTGAGTCATATAGTGTTGCTGACATAATGTTTATCGTCGCTCCAGTGTCCACTACTGCGGTGACTTCTTGCTGTCCGACTCGGATCCGACACTGGGGTAGCCGTCTGCGGGTGCCAGTCGCCGCTCCGATCATGTGTATTTTGTGTATCGTACGTTCTTCCTCCTCATCATCATCCATGTCGCTGGCATCAGCCCCTCCTTCCGGGACGTGGTTTATCGTCGTCCGTGGTTTTCGGTATTTTCGTGACCGGCATACTTTCTCAAAATGGTTGAATTTTCCGCATCCCAAACACTTTTTGCCTCTTGCTGGGCATTCTGCTGCACGGTGATGCATCCCTCCACAGTACCCGCAACTTTTCGGGTTTCCTTGTTGGCCACTCGCTGGCTCTCTTTTGTGCTGTCTGGAGGTCGGTTTTACCATTACCGCGTTCACAGGTTCCGTCTTGACAGGCGACTGCAAGGCTGCTTCCATATGGGCTGCCCGAGCTTTCGACAGCTCTTTGGAGCGCCCCAGCGTTAGGATTTCTGTTAGTGACTTGCCTGATTCTTCAAGGATGCGTTCCCGTAGTTTGACCGACGCGCAGCCCTGGATGACTTGTCCTCTAATCTCCTCGGTTTCGTCCCTGAATCCGCACGTGGACTCCAGATTTTTTAGACGTGTGTGGAAAGCATCGAGCGACTCCTCCGGCTGGTGTCGTGCCTGGCGAAAAATAAAACGTTCGTAATCGGTGTTGGCCATGGGTTCAAAATAGCCATTGAGGGCATTAATCAGCGTGTGGTGTGTCTTGGGTGTTGCTTCCGGGAGGGTCTTCGCTATTTGGTGGATGTCCTTCCCCCCGAGGTGAAGAACTAGCGCTCTTTTTTGTTCTTTGTGGACTTTTGTCGCCTCAAAGAATATGAGGAGGCGTTCCACCCAGTCTTTCCACTTGGGTGCTTGTGCTGATGGTGCTCCCTCCACCACGAATGGCTCTATTGGCGGAATCGTGGACATTGTGGCTGCTCACCGCTCCCCCAGGTGGTGTACGTCTCCGTGACGTGCTGTGCACTGGGCCTTATCACGTAGGCAGGAGGCACCTGTGTTACTTCCGGGCAGGTGCTTGAGTGCACTCGCAGGCTTCTGCTGGGCAAAGTGCACCGTTGTGCGTATACGCCGACTCCACCCCCCTCGTGGGCGTGACAGTGCTTAATCCAGTGCAGGGCCTGTGCTACCCGACCATGCAGGCTGGGGGCAACCTCGTGCACCCTCCTGGGTCCCCTGCTGGGCTCCTGCACCCCTCACAACACCGTGTATCTTCTTGAGCCCCCACCAGGACTCCAGCACCTCACGTGAGTGCTCGCAATTGTGGCAGGTGGGGCCAGCGCCCAGGGTATCGTAGCTTGCGCGGTGATTCGCGTTGCCAGGGGCACGAGCACCGCGAGGGCCGACACGCGCCTCGCAGCCGCCACAAACCTGGAGTGTAGCGGGGGCACGCCCACCCTCGTCGCCAGTGTTGTGTCTTATATTACAGGCCTCCGCAGGCCGGGACACGCGCTGCGCACACAAATTACTCGGAGCCGCTGGTAGTGGGTATGGAGCTCCTGCGATCGTGCGCCGTCACTGACGTCACGTCCGCAGGGGCCGGTTTATTACAATGGGGTCACATGACCCAGGAAGAGACCAGCCGGCCTCTTCCAGCAGGGGTTCTACCACGGGCGCCCCTTCCTCGGTCCCGAGGTCGGCACGCCCGGAACCCGGAACCAGACATCCATTGCGTCATGGATGTGGACACAACACAGGGTCACTGATAATAAGGTAATTGTCACCTTTTCCACGAAGAACTCTCAACATGTATAAAACAATCCTATTCATGGAGCAGAACTGGCTGAAGGCACAGCCACTCAAGACCATGCTTCAGAAGGAACAATTACGAAAGGCTAGTGTTTCAGTAGTCATCGTAGCCAGCTCCCTTTGCTTCATATTGTTTCATAGTCCTTAAATCTGCTCCTCTTCTATGTCTATTTACCATACAAGTCAGACTGTAAAAGGAACAGGAGGAATGGAGCCAAGTGGGCCTGAAAGCAGGTCTGTGCACACACTCAACCCGACCTTTTTATGCCCTTTGCCTGTGGTTTAGCTCAGTTTACAATGAATTCTGGGATTAGGTCCTGATTCCATGTTGATCGTTGTTTTCCTTCCCCTGCGCAAACCCCTGTTAGTACAGTGGGAGGAATTACGAGTTGGGTGGTAAACACCACACCTAGGGACTTATTTATGAGAGCCCTGCGCCACCTTTGCACCACATAAAGTGGGACATGCATGACGCAAGGCTCGGAGTCAGATTTATGAAGCCACGTAAAGCCACCCTGTGTGGCTTTGAGTGGCCTCATAAATCATGAGTAAGGCGACGCAGCGCAAATCGCTTCATTGCCTTACTCTGCGCCTGGAAGGCGTTCCATGGGCATTGCAGTGGGTTTTCCCACACAACACCCATGGAATTTGACGCTGCCGTAGATTTACAAAGTGATGTAAACCTGCGGAAGCGTCAAATCCGTACGCCTCCCGAGGTGAAGCGAAGGAGGAGAAATATGTTTATTTCTTCTCATTTCCTCTTTCCATGAGTGCTGCAGAATAGCACACATGGAAAGAGGAAAACGCCCCGTAGGATTGTTTTTGTGCAGGAAGGGGCCCCTTCCTGCAAAAAAACAATCCTGCTTGCAACGGAGGCACCCTTAGTTGCACCATGGTGCAAGCGTGCCTACGTTGACACCAGGCTGACAAAGCCGCTCCAGCGTAGGCAGAAAGAACAGGAAAGCACCTTACTGCTTAAATAAAGTGCATTCCTGCCCTTTCACTGTGGCATAGGGCAGTGCAGCAAGCTGCCTCGGGTGCTGCCCTATGCCAAAATGCCATAAATGAGACCCCTAGTAATTAGCGGCTGTGTTAAATACCTTGCTCTTTGTTACATTTTGGAAGGTGAAATACGGTACTTACTGTAACATTCAAATTTTGGTGCCTCAAGCCCCAAAATCTGCACGTTTTTCCCCAAATATCTCAGAATCGTTGCTGTTTACTACACTCCACAAATTTGGAACCCCACAGCATCAGATCTTAACACGTGCAATAACAGAACCTAAACTCAGATCAGGGCCATAGTGTAGTCTGTGATGTGGAGGGGACATGCACTCTGATAAGTGATCCACCCCCCGAAGGCTTGAAAGGGCCCTCCACACGTGCAATAAACAG
The DNA here is from genome assembly GCA_963921515.1 of Calotriton arnoldi. NCBI lineage: Eukaryota > Metazoa > Chordata > Amphibia > Caudata > Salamandridae > Calotriton > Calotriton arnoldi. The sequence goes on along the minus strand of CAWUFW010005279.1, from coordinate 1,054,092 downwards.
AACCTAAACTCAGAACAGGGCCATAGTGTATTCTGTGATGTGGAGGGGACATGCACTCTGATAAGTGATCCACCCCCCGAAGGCTTGAAAGGGCCCTCCACACGTGCAATAAACAGAACCTAAACTCAGAACAGGGCCATAGTGTATTCTGTGATGTGGAGGGGACATGCACTCTGATAGGGATCTACCCCCCGAAGGCTTGAAAGGGCCCTCCACACGTGCAATAAACAGAACCTAAACTCAGAACAGGGCCATAGTGTATTCTGTGATGTGGAGGGGACATGCACTCTGATAAGTGATCCACCCCCGAAGGCTTGAAAGGGCCCTCCACACGTGCAATAAACAGAACCTAAACTCAGAACAGGGCCATAGTGTATTCTGTGATGTGGAGGGGACATGCACTCTGATAGGGATCTACCCCCGAAGGCTTGAAAGGGCCCTCCACACGTGCAATAAACAGAACCTAACTCAGAACAAGGCCATAGTGTATTCTGTGATGTGGAGGGGACATGCACTCTGATAAGTGATCTACCCCCCAAAGGCTTGAAAAGGCCCTCCACACGCGCAATAAACAGAACCTAAACTCAGAACAGGGCCATAGTGTATTCTGTGATGTGGAGGGGACATGCACTCTGATAAGTGATCTACCCCCAAAGGCTTGAAAAGGCCCTCCACACGCGCAATAAACAGAACCTAAACTCAGAACAGGGCCATAGTGTATTCTGTGATGTGGAGGGGACATGCACTCTGATAAGGGATCAGAACAGGGCCATAGTGTATTCTGTGATGTGGAGGGGACATACACTCTGATAGGGATCTACCCCCCAAAGGCTTGAAAAGGCCCTCCACACGTGCAATAAACAGAACCTAAACTCAGAACAGGGCCATAGTGTATTCTGTGATGTGGAGGGGACATGCACTCTGATAAGTGATCTACCCCCCAAAGGCTTGAAAGGGCCCTCCACACACGCAATAAACAGAACCTAAACTCAGAACAGGGTCATAGTGTATTCTGTGATGTGGAGGGGACGTGCACTCTGATAAGGGATCAGAACAGGGCCATAGAGTATTCTGTGATGTGGAGGGGACATGCACTCTGATAAGTGATCTACCCTCAAAGGCTTGAAAAGGCCCTCCACACGCGCAATAAACAGAACCTAAACTCAGAACAGGGCCATAGTGTATTCTGTGATGTGGAGGGGACATGCACTCTGATAAGGGATCAGAACAGGGCAATAGTGTATTGTGTGATGACGAGGGGACATGCACTCTGATAGGGATCAGAACAAGGCCATAGTGTATTCTGTGATGTGGAGGGGACATGCACTCTGATAAGGGATCAGAACAGGGCAATAGTGTATTCTGTGATGTGGAGGGGACATGCACTCTGACAGGGATCAGAACAAGGCCATATTGTATTCTGTGATGTGGAGGGGACATGCACTCTGATAGGGATCAGAACAAGGCCATAGTGTATTCTGTGATGTGGAGGGGACATGCACTCTGATAAGGGATCAGAACAGGGCAATAGTGTATTCTGTGATGTGGAGGGGACATGCACTCTGATAGGGATCAGAACAAGGCAATAGTGTATTCTGTGATGTGGAGGGGACATGCACTCTGATAAGGGATCAGAACAGGGCAATAGTGTATTCTGTGATGTGGAGGGGACATGCACTCTGATAGGGATCAGAACAAGGCCATAGTGTATTCTGTGATGTGGAGGGGACATGCACTCTGATAAGGGATCAGAACAGGGCAATAGTGTATTCTGTGATGTGGAGGGGACATGCACTCTGAGAAGGGATCAGAACGGGGCCATAGTGTATTCTGTGATGTGGAGGGGACATGCACTCTGATAAGGGATCAGAACAGGGCAATAGTGTATTCTGTGATGTGGAGGGGACATGCACTCTGATAGGGATCAGAACAAGGCCATAGTGTATTCTGTGATGTGGAGCGGACATGCACTCTGATAGGGATCTACCCCCAAAGGCTTGAAAAGGCCCTCCACACGCGCAATAAACAGAAGCTAAACTCAGAACAGGGCCATAGTGTATTCTGTGATGTGGAGGGGACATGCACTCTGATAAGTGATCTACCCCCAAAGGCTTGAAAAGGCCCTCCACACGCGCAATAAACAGAACCTAAACTCAGAACAGGGCCATAGTGTATTCTGTGATGTGGAGGGGACATGCACTCTGATAAGGGATCAGAACAGGGCCATAGTGTATTCTGTGATGTGGAGGGGACATGCACTCTGATAAGTGATCTACCCTCAAAGGCTTGAAAAGGCCCTCCACACGCGCAATAAACAGAACCTAAACTCAGAACAGGGCCATAGTGTATTCTGTGATGTGGAGGGGACATGCACTCTGATAAGTGATCTACCCCCAAAGGCTTGAAAAGGCCCTCCACACACGCAATAAACAGAACCTAAACTCAGAACAGGGCCATAGTGTATTCTGTGATGTGGAGGGGACATGCACTCTGATAAGGGATCAGAACAGGGCCATAGTGTATTCTGTGATGTGGAGGGGACATGCACTCTGATAGGGATCTACCCCCAAAGGCTTGAAAAGGCCCTCCACACGTGCAATAAACAGAACCTAAACTCAGAACAGGGCCATAGTGTATTCTGTGATGTGGAGGGGACATGCACTCTGATAAGTGATCTACCCCCAAAGGCTTGAAAGGGCCCTCCACACACGCAATAAACAGAACCTAAACTCAGAACAGGGCCATAGTGTATTCTGTGATGTGGAGGGGACATGCACTCTGATAAGGGATCAGAACAGGGCCATAGTGTATTCTGTGATGTGGAGGGGACATGCACTCTGATAAGTGATCTACCCTCAAAGGCTTGAAAAGGCCCTCCACACGCGCAATAAACAGAACCTAAACTCAGAACAGGGCCATAGTGTATTCTGTGATGTGGAGGGGACATGCACTCTGATAGGGATCAGAACAAGGCCATAGTGTATTCTGTGATGTGGAGGGGACATGCACTCTGATAGGGATCAGAACAAGGCCATAGTGTATTCTGTGATGTGGAGGGGACATGCACTCTGATAGGGATCAGAACAAGGCCATAGTGTATTCTGTTATGTGGAGGGGACATGCACTCTGATAAGGGATCAGAACAGGGCAATAGTGTATTCTGTGATGTGGAGGGGACATGCACTCTGATAGGGATCAGAACAAGGCCATAGTGTATTCTGTGATGTGGAGGGGACATGCACTCTGATAAGGGATCAGAACAAGGCCATAGTGTATTCTGTGATGTGGAGGGGACATGCACTCTGATAAGGGATCAGAACAGGGCAATAGTGTATTCTGTGATGTGGAGGGGACATGCACTCTGATAAGGGATCAGAACAGGGCAATAGTGTATTCTGTGATGTGGAGGGGACATGCACTCTGATAGGGATCAGAACAAGGCCATAGTGTATTCTGTGATGTGGAGGGGACATGCACTCTGATAGGGATCAGAACAAGGCCATAGTGTATTCTGTGATGTGGAGGGGACATGCACTCTGATAGGGATCAGAACAAGGCCATAGTGTATTCTGTGATGTGGAGGGGACATGCACTCTGATAGGGATCAGAACAAGGCCATAGTGTATTCTGTGATGTGGAGGGGACATGCACTCTGATAAGGGATCAGAACAGGGCAATAGTGTATTCTGTGATGTGGAGGGGACATGCACTCTGATAAGGGATAAGAACAGGCCAATAGTGTATTCTGTGATGTGGAGGGGACATGCACTCTGATAGGGATCAGAACAAGGCCAGAGTGTATTCTGTGATGTGGAGGGGACATGCACTCTGATAAGGGATCAGAACAGGGCAATAGTGTATTCTGTGATGTGGAGGGGACATGCACTCTGATAAGGGATCAGAACAAGGCCATAGTGTATTCTGTGATGTGGAGGGGACATGCACTCTGATAGGGATCAGAACAAGGCCATAGTGTATTCTGTGATGTGGAGGGGACATGCACTCTGATAAGGGATCAGAACAGGGCAATAGTGTATTCTGTGATGTGGAGGGGACATGCACTCTGAGAAGGGATCAGAACAGGGCCATAGTATATTCTGTGATGTGGAGGGGACATGCACTCTGATAAGGGATCAGAACAGGGAAATAGTGTATTCTGTGATGTGGAGGGGACATGCACTCTGATAGGGATCAGAACAAGGCCATAGTGTATTCTGTGATGTGGAGGGGACATGCACTCTGATAGGGATCGACCCCCAAAGGCTTGAAAAGGCCTCCGCAGGTGCGGCGTCCAGCACTTGGAACTCGCTCTCCACACAACGGAGGATTTGAAGGCTTTGATGACTTGCTTGTTCAATATGTACTTGAGTTCATTCTTCTGCAGTACTAGTCATCTCAAACGATCATCTCCCCACTCTCGTTCCTACTAATCACATCTCACCTCACCATTCCAGCTGTTAGTGAACGTGTTACGTTCAAACCTTGCTAAAGCTGTCCATTATAGCAGGGCCAATATGAAAATATATATGTTTTCGCTGCGGTAAAGACTCTTTAAACCTACAGGATCCATTCCTAGTCTGTGATACCCACCGCCTCCGCCTGGTAACTGAGCACTTTGAAGAGTTCCTTCTCCACATCAGTCTTGTGCGCGTTCACGTCACATTCTCCGTTGTTTCTTCTCGTTAGTTTGTCATACAACCGTTCCAAGCTCTACAAAACACAAGTGATGCAAAGCTCAGTCAGGCACAAGAACCACCACACGCAAACATATTATTATCAGTTAAAGGGGCGTTAAATACTGCAAGTACCGCTGTAACTGCTCAGTATCTGGCAGCATCTTTCGATTTTGAGAGACTTTAGGGTTCACCTCATTCTTGAGGACAGACAGCTCTCGATCTATTCAAGTCCTCAGATGCCCGAGATACTCATCAGGTGTTTTACATTTCTTCATGCAGAGTGAGTAGTAGAGGCTCAGTCTAAACAGCGTACAATACTGTAGAAAGGTGGGATGTCTTACCTATGGTAACCGTGTAACTGAGCTCTCAGGCTCCTTGCAAATACTACCTATTCTGAACCTTGCTGATCCTGGAACAAGAGCTAAGAAATACAACACAGGCACATACTGTGCCCTAGTACAAACACATCCCCTGCACAACCACATCCAACGGATATTTGAAAAATACATTCATTTGCATTACTCTAGCTAATGCCAAGCCAGTGCTAGGCAGCTATTACCAGTAAAGGAGAGGAGTCAATCTAATGACAGCTGTGCGAGATGGATCCGAGACCAAGCAAGTGAGAGTGCTGAAGGGTCTGCAGAGTCCCACAAGAGGCCCATCCAATACAGAGTCAGGGATACGGCCTACTGCGGCAGAACCAGACAGCACCAAACACAAAGAGAAGTGGTGACCACCAGAGTCGCTGCGACCAAGAGTTTAGGTGCTAATGCACATGCCCAGACATGAGCCACAACACTCTGTTAAGAAGAAATGATCTGCAAACGATTAACAGTTGATAGTCTGTGATGTAAAACCTCATGACCAATCAAATAGTAGATATGTAATATTTCTAGATTGCTGAATGGTTGTATCGATTCTATTGGCCTGGGAGCAGCGGCTACTACTGATGCTCGTGGAAGCCAGAACAGCAATGTGCATGCATTTGACGTGCAAGTATCTCTTACAAGGGGGCATTAAAGGAGTGAGGGCCACATGTTCCCAGATATGGGCAATGACAGCCTATTGAAAAGAAATGACCTGCAAACGATAAGGAAGGAAATTATTATACCGGGTCTGGAGGGCACTTGTGGTACCAGCTAGACTGACGCTGCCTTTTGAAGAAAAGAGGCAATATTACCCCCCGAAGGTGCCCAAAAATTCCTAGTACTGAGAAAAGGAGAAACTAGAGATGACACTGAGGCGAGGTGACCTCTCTTTGCACTTCTGCCTGGTAATACTACCCTGTATGGTACTGTCTTGAATTACATGAATTCAGCCCTGAATACGACTGCAGTGTACTATGTTGTGGAAAAGGAAAGTTAATGTTTGAAACTCAGGTCAAAAACCCGAGTCAGACAAATCAATTTTTGGTTCTGTGTTTTCTTCCCCCGTGTGCCCTTGCTCCACCCTTTGCCAGGAAGTAGATTCTTGGGCAACTGAGTTAGTGATACCTTGACTGAGTCTAGTGGTAGTCCTTTATTAAGAGTTGTGATGCTTGCTAGAGTGCTTCAGCGTGGTTGCGTTTTGGGTGGTTTCCTGCCGTGGACATTAGGCCTACCCACATAAGTGAGGTACCACTTTTATCAGGAGACTTGGAGGGATGCTGGGTGAAGGAAGTTTGTGGCTCCTGCGGATTCCCAAACTGACATTCAGGTAAATGTGAGAAAAATTTGTTTTTTTAGTCAGTTTGCAAGGGATTCTGCGTAAAACAACCTGGTGAGAGCCACACAAGTCACCCCATCCTGGAGTCCCCTAGGTGTCTAGTTTTCAGAAGTGTACAGGTAGGTTTCATTAGGTGCCGGATGAGGTAAGGCCCAAAATCCACAGCTATCCACTTTACAAAAAATGGGTCAGTTTTGAGTGGAAAAAATGTGATGTATCCATGTTGCGTTTTGGGCCGTTTCCTGTTGCGTGCACTAGGCCTACCTGCACAAGTGAGGTGCCATTTTTATCAGAATACATGTGGGAGCTTAGAATAGTACAATATTTGTTATTACTAATAGGATTTCACTGCATTTGTGCCTTCCAGAGGCATACCAGTGTGTAAGAAAGAAGGGATTTTGAAAACTACTCTCTAAAGCATATGCTAGTATGGGTACCCACAAATTCAGAGGTGTACAAATAACCACTGCCCCTAGACTCCATGTCTTGTGCCTATTTCAGAAATACATAGGTTTCCTTGATACCCATTTTTCATCTATATATTTCACCATCTGATAATAAAAAAACATTGTACAGCGCAGCTCAGTTGTTGGCTCTGGGTACCTTGGGTTCTTAGAAAACCTACAATCTCTATACATCCCCACAACCAGAAGGGTCTATCAGTCATAATGGTACATTGCTTTTGTAAATTGGCTATTGTGACAAAAAGTTACAGGTGAAAACGTTGTCACAAATGGGCATTTTTTCCTACTCATTTTCAGAATTTATTTAAACAGTTAGTTTCTATGAAAGTCTTTGAGGGATCTATACATATGACCCCTTGCTGAATTTGGAATTATGCCTACTTTTCAGAAATATATAGCTTTTCAGGATCACCCATGGGTTTCACAATGGTTTCTACCACAAACTGGAAGTAGACTGAGAGTCCAAAAAATAGGAAAAATGGGCTAACTCTTTGAAAAATGCTAAAACTGTGGTAATTTAAAAAAAAAAAATTAAATTCTACTGTTCTTGAAAGCTGTGAAGATGGTGATGTTAGCACATCAAACATTCGTTGATACGGGGCGTGGCCTAGCGAGCCAGTATGGCGGACGTGTGTTAGGCGAGCTCCGTCCAGCCCGTCTATAATCCTTCATTTATCCTGTTTCCCCCTGACTCCTGAACGATTCTAGAGGAGCCGCTGAGTCGTTGCTTCAGTCCGGTGGGACTTAGGGGCGCTTACCTGTGCTGCTGTGGACGGGATCGCATCACCGGGGGAACAAAGGGGCCTGGCAGCTGAGGAGGAGCCGGGGAGTTGCGTGAGGTTCCCCGGAGGCCATCGAAGACCGCGCACCCTCCTGAGCCCCGCCTGCAAGTGAGGACAGGTGACCGGCGGGCTGACCGACTGCGGGAGCTGGCGTTGGCACGGCGGCCGCTGATGATCCTGCGGCCCTGAAGCCTCGTGGGGTGTCGGGCGGCGTTGAGCCCCGGGACCAGACAACCGGAGTGGGCGGCGCTGGTGAGAAGGACTGGGGAGCGGTGGAGGCGGTGACCTGGCTTCCTAGCTCCGGGGGCGCTGCCTGGAGGTGATCCTCTCCCCCCCCCCTCCGCATCCTTCCAAAGCTGTGGTGTGGCCTTGGGGAGTTGTGGGGCCCCGTGGCGACGAACTCCGCAGCGGGCATCAGACTCCTTCCTGCTACTCGGACGCCCACGGCCGGGGTCTGCGGGGCCTGGATTGTCTGCCCGCCTCCGCGCGGTCTTGCCAAGGAGGCCGAGGTAATCCTGGGGACTAGCGGTGGCGGCCCTGAGATCGGCTGCCCCATCCTGACTTCATGGAGCGGCGTGCGAGGCATCGTGGAGAATGGCGCGGCGGCCGAGTCGGGCCGCGGTGGTGAGGAGAAAGGAAGAGCCGCGGGCGGGAGGTGAGCCACTTGAAGTGGGTGCGAAACAGACTGTTGCGGATTGGGCCCACATCCTTCGCCACGCGGGCGCCCGCGGTGGGGGTCTGCGGGACTTTGACCATCTGCCCGCCGGTGCGCGGTCTGACCCAGGGCCGAGGTGACATCGTGGGCTGGTGGCGGCGGCTCTGAGATCGGCTGCCCCACCTTGCTTCCGTGGAGCTGCACGTGAAGAATCGTAGAGGACGGCGCGGCGGCCGGGCCGGGCCGCGGAGGGGAGGTGAGGAGAGACGGAGAATTGCGGGCAGGAGGGGAGCCGCCTGAAGTGGACGAGAGACGGACTGCCACAGATTGGGCCCACACCCCTCACGGGGGGTCCGACGGCGGCGGGCGGTGATCCTTGGCGGCGAGGGATCGGCGGCACTATCGGGCCGCGGAGGGGTGCGGTTGCGTGTCTTCTTCCCCGGATCAGAGACGCAGGTGTGGCGGGGCCCTCCAGGTCACTTGACTTCAATACTCAGAAGTCCCGGTGCCCAGTGGTGGTGCTTGGCGGGCTGAGCGCCTGGGCCTGGCCTCATCCTTAGCAGTGATATACACGGTGCGGAGCGCCGGGAGAGACCGGATACTAGAGGGTGACCCACCGACCACTGCATCCACATACCAGCGCCCAGCCTTACTCCATCTGGGTGTGAGGGGAGACCCCGGGGGCAGCTATGACGAGAGACAAAGGGAGCGGGTCCACCAAACATGGGCCGATCGACAAATTCACAGGCCCGGGGACGACGGCAGGTGCGGCAGGGGGTCAGTCGGAAACTATCCCAGATATTGCAGCCCTCATGGCGGCCATTACCCAATCCAGGGACATGCTGGATGCTAAGATCGGGGCAGTAGGGTCAGATGTAATGCTGCTGCGGCAAGACTTGCGCAACGCGGTCTCCCGCATTACGGAGGCGGAGACCTGTATCTCTGGAGTGGAGGATGATGTCACCATATTGAAACAGAAAATGGCAACCATGGAGGCGGCTCAGAAGGGTCTGGCGCAGCGGGCGGAGGATGCTGAGGGGCGGGCCCGACGCAACAACCTGAGATTCGTGGGATTTCCGGAGGGCTGCGAGGCTGAAAACATGGAACGCTTCCTCACGCAGTGGTTGGAGAGCTGGCTGCCGCCAGACACTATATCTAAATGCTTTGTCGTGGAGCGGGCCCACCGGGCACTCATGCAGAAACCACCGCCGGGGGCTCGCCTGCGGCCAGTGATAGCGAAGCTCCTGAACTACTTAGACCGTGACGCCATACTCAAGCAGGCCCGTGCCAAGGAACCTCTGCTCTATGACAATGTGCGCATCTTAATTTTTCCGGACTATACGAGGCAGGTGCAGCAACAACGTCAGTCATTCATGGCCGCGAAGGCCCGCTTGCGGGATCTTAAACTCCCATACGCCCTCTTATATCCCGCTCGTCTGAGGGTGGTGTATCGATCCCGCACTCACTTCTTTGACACCCCGGAGGAGGTCTTTCATTGGACGGATGAGACAGTGCGGGTGAGGGTCCACACGCCACCCGGCAGGGAGTCGGACTCCTCCTCCAGCGAGGCTACCCAGAAGGGCCCCAAGGGACAGCAGCGGGGGCACAACAGGTGATCGCGCTCCCGGAGACGCTCTCTAACTTGTGGGGCTGCCGCTAGAGGGGGCCCTACTCCTGGGCGCCAAACTTTGGATCCTTGACACTTGGGGTTGGGTGGGTGCAGTGGTGGTCCCTTTGGCTCACCGAGTATACTGACGTATCTCTGTCAGGGGAATATTAGAGCGGGCTGGGTTGCCGCCGGTCTTGGGCTGGTCGGGGTCCTGCCCGAGAGGTATGGGCTGTAAGTTGGGGATCCATTGGATGGGGCAGTGCTGGGGCCCCGTTGGGGTTCGGGTACTCGTCTCACCGCCACAGATACTTCAATGTTTGTGAGGTATGGGGTGGGGGGTTTGTTGGGGGGGGGTCGTTCAAAGTTCCGAGTCACAACTCCGATTAGTTTCCATGATCTTGTGCACACACGTAGCCGTGGTCCTCTCTTGTTGGTATTGGCAGGTTCCCTCCCCTATGGCTACCGTGTTGCGTGTAGATCCCGGGACCCCGGGTACCCTTCGAATTATAAGCTGGAATGTGCGAGGGGCCCTGGACAAGATTAAACGGGGGGCTATTTTACATCAGGCAAAGAGGGCGAGGGCTGATGTTCTTCTGTTGCAGGAGACACACCTTATGGGGACGAAGACACTCTGCCTACAGCGATATGGATACCAACAGGTCTTTCATGCAGGGTTCACAAGGGGCTCCAGGGGGGTGGCGATTTTGGTCCATCGTAGGGTCCCTTATATCCATGCGCAGCAGTGGGCCGACCCTCAGGGACGGTATTTGTTTATTAGGGGCAAAATTGGGGAGTTCCCCTTAATCTTGGGTTGTGTTTATGCTCCCCCCTCTTTGCAGTGGTCTTTTGTGGAGAAGTTATTGGCCCTGTGGGCAGATATGCCAGATATGCTTTCTGTGGTGGGTGGCGACTGGAACGATGTTATGGATTTGGCCAGGGATAGGAGTGGGGGTGGGGGTGGACAGGGGAGGGGGCAACCCACGAAATTGAATTCACTGGTGGCCGGCCTGGACTGGCTGGATGTGTGGCGATGGGCTCATGGTACCGAGCGGGAGTACACGTACCTCTCGGCGGTCCACAAAACCTTCTCCAGGCTCGACTATATCTTCATTCCCCAGGTGCTGGGTGGTAGGGTGGCGATGGCTGAGATACTGCCTCAGGGCCTTTCAGATCATTCCTCGATGTCCCTTGAGTTATATATGGGCCGGGGGCGACAGCCCTTTATATGGCGCCTCTCCGTGTGGAACCTCCAGAATGATGAATACGATACACATATGCGGGAGGCCATTGCTCAATACTTCGCCTCAAATGAGGGGTCGGTGCTTAGTGTAGGGATTTTGTGGGAGGCTCTGAAGCCTACTTTACGTGGTGTGGATATATCCTGGTGTGCGGCGGCTCGTGTTAAGCGCAGGGAGGAGTTGACTCGGGCGGAGGCCACCGTAGAGGCACTCGAACGCCAGTCATGGGAAGACGGGGGGGCATTGTGTGCGACGACTGCTTCAGGCCCAACAGTCTTGTGCCGCTCTCCTAATGGAAGAGGCCAGGCAAGTTTGGCTGGCGACACGCAGCAGGGTAGGGTATACCAATGGGGGGACAAGTCCGGAAAGATGCTCCATCGGCTTTGCCAGGGCACCTTCCATGCCCAGGCCCTCCCGGGCCTTCTAGATGGGAAGGGGGCACCGATCACGGATCCGCTTACTATAGGCGGGAGCTTCGCTACCTACTATGCAGATCTCTATGCCCCCTGTGAGTGCTTGCCAGCGACCACAATAGATAAGTTCTTGGCTGACCTACCGCCTAAGGCGTTGCCGGATGACGTGCGTGCTCTGCTGGATCTCCCCCTAACAGACGAAGAACTGGGCACGGCCCTGGGAGAGCTGAATACCGGGAAGGCCCCCGGGCCTAATGGGTTCCCGAGTGAATTTTTTAGACGCTATACTACGCAGTTGGCCCCTTACTACCGGGCAGTGGTGGAGGAAGCCCGGGAAGGGGGAATACTCCCTCCCGACTGGAGGCATGCGGAGGTGGTGGTGTTCCTTAAGCCCGGCCGGCCACCAGAACAACAGGCCTCGTACCGCCCCATCTCCCTCCTCAATGTGGAGGCTAAGATCTTGGCAAAGGCATTGGCTAATCGCCTTTTGCTCCACATCGCATTGCTTGTACACCCTGATCAGGCTGGGTTTATGCCCCAGAGGGCAACCAGGCATAATATACGGCGAGCGCACGTTGCGATGGCAGCGGTTCAACAGACCGGGGAGCGGGCGGCACTCCTATTAGTAGATATGGATAGGGCGTTCGACTCCTTGAGTTGGGTGTATTTATTTACGTTGCTACGTAGACTCAACCTGGGCCCGCGTTTCCTCTCTTACTTAACGCTTCTCTATACAGGCCTGACGGCGACGGTGCGGGTGCGGCCTCTCCCATCTTCCCGATTCGGAGGGGTACACAGCAGGGATGCCCCCTGTCTCCGTATTTATTTGCGCTCGCCATGGAGCCACTGGCGGCATGGGTGCGCATGGATGCACAGGTCAGGGGCTTTGAGTGGACACTAGATGTATCCGACAGGATCGCATTGTATGCGGATGACGTCCTGTTTTTCCTCACGGCCTTAGATAGAACGGGGCCGCGGCTTCTGGAGATCATGCGGATCTTTGGGGAGACGTCGGGACTGTATATGAACCCCCGCAAATCTACGCTATGGGTTCTGGGGGAGCGGACGAGGCTGGGCGCATGGGCGAACACACTCCAGTTAGCTGCCGGGGGGATGAAGTATCTGGGAGTGTTCCTGTCGGATGTACCGGCTGTCTCCTGGGAGCGCAACCTGGTTCCAGTATGGGAGCGTGTACGCACGGACCTTAAGACCTGGTCTTGTATGCCTCTGACGCTATACGGCAGGTCGGCAATTTTCAAGATGGTGGCGCTTCCTAGGCTGCTTTACCAGCTGCAGAATCACCCGTACCCGATCCAGCCCAGATGGTTCCGGCTGGTGAATTCTGTCCTGGGGCAGTTCCTGTGGGAGGGAGGCAAGGTGCGCGTGGCACTACGCACGTGCTTTCTGCCCCCCTATTGCGGAGGACTCGCGACCTCAGATATCCTTTCTTATTATCAGGCCTCGCACCTACTTGTCCTCAATGAGTGGTGGTATGGAAATAGGAGGGACCCGGCGTACGCACTGGAACGACTGCTCATGGGGCCGCATACTTTACATACCATTCTGTATTCGGCGCTGTTGCGGGGCAGGATGCCATCCGCCACACGGGTGGTTTTCCTGGTATGGCGGCAGGCGCTGCGCCGTATGGGTTGGTGGAAGACTTTGACCAGAGAGACCCACCTTTGGAACAATGGGCGCTTGCCGGAGCTGGCGGCCCTGCAGGGCTTCCGGAGATGGGATGATATTGGCATCTCGACCCTGGGGGATGTCATGACGGGCACGATACTCAAGTCCTTTCAGGACCTGCAGAGGGACTTCTCTATGCCCCAGACACAGTTCTATAAGTATCTCCAGTTTCATCATGCCTTGTCCCCTAGCCTTGAAGGTCTGGAATGCCTCCCTGACTTTAGTCCGCTGGAGGCGAAGGTTTTTATGGGGGATTTGGAGACCAAGAAAATCTCCCAGATCTATCAATCCCTGGTTCTACACTGTTCCACCTCCCTTCAGAAGTTGCGTGGGGATTGGAAGTTGGATGTGGGCGAGCTGGAGGAGGAGGACTGGAGGGAGGCTTTGGTAGCGCCTAGAGAAGCGGCTATAGCAATGCGCCTTCGCCTCATCCAGTTTAAATATTTGCATAGGGTTTACTTTACTCGAGCCCGACTGTACCGAGCGGGATTGATCGCCTCCCCAGAGTGCCTCAGATGTGGTCGAGAGGAGGGCACGTTCATACATACTACCTGGCATTGCCTTTCCCTGGATCGGTTTTGGAGGGGGGTGTTTGCCTGCCTGTCAGAGGTCCTGGGGTGGGAGCTCCCCCGGACACCACGGCTGGCTCTGCTCCACGTCATGGTGGACATAGGGGGTAACATTTATAAAAGACACCTCATGCAACTTGGCTTCACCCTGGCGAAGCGTGATATCGCCAGAGCGTGGAAAGCGCCGCGGGCCCCATCGGTGACCGCATGGAAGAACGGCTTGGATTTTTGTATGGGGCTGGAACAGCCTGTGTTCGTAGCCAGGGGCTGCCCACGCAAACATTACAAAACATGGAAAAGATGGGCGGATTACCGGGGGTTGTGGCTGGAGCCGCCGGCTGCTATAGAGGCTCATCCACCAGAATGAGTCCTGATGTATGCCGGGATGTGGGAGTGCAGGGTGGGGGGGGGACCCAGGGAGGAGGGTTAGACTGTGCTGAGATTCTGTTATGGACTATGCGGAAGGTTTGCGACTGCGGGGGGTGGGGAGAGGGAGGGGGGAGTTGGGGGGGGGTTTGGTTATATTGTGTTTTGCATTTATATCATTTTCTAGGAGAATACCTATGAAAGTCACTTGCCTCTGTAACAAAGTGCGGAATGATTCGGCAGATGACTCTGGTGTGCAGAGCTCTGCGATTTGTATGCATTTGACGAATAAAGTATGTTTTAAAAAAAAAAACATTCGTTGATACCATTTTCAGGAAAAACAAACACTTTTATCCAGAGCACTTTATTTTGTATTTCCCCCAAACTCAAAATATAGCTATATTTTGCCTACTTTTCCGACCCCTCCAGGGGAATCCACAAACCCTGGGTAATTTTAGAATCCCCAAGATGTTGGGAAAAAAAACCACAAATTTGATGTGGATACTTTATGTGGAAAAAAAGTTTTGGAGCCCTAAGCGCGAACTACCCCAAATAGCCAGAAAAGTGGTCAGCACTGCGGGGAGGGGAACAGGTCCAGCAGCTACGGGGTTAAAAACTGATCTTGATTGGTGTTTACAAAAGTAATTTTTTTTCTAGACCAACCGCTTTAAGTGATGCTCATCATCACCTTGAGCACCACCAAACAGTGTTGATCCATACATTGAAACAGCTGATATGCTCCATGCTTTTGGCCCACCACAAACAAACATTCCATCTCCTTGTCAGGATGGGCAGGAGTTATTAGGTCAGATGCTTATTTCTTCTAACAGCAGGGAGGATGGTGGATTAATCCTTAGGAAGATACAGTCTTTTCACATAGTCAGGGACCAGTGCAGGAGAGATTTACTGCACTGTTTCAATATGTTGGTATATGAGTGAACCTGAGGAGTGTTAAGAGAAATGTTCATCTTGAGTCATCACTTCTTGAAAGGATCTTACATCATCAATAGATAGCACTCTTGATGGAAAGGATTTAAGAAAAGTTGGTGAATGTGCTTTCCAGACAGTATTATTAGTATCTGTAACTGATGTGTGAGTACAAAATCTTGGATCGTGGGAGAGTGGTCCAGAGGAAGCTGGATTTTTCGTACATACATTTTTAATGACATCGTACGGTTTGTTGGTGATGGAGACACCGCCATCAAAGTAGACACTGCCATTAATGGAAGTTTTGATATTGTTGGAGATTTCAAAATCAATGGTGTTTTCAAATTCAATGGGATTTTTGAAGTCATAGACTTCAACACCAAAAACCTCTTTAGTGCCATACTTGTTTTTGAAGGTGAAGCTGCAGCCACCTAAGCAAACCATAAGCATGCTATAATAATGAAAGGTTCAATGTCGAAAGTATGAGTCAATAACTGTAACATCTTTTTTCAGGTGTTTCTTTGGAGGAGCCTTTTGTATGGTTAGACTTCACAACGGTGGAGGGATCAATCAATCAATCAATCAATCAATCAGGTGTTTGTTAAGCGCGACTACTCACCCGTAGGGGTCTCAAGGCTCATATCCCTTAAAAGTCTCCGTGACCATGTCGCTCTCTGTGATGAATACTTTCACAGACCCTGAGGCTATATACAAACTGGGCCCTCTTCCACTCTGTGAGGGTCAAGCAAACAGACCAAACAAAGCAATGTGACTCAATAACAGTCCATCCTTTTTCATGGAGAGTATCTGACTAATAAGAGGATATCATCGCAGCAGTGGAGAAAAAAAGGCAAAATCAATTAACTGAGGCCAAAAACGATCAGTGAGCAAAAACAGAAAAGTAAGTAAACTTAAAAACATTTAGAGGGAAGACCCCAGTGCACCAGGATTGATTTTCCTTCACTTAGTATGAAGGAAAGAACTGAGAGGCCTTATATAACATAACAGATATTATATAACAATTTGGGAGACAGATGGTGCTGCTTAACTTTAAAGGCCAATATTAAATTTGCAGCTTCAAAGATCTGCCGTCATTCTCCATTTCCCGCATTCCACGAATATCTTGTGAATCTCATATATATTTTTTAAAGATGCTTAGTGTGAAAGTGCTCTAGGATCCACACATAGATATGGCTAGTCTGTGTCTATGACAATCAATGACCAGCCTGTGATGGCGAACTTCACCTCAAGGACAAAAAGGTTTTCTGAACGAACACAGATATTAAAAATGAAGAGCCTGTGTCAAGATGGCACCATGGTGAAAGAACACGTGCCCAGTGGCGTAACACAGGCCCCTCGCAGCCCCCGCGGTGCGGGGGCCCCCTCAGCACAGTACTCTGGCCGAGAGCTCCTGATTGATTCCGGTGGGGGCCCCTCCACGTACCTTGCAGGGGGCCCCCTCAAGTGTCCTTGTGCACGTGCCATGGAGCTAGAAAAGGCAGCCCACTCTAGGTCTCACTGCTGGAATTGACCTGTGGGCCTCATGCCTCACCTAAAGGAACCAGAACATCAAGCAGGAGAAGGGACTGAGCAGAGTTACTTAGGAAGTAGGAGTCCTGTCTGGGATCGGTAAAGACCTGAGGCTGTGTAAATCACTGTACAGCAAGATGAAGGATTCAACCTGCTGAGCTACACCAGGTGGTGTTTGCAGCTTGAGATCATGGGGCAACTGATCAGAGGACCCATATATAATGGAACAACTTGCCAGTGACAACACTGAGAAGGCA
This sequence comes from Calotriton arnoldi, assembly GCA_963921515.1. Classification (NCBI taxonomy): domain Eukaryota; kingdom Metazoa; phylum Chordata; class Amphibia; order Caudata; family Salamandridae; genus Calotriton; species Calotriton arnoldi. The sequence goes on along the minus strand of CAWUFW010005279.1, from coordinate 1,037,216 downwards.
GTATGGAAAAAAAGTTGACCTGCCCTCAGAAAAGTAGTGCAGCACTGAAACCTTGGACGGCATAAAAGAGGCAGACTCAGACCAGGCACTCAGTGCATGGCTTTGAGAAGGGAGCAGAGCTGAGAAAAGTGTGGTCACAAAGTGGTAAGGGCACAGGGAAACACTGAAGATGATTGACTGAGGAAAGACTAACCACAAAGGGTGAAGTACCAAGGTCATTATGGCAGAAAAAGGACAAATCTATACAGCCTGGAGCACTCTGGGGTATATCTGGAGGATCCTAGTAGTTAGAGCCCAATGTAGGGCCAAATGTAGATATTAGGCCCTGGCTAAGCAAGGGATGTTGCGGCACAGTGATTTCCACCTACTGACAAATGGAAGGCAGGGCTCCCACTGACTGATAAGACTACATGATTACTGCAATGGTGAGGCAACTAGATCCCTAGTGAGAAATTGAACAAATTGCTTTGGTATCACTGTAATAGCTGACACCATGCTGATTCACTTACTGCCATTTTGTTTACCCATGTTTTGTATTGCCTGTACTGCTTTCTTGCCTCAGACACATTTAGTCTCATTCTCTTGCTTGGCACTGCTAAGCAAGGATTCACAAACAGCTAGCTCTACATCTGGGAGTTTATAATACTTGTATTTTTCAAGGTCTTCTCTCACTCATGAGAAAAATATGCACTTGCTATATGAGTTTCAGTTTCTCTTACATGTACTCTCGCTTGTAGTATTTTAAAGAAAATTTACAAAAAGTCATCCAAATTGAGGAGGAGTTAGCATTAGATGCTCACACTGCCGCGTTGTATAGCGATTTTGCTAGTTTTACTAGATAAACGTGGGAAGACTTCATGTAGGCATACGGGTAGTCCATATTATCTTTGTCAATCTGGTGCCTACAATGGCAAATACCTACACTCAGCTGAGGAGGGGAGAGAGATGGCCCGACTCTAGTTGACAACCGAAGGCACCAAAGGTAAGGGAGAGCTCACTCCAGGGGAATTGGTGTGGAGCAAGGCCCAGCACTTGGCCCGCTCTTCCGTCCAGACAGTGCTAGCGTGGTTACAATTGTGAAATTTGAAGTCTGTTCATCTTTATTTCCTTTCTTTTAGGGTGTGATAAGGAAACATGAAATATCGTCTACATAGGAAATAAGGAGTCATGCTTGGTTTGTCAGGTAGGTTGAGGGGAGTCCCAGGATTTAGGAGAGTGTTAATACAATCCACAGTATGGAGTGAGTGTGCTGTAGAAGTGCTGAAGGACAAGGGAAGACAAGCTGGAGTGCCAGAACAGCACAGACCATATATGGATGAATGTGCATGTGACAGACGATCACTGATCCAGCCCCTGAGGTTTCCACAAGCTTCATGGCTGAGACTGAAAAGTTTCCAAATGTAAGAGGGTCAGTGAGCAAGAGTAATAGAAACTTCCTGTCTTACCGCCACAAGACCAGTGAGATGGATAACTGTAAGGCCCTCCCCTTTCCTCTTTTTCCTTCAGCCCTCCCTCCCTCCACGGGATGAGCTGCAGCACAAGGCTGGCAGACACCTTTATGTGTTCGTAAGAGTGAGTGTGTGAAAGAGTAAGGATGGGAGCTTGAAAATATAAATCTGAAGAGCCCCCAACAAAAGAGACTCCTGCTTATGCTATGTACAATCAGTATGAAAAAAGTACATGCAGGTATTTGAAGCAGTAGGTGAGACTCGCTAGGGAAGACAAAAAGAAATCCTTTCCAGAGAAAGGTACCTTTGATTTAGAACCTTTAAAACAACTTGAAGAGAAAACGAAAGGAACCTGAAAATAAGATAAATACCAAGGAGTGGCAGATTTTTCTGAACTGGTATGAGGAAGCAAATAAGAGAAAGCATGATCCACAAATGTGTGGGAGGAAACTGACCCACAAGAGACTATATTACCAAATTAACAATTTGAGGGAGAGGGTTAGGGCTTCTGCCCCTACTTCCCTGCCTCCTCCTTATTTATTTTCCCAAATAAAAGCTGACAAAGCTGTGGAAGGAAAGGAGGAGGCTATATTAAATGTTTTAAGATGCCCATGCCTCCTGATGATTTTCAGGGGTGTTTCAGCTGGAGTGCCTGGAAACGGCGCAGCAAGCTCTGCCCAGCCAGCATCTGCAGCACAAGAAGACAAAGCGCAAGAGGGGGCAGCAAGACTAGCAACTGGCAGTGTGACTGGTGGCCAAGCATAAGAAGACAGTGCGCTGTATGCACGATGAGATACTGACTTGACAACTCCACATTTTCGATCTAGACTCTTGCTAAACTCCATACTGACTGGACCTACAGTATTACCAGGGATGGTCTGACATGTACTGCGAGCCAACTGTAATGTCGTAAGACTATGTGTGCTAGAACCCTTGCGGTTCTGGGCGGACTCAACAGAGAATGTACATAACTTGCTGGGAGGTGTTAAGGTATGGTTATTAATGGTTATGACGTAATCAGAGAACAGAATGTGATTGTATGCTGAGGAATAAAGACGTACAATCCAGAGCTCTGTGTGTGGTGTATTCATTTGCATGCTTGCAGGCTGGGGAGGACACTACAAATGGTGACGAGGGCGGGATCTGTGCCCCGAAGAAACAAAATTGCTCACCCTGAGAGTTTGAAGTGCTACAACAAGCTGCTTGTATGTGCCACATGCGCCTATTTAGATAGGAAGCAGTTCAAAGTTGGCATGTGTGGAATCGAAGCCCCGCTCCAGCCCATATACAGCCCTCTGAGAAGATGAAGGCCCTTTAGAGGAGCACAATCAAAAGCCCACCAGAAGCCCACTGGTAAGGCCAAAATAAGAGATCCTGCCCCACGGAATAACAAAGAGCCATCATTGATATGAAGCGAAACACTAAAGGCAGCCACAACCAGGTACAATGCAAAAAGCCAAAGGCAGTGACAAGTACGAACGACAAAACTGTCACTTACTGTCAAGAAAGAAGATTGCACCTTACAACCTCAGATTGGGTGTGATGACCGAAGTGCGAGCACATGGCCGGTGTTTGCAGAAGTTGCACGTCCTGGTGAGCAGCTTGAACAGCTTATGCTCTCGACAACAGCAGAAAAGAGTGTGAAGTGCAATGGACCCACCACCGCCATTCAACACTGCCAAAAAGCAGAATATTGGCCCCAGATGATCTGCATGGATCGAGACATTCTAAGATTTTATAGATGCTCTAGACGAAGTAGATGATAAGAAAATCATTAAGTACCTAACGAACCTTGCCGTGACGGAGTAAAAGAAGTGCTTGAGAAAATATCACAAACTAATGAAGTATTGTGCTATCAAATCAAGGAAGCGTTGGAAGCCAAGTTCAATCCGATGCCGATCGCCGACTATGAACGGTACATTTTCAATCAAGCAAGACAGGAAGCTGGTGAAACGACGGATGAGTTTGTTGAAAGACTTGATGTGCTTATCAAACACAGCAAGTTTAGTGAATTTAATGATGAAGAAGCCATACATTTCCGAGTTATTGATGGCTGTCTCTCAGACTCCTTCAGAGAAGCATGTTGAGAGAGTAGCTCAGCTTAGGGAAAGTACTAATGGCCGCCAGAGCCAAAGAAAGAGCAGATCAACAAGCCGCTGACATGGAAGCTGGAACAGTGAAAAGTGAATCAGCGTTGGTCATGAAAAGTATGAACAAACACTGAGTAGAAGCATGCAAGTCACCGTCTACAAAGAAGAAAAGGTTGTTTCCCATGTGGGTTTTTAATTATTTCCACATGAAGACAAATGTCCAGCCATAGGACAAACGTGCAAAGGCTGCGGTGAGGAGAACCACTTCATAATGGTTTGCAAAGCGAAATAGAAACTAACTGCGTAACAAAGAGAAGAGAAAATGGACGCCAGAAAATTCCACAAGCATTCTCGCCACGCCAACAAAGCAAAAAGGCCACATCAGTTAAAGTAGAAACCAAACTAAGCCGATCGTCATCAAGTACATCCTACAGAGTCTCGTCAACGTCATTATTGAGCGCCAAGGAAGGAGATGGATGTGTGCTGATGGCATCAACCAATGAACGACAGGCACATGTAGGTCTCGCTGCTAGCATGGAAGAAAAAACAACAAAGGCAAACCACCAAACGAAACAAGAAACAAAAAAAATTTATGTGGACAATGCCCCAAGATTACAAGAAAGGTCAACAGTTGCCCCATAACCTTTATTATAGACAGTGGTGCGCCGATTAACATCATGCCACCTGAAAAGTTCAACAGCCTATCTACTGTGCCATGCCTCAACCGGTCAAACAAGAAAGTATACACGTTGGCCTCTTCTAAACCATTGCAGAGTGAAGGGTCATTCACAGCGACTTTGAGACATAAAACAGTATCGGTGCAAGCGCCAAGGCATGTTTTTCAAGGAGCTTCGTCCAGTGCTAGCCTACTCAGTTTTCCCACTGCTGCTGACATGGGACTGATATCAATCAATTACAACCTCCACACTCAATCTGAAGTTGTGATTCAGTTCCCGTTGTTATTTCACAGCCTGGGCAAGCAAAAGACAATGAAAGTGCAACTTCACATCAATGAAGATTTTCACCCTGTGGCACTGGCACCACCGCGGAGTCGCTTTCCACTTGCAAGAAGCCATTGAGAAAGAACTAGAAACGCTGTTGAAGAATCACATCATTGAGTGCTCCACTTGTCCTACACCATGGGTGTCGCCCATAGTGGTGGTACTAAAAAAGGGCAGTGAGGGTCCAGTGCACATCTGTGTTGATATGTGCCAGGCCAATAAAGCAATGAAGGGAGAAAGACATCCTGGTCCACACGTAGGAGACATGATCATTCAACTGAACGGTGCCAAAGTCTTCTCCCGTCTTGACCTGAATAAGGGATATCATCAACTCGAATTTGAAGAGAATTGCAGGTACATCACTACTTTTTCGACTCGTGTAGGTTTGTTCAGATACAAAAGGTTGAGTTTTGGAGTGTCAGCTGCAGAAATATTTCAGGATGTCAAAAGTCGAATAATTCAACCTGTCACGAATGGTTTTAATTACAGTGATGACATACTAGTATTTGGAGCAATGCAAAAAGAGCATCACAAAGCTCTTACACTTGTGCAAGTTATTTGCTGATACAGGTCTCACTCTGAACGAAGCGAAGTGTGAGTTTCACAAGACCAAACTCAAATTCTTTGGACACATATTTTCGTGAAAGCACTGTCAGCTGCTAGCCTCCGCGCAAGATGTCACTATGATGTGGTCCTTTTTAGGCATGGCCAATTATTGCTCAAGGGACATTCGTGATTTTGCTACTGTAAGTGCCCCATTGAGAGCGCTGACAAAACGAAATGTCCCATTCCAGTGGTCTGTTGAATGTGAGAAAAGCTTCAAATGAATAAAACGTACAATTGAGAATGCAACCAAGATCGCCTACTTTGACCCCAAACTACAGACTGAGATCACAGTGGATCCGAGCCCGGTGAGGCTGGGGGCAATCCTTGCTCAACATAATGGTCATCCAAATGCTCAGAGACACATTGTGGCCTATGTCAGTCGGAGCCTGTCTGACACAGAACATGCCTATTCTCAGCCCGAGAAGGAGAATCTAGCTGTAGTGTGTACGGGAAATGTAACACTATCATAACAGACAACCAAGCGCTGCTCATCATCTTGGGAAATCCGAAAGCCAAGATGCCCCCTCGCATTGAGAGATGGGATTTGAGACTGCAAGAGTACGATTATGCAATTGTACACAAGCCGGGTAAAGACCATAACCCTGATGACTATTTTTCACGAGTACCGTTACATCGTCACAGTTCGACATCCAAAACATCAGAGGAGTACATCAACTTCATTGTGAAGTCCAGTACACGAGCGGCCATATCAATCGAACAGATTATTGAGGCCACTAATGCTGACAAGAACATGCTTATCCTCAAAGACATCTTTCTAACTCAATCCTGGAAAAGGAGTGTTCCACCTCTTGCTGATGATGTCGAATTTCAAAAATTCAAAAATGTACAGGATGGACTGTCTGTATTGAGAGGCATACCTGAGAGCCTAAGACAACAGGTCATTGCACTAGCCCATGAAGGAAATCGTGGCATTGTGGCTACCAAAAGCGCCCTAAGAGACCGAGTGTGGTTCCCGCGCCCATACAAGCAAGTTGAGAGGGAACTAACGGAGTGTCATCTTTGCAATTGCCTTTCCCCCAAAGTGAGGCTGTAGGAAGCTGGCTCTGTATATACTATACCAAAGTAAGGTATAGTCCAATGGATCTCCAGAGGCTTTACAGAGGTTAAGGTTGATAACACCTTACTCTCTTTTGTGGTAGTATGGCTGAGCAGTCAGGCTTATCAAGAGGTTGTGTTGAGCATTTGTTGCACGCATTCAGGCAAGAAATGATTACACACTCTCAAAGACTGAATCCAAGACCAATTGTTTAGTGTAGAAATATTACTTTGTTACTTTTATTTCTAGAACCAAGAGAAACGCAGATGCAGGTAAGTACCAGCTTTAAAATAGCAATACTTTTCAGGTATAGAAAAATGTGTTTGCGAAAGCAATGAAAATACTTTACAGTGATAAAGAAAATGCTTTATGGTGTCAAATCAACAGTAGCAGTAACTTAGCAATGTAGAAGATAGTCAGTTAGTGCAATATCAAGCAATGGAATCCTATGGGAGGAAAACAGTTATATACATTTACAACTAAGTACTTGACTTACACATCCAGTCTTCGGGGTTTAGACCAACACTGGGCAAGGGTCAGACCAAGGTAGGTACTACACCATCAGCGGCACTGGGGCTGCCGGGTGCAGAGGTCACTGGGCCACATGTTAGTCAATGGAGACTGCCGGCACCCACAAGAGGTGCTGGTTGCAGGTAAGAACACGCAGTTTCAGGGCACAAGCCCGGGGGTTTAGACAAACACAGGGGGGCACAAGGCAGCACCAAAGCTACACCATCAGCAGCACAGGGGCGGCCGGGTGCAAACACGGCTTCGGGTGCCCAATGCAACCCTGTGGAGATTCTTCTTTGTTGACACAGGCTGCAGGCGTCGAACCGGAGGGTGCAGGCAGAAAACCAGCACAGCACAGGTAAGTTGGGATGTTGGGGGTCATAGAGGCACTGCTGGTCAAGCTCCCCAATGCCCAGGGGCTGTGGGTGCAGGGGTACCTTTAGACATCAGATTTCTTCTTATCGGGCTGGTCGCGGTTGGGGGAACCCTTCTGACTCACACTGTAGGTGACATCGTGGAGGTCAGGAGAGTTCAGCCAACGCTGGATTCAAGGTCAGGATTGCTGGGGAGACTGCCACTCAGGTGCAGGTGCGTCGGGTGCAGAGTGGGCAGGACTCACGGTTCCAGAGGGCACAGGAGTACTCGGAGTTGATTTCTTCTGACAGGTCCGCTGTCCACAGGAGATTGGAATCTTTTTCGAAGGCAGCAGTCCTCCCAGGGTTTCCAGAGGTCGCTGACTGGTCGCCTTTTATTGCAGGCTCTTCGAAGCTGGAGACAGGCCGGTAGGGCTGGGACCAAGGCAGTTGTCGTCTTCAGGCTTCTCTGCAGGGTCGGCTTCAGGGATGTCTTTTTAGGCCATCGCAGATCTAAATTCCTTGGTTTAGGGATGTCCCTACAGTACTAAACTTTAGGGGTGTTACCTTGAGTTACAGGTAGTAGCCAATGGGCTACTTACCTTTAGGGTGACTACACCCTCTATGTGTTTACTCCCTTTGGGGGGTGAATACATCCCTAACCCTATTGGCTAAATTCTTTTCATCCAATATGGATGATTTTCAAAGGAGGGGGCGTCAGTTCAGCTCAGGACACCTTAGGGGTGGTCCTGGCTGGGAGGGGACACACCTCTTCTGGCTACTACTTTTCCTGCCAACCTTGCCGCCAAAAGTGGGGCTTGGTCAGCGGGGCAGGCATCTCCACTAGCTGGAGAGGCCCTGGCTAGCATAACAAAGGGCAGGAAGCCTTTGAGGCTCACCGCCCTGAATGCTGTTCCTGCTTGGGGGTAGGTGTAAAGCACCTCCACCCAGAGAAGACTTTGTTTCTGACCCACGAGAGCACAAGGCTCCCACCTCAGGGGGTCTGAAACATGACTGGAAGTGGCAAGCTGGTGCAGACCAGTCAGCTCCACACCAGAGAGTTGGTAGTTTTTCGGGGGGCATCTCTAGGATGCCCTCTGCGTGCATTTTACAATAAATCCAACACTGGCATCAGTGTGGGTTTATTGTGCTGGGAAGTTTGATATCAAACTTCCTAGCATTCAGTAAAGCCATCATGGAGCTGTGGAGTTCGTAATGAGAAACTCCCAGCCCATCTACTCAGTATGGCTTCTCTGCACGTACAATGTCTAAGAATGGACTTAGACACTGTAAGGGCAGATTGCTCATGCAGCTATGCCTTCACGTGTGGTATAGTGCACCCTGCCTTAGGGCTCTGAGGCCTGCTAGAGGGGTGACTTACCACAGGCAGTGGTTTGTAGGCATGGCACACAGGGATGTGTGCCATGTCAACTCTTCAGTTTTAGCTGCACCAAAACACACAGTCTGCAATGGCAGTGGGTATATGTTGGGTGAGGGGTCTCTGAGGATGGCACAATGCATGCTGCAGCCCTAAGAGACCCTCTCTGGTCACAATGCCCTCGGTACCACTGGTGCCTTTTGCAAGGGACTTATATGTGAGTCAGAGGTGTGCCAATTGTGGAAACAATGGTACAGTTTAGGGAAAAGAACACAGGTACTGGGGCCTGGTTAGAAGGGACCCAGTACACACTTATTCAAAAGTTGCATCAGATACCAGGCAAAAAGTGGGGGGAAGGGTAATGCAACAGAACCACATTTTTCTACAGACGCAACATCCACTGACCATGTCTGACCTTCCTACAAAGGATTGGGAAAGGATTGCAGTTGATTTCTTTGGGCCCCTAGGAAACGGACATCATCTCATGGTAGTCATTGATGAGTATTCATGTTTCCCTTTGGTAGAGGTGTTATCATCAACAACCCATGACAAGGTATTTCATTGGTTGGACAACATCTTTATAACGTGGGGTATTCCCGCCATTCTCAAATCTGACAATGGTCTGCCGTTCAACAGCAAAGAATTCAGAGAGTTCCTAGTCAGAATGAATATCAAGCATCAAAAGAGGACACCTCTGTGGCCCCAAGCAAATGGAACGATTTATGGATAAACTCAAAAGGGTAATTCAGTGAGCATGAATGGAGGGGATTGAATTAAAGCAAGCCCTGTGTCAAGCCCTCCGTGCTTATCGTTCAACTCCTCACTCCACAACAGGTGAAAGTCCCACCACCTTGCTATTTGGGAGAGCCATCGGAACCAAAATGCCACAATGGACAGTAGATCGGTCTTTGAGTGTTGCCAAGGTTCGTGTCATCAACACTTCTCGAAAGTACAAGTTGAAGATATACGTCAATCGGCGTCGGACAGCCCAAGAAACAGTCTTCAATGAAGGCGACTTAGTCCTGGTCCAGCATAAACAAAACGGAAAACAGACATTCTGTTTGCTGTCGATCCTCTGAAGGTTGTGACGTACCAAGGACACATGGTGACTGCACATCGTCCCGGACATTCCATCACACATGACTCATCACAATTTAAGCACCTACCTCTGCGACCGTCAGCTCCTACACTTACAAATGAGGCCGACCCGCCTGACAGTCCAGATCAAGCATCAGATCCTGTACCATCAGTGCATGAACAGAGTGCCTCTCAAGCACTTCATGCCACTCGATCTGGCAGACTAGTGTGAGCGTCTCAGCGACTCATCAAAGAAATATAAAGTAACTGTTGTTTGTACTTTTATTTAACAAAGGGGGGAGATGTAGTCGTGAGACTGTGTGTGCTAGGATCCTTGCGGTTCTGGGCAGTGAAGGAAGCTGGCTCTTTATATACTATGCCAAAGTAAGGTATAGTGTGCACAGAGTCCAGTGGTTCCCCAGAGGCTTTACAGAGGCTAAAGTAGATAATACTAAATGCTCTCTTTTGTGGTGGTGAGGTCGAGCAGCTAGGCTTATTAAAGGGCTGAGTTAAGCATTTGTTGTACGCACTTATGCAAGGAATGATTACATACACTCAATGACTAAATCCGAGACCAATTGTTTGAAAAAATATTAATTTTTGTATGTTTATTACTTAGAACCAAAGATACTTTGTTGCAGTAAAATATGTTTTGCAATACACACATTTTAAGTTTAAAAAGTGGACACAGTGCATTTTTCCTAACAAGTCAAAGTTAACCTATGGAAGGAAAACAATCACACAATTTCACAGGTAAGTACACGACTTACAAATCCAGTCTTCAGAGGTTTGGACCAACACTGGGCAAGGTTCAGGTAAGTGTAGAGACTGTACTACCAGTGGCACTGGGGTGGCCGGGTGCAGAGGTCAAATTCGGTCACTGGGCCTAATGTTAATCAATGGAGACGGGCATGCAGAGAGGTGTCGGTTTCAGGGTACAGGCCCCAGGGGTTTAAGCAAGCACAGGGGGGGCCACAAGGCAGCACCAATCATACGACACCAGTGGCACAGGGGCGGCAGGGTGCATAGAAAGCGTTGGGCACCCAATGCAAGCAGATGGAGGAACTCTGGTTCACAGAGAGGCTGCAGGCTCAGACCAGGAGGCTGTACGAAGGTGACCAACGACTGGGCAGGTAAGTTGGGATGTCGGGGTCACCTGGGCACCGTCCGCTGGGCTCCGCAAAGTCGGGGGCTGAGGATGCAGGGGTGCCTTTAGATGTCAGAAAATGTTTACCGGAGCCGGTCGCGGTCAGGAGGACACTTTGTGCTGAGGCTGCAGGCATCTTCGTGGGGTCCAGGAGAGGTCAGCCACCGAAGATTTCGATGTCAGGATCGCTGGGGAGACTTTGCTGGACTGGTGGGCTGTGAGCATTGGGTGCAGAGTGGGCAGGATCGCAGATCCAGAATACAAGGGAGTCCTTGGTGTTGGTTTCTTTGTGGACAGGGCTCTGTCCTCTGGCGTTCTTGGTCTTTATTTAGAGTAGGCAGGCAGTCCTCCCAGGGTTGTGGAGGTCGCTGGGCCTGCAGGACGAGTTGCTTCTTCAAGCAGGGTTCTTCGGGGGCTGCAGACAGGCCCGTAGGGCTGGGGCCAAGTCAGTTGTCGTCTGGAGTCTTCACTGTTGCATGGCTCTTCGGTCCTTCTTTTACTTTAGGTCACCAGGAATCTAAGGATCAAGTTTCAGGGTTGCCCCTAAATACTCAATTTAGGGGTGTTACAGATACTGGCTGGTAGTAGCCAATGAGCTACTTGCATATTAGGGTGATTACACTCTTTGTATGTCTTCTCCATTTGTGGAGGGGGCATCCCATAATCCTATTGGCTAAAATCCTTCCATCCAAAATGGAGGATTTTCTAAGGAGAGGGTCACTTCAGCTCGGCACATCCCCTCTTGCTTATTAATGTTCCTGCCAACATTGCAGCCAAAAGTGGGGCTTGCTCAGGGGGGCGGGCATCTCCACCAGCTGGAGAGGCTCTGGCTAGCATAACAAAGGGCAGGAAGCCTTTGAGGCTCACCGCTCTGAATGCTGTTCCTGCTTGGGGGTAGGTGGGAAGCACCTCCACCCCAAGCAGGCTCCGTTTCTGACCCACAAGAACACAAGGCTCCCAACTCAGGGAGTCAAAACATGTCTGAAAGCGGCAGGCTGGTGCAGACAAGTCAGCTGCACACCAGAGAGTTGGTCGTTTTTCAGGGGGCATCTCTAAGATGCCCTCTGAGTGCATTTTACAATAAATCCAACACTGGCATCACTATGGGTTTATTATGCTGAGAACTTTGATATCAAACTTCCTAACATTCAGTAAAGTCATCATGGAGCTGTGGAGTTCATAATGACAAACTCCCAGCCCATGTAATCAATATGGCATCACTGCACTTACAATGCCTAAGAATGGACTTAGACACTGTAAGGGCATTATGCTCATGCGGCTGTGCCCTCACCTGTGGTATAGTGCACCCTGTCTTTAAGCTGTGAGACCTGCTAGAGGGGTGACTTACCTATGCCACAGGCAGTGGTGTGTACGCATGGCTGACCGGGATATGTGCCATGTCGACTCTTCAGTTTTAGCTGCACCAAAACACACAGTCTGCAATGACAGTGGGTATGTGTTTGGTGAGGGGTTTCTGAGGGTGGCACAATACATGCTGCAGCCCTTATAGACCCTCTCTGGTCACAAGGCCCTTGGTACCAGTGCTACCTTTTACAAGGGACTTATATGTGTGCCAGAGGTATGCCAATTGTGGAAACAAAGATACCGTTTTGGGAAAGAACACAGCCACTGGGAACCTGATTAGCAGGGACCCAGTGCACATTCAGCCAAAGTGCATCAGAAATCAGGCAAAAAGTGGGGGGTAACCATGCAAAAAGGGGCACTTTCCTACAGGAAGACTCAATAGAGGAAGTATGTAACTTGCTGGGAGGTGTTAAGGTGTGGTCATTAACGGTTATGACGTAATCGGAGAGCATAATGTGATTGTATGCTGAGGAATAAAAATGTACAATGTAGAGATCCGTGTGTGGCGTATTCCTTTCCATGCTCCCGGGCTGGGGAGGATGCTACACCAACAAGCTACATAATCACTACACTTGGCCCATGAAGCACCATACACACCATCTTATAGTGGCATTTACGAGGAGAACCCTGAGATGAATCCCCAGAAGCCCTTCGTCCCCACAGAGAATACCCAGGCCAGGGAGGGAGAACCACCATCCAGGTTCCATGGTCCCCTGCAGATTTGCTTAACATTAAGAAAGAGTTCCTGATATGTTTGAAAACGCTTTAAAATACCAAGAAGAGTTACAGATGGAGATGTTACAAACCCAAATGGGCAAATGTGAATCAGATGCTGAGACTGTTGAGTGAGATGAGAGATCAATTGGTGACAACATGCAAACATGCACATGATTATGATTTTGCTTTGGCTGTTGAAGATGGACTGCTGAATGCGGTGATGTAAAGTGTGTCCAAGATTTTAAATTGTAAATATAATAAAAGGGAATTCCGTCCTGTTACCTAGACAGATTAAAGGATGTTTTGAGTGGTATTTAGGCACTGCTTGAGCTGCGGAATCTGCCCAGGGAGCTGTAGATGCTGCTTTTGTGCAGGATTATTACCAAAGGCACACAGGGCCAATTTCATTCTATCTGTATTGAGTGGCAAACTAAAGGCTTAGCTGAGTTAGTCACCATCATCAATAACTGCATGGCGGTACAGGAAAGAAAGGAACAAATGGCTTTACCTTTGCGATAATTGCGACAAAATGAACCGAAAGGGCGCTTGGGGGAGCATGGAGAACGTGAGCAGAGGGAGGGAAGGTCAGGGACACTAAAGGGGGATGTGGTCCCTCAAAGTGGTTCAGGCTTTAATTCTGGTCAGTTGGTCGCGGGAAACAAAACTGCTCAAATTTCAACACAACCTGAGGTCCCTTGATTTACTTAAATAAACCCCAGTGATTTGGACAGCCGAGAAGCACCAACTCCCCTGTGAATACCCTGATCCCAATGGAACAAACCGGCCCGTATGTGATTAATGGTGAAGCCACTTCATGTCTAAAAGATACCAATGCCAGCCGGTCCACTCTCAAAACCTCTGAATCCCCTTTGTTGCCTCACCTGGGCTTGTCCATTTATGTCGTTGACATTTCCAATATGAAAGTTCCCCATCACATTACTGACCTTCTTTCTTTCACTTTAAGACTTGTAACTGATTGATATGTATTCTTGTTATGCCCAACCTTGCCTACAAATCTCCTAGGATGAGATCCTTTATGCAAATTGATATTGTATGAGTGCACCTCAATATGCCTAAAATCAATGAAGATGAAGTATTTTCTATTCTGGATGGATCATGCAGCTGGTCTGAAGAAAAGAATATGTGATACAAAAACATCAATCACTAAAACAAGTGCCGGCTTTTTAATTGGATTCGAACCGACATTGCAGCACTTCAATTCTCTTGATAAAAAAGGTGGCTAAGAAAGACTGTTCCCAATTCGTACAAGATCTGCGGGCGATAAATAGTATTCTATTACCCAGGTTCTCTCCAGTACCCAGTGCTGCCACCATCATGTATTCCCGCTTCTGCAAAAAGGTTTACAACTGTTGAGTTGTTATTGGTCTTCTTCTCCATTCCTATTCATGAAGAGAACCAATATCTCTTCATGTTCTAAATCAGCGGCGGTCAGCTAACGTGGTGAAGCGTTTCCCAGGACTCTACAGAGTCCCCTTCCATCTTTTCCCAAGCCCTTAAAAAGGACCGCAACACCCTGGTTTCTCCTGAGGAGTATACCATTGTTCAGTATGTTGATGATTTGTTACCAGCTTCTGCAACTCTGTACCAATGCAAGGTCGATTCAAAATATCTGTAAATTGAATTAAACATTTTCTCCCCATTGTTCGATATTTGGGTGACTACATCTAAATGGGGAGCACTACCTGCCTGCAGACCGGATCAAAGCCATTCGTAAGTTACTGCACACAGTTACTGTCTCTCAGGTAAACTCTTTCTTGGCGATGGAGGGATATTGAAAAAAATGGATTTTAGGGTTTGCAACTCCAGTTATGTTAAGAAAGATACAACGACGCAGAGCGAGTATTCATGCAGGTGAAGCATGTATTAGCTTCTTTCCCTTCTTTAGGATTACTCGATTATTCCAAGCCCACTGCTTTGTACGATAATGAACGAAATGGAGATGCTGTAGGAGTATTGGTGCCAGACTGTGGTGATCAAAAGAAACCCACTGTATGATACTCTTCTGTCCTTGATCCTGTGGCTGCCACCCTCCCACTGTGCTTGAGGTCTGTGGCTGTAGTGACCCTCTTGTATAAGCTTCGGAAAATGTTGTACTTGGTTCCACCCTAACTGCTTTAGTGATGAGAATGACTCATTGACATGCTCAGCAATACGTCTGCAGTGCCTTGAGGACATCAATGGGTCATCCTTGGCACTAAAAAGAGAAAATGGGATGTAAGGAAACAGCTTCCCTTGCACACCGAGTTTGATTATATTTTTTTTGATGTAACACCATCATGCACAGCAATAATGGCACAGTCTGCTTTCACTTTTGATCAGTGCTAAGGGCATAACTTTGCCCCTCAGCATCAATCTCTGCAAGAGAGACAGTGCTGGAAAAAGGACAATGTCCCCTTTACAGCACTGTCTCTTCCTAGTGGATCCCTGCTTGGGGATCGTGACAAAGGGCAATCCTCAAGCAGGGATTAACCCTTTGTGAACAGGGAGTGGCCCCTTGGGCAAGGGCCAGTGCTGGCCCTCACCCAAGCGCAAACCGTCCTTTCTGCCCCCACTTGAGAGCAGATTGGGGGTGGTGAAAAGCCCACTAGACACCACAGTGTATAAACAAAAGGGGTTTGGGAGGCCGACCCTGGCATCGGGCAATGCCCCCATCCCAGAAGGAGAATACAACCTTTCTGCTCACCCTGAGGTGCTGTTTAAGAGTTTGCCCTGATCAGCCCCATGCCCCTCAGCGGGGGTAGAAAGTCCACTAGACACCAGGGATTTTTTTTCTGAAGGAGAGGCCCTTTGGGCAAGGAGCCGTACCCCCACCAAGGGCAAGACAGTCTTTCAGCCCACTCGTGGGGTGGAAAACCCACTAGACTCAAGGGATTAGAAATGGAAGGGGAAGGAACGGCCCAACGTGGCACTGACCGATGATCCCACACCAAAGGGACGGACTCCCTTTGCCTCTGGTTTGATCCGTTCTGGTAGCGGGCATTAAATCCAGCCGCACAATTTGGGTAGCCTTTTAATCAGCACAATTGTCGAAACGCTGGGTTGTCGGGATTTTGGGGATCCCTGAAGATCTCAGAAGTTTCTGTCAAAGGAATGATTGTTTTAGCCAATGTCTGAAATATGCAAGTCCTTATTATTAAAAAACACATTGTATGATCCATGCGAGTTTCACAACGCTGGATTCTCCTGGGTGTCTTGTTTTCAGGAATGTTTGGGTTTGGTAGATTTCCCTGGGTGGCGGCGGCGCCCGAGCACAAATACGACAGCTACCTCCTTTGCCAAATCAGGTAATGTTTTGGTCAGGAAATGTTGATGTCTCCATATTGTGATTTGGAGCCTGTTATGTTGCACGAGCTCGGCCCAGCCAAACAAGTGGGGGTAGCGTTTCTATCAGGAAAATTGAGGCAACATTGGGTGGTAGGAAATTAGTGGATATCCACAGAATACAGACCTTTGTCTCACAGAAATGTAAGGAAAATGTGTGTTTTAAGATTGATGTTTGAAAGGCATTGTGGGTAGAAAACTTCATGGGTTCCACGTAAGCCAGACCACCCTAGACTACCCTAGGTGTCTGGTTTTCAGAAATGTCTGGGTTTGGTAAGCTTAACTGGGTGGCAGACAAGCCAGGGCTCAAATTTCTCAGCTACCCACATCGGCAAAAAAAAGTTTGGTGTTGCTGGGTGAAATGTGGTGTCTTAAGGTCGAATTTTGGGGTGCTTTGCATAGCGGGCGCTAGACCCAACCATACAAGTCATCAGGAAGCATGTTGGAGTGCAGAATAGAAGAACGTTTGTTATTACTAATTTGATTTCTTAGATTTTTTGTCTTCCAAATGTAAGCCAGGGTGCAAATGGAGCACATTTTGCAAAATGCCCTATCAATCAATCAATCAATCATGTCACTTATAAAGCGCACTACATACCCGCGAGGGTCTCAAGGCGCTGGGGGAAGAGGGGGGTGGTGCTGCTACTGATCGAAGAGCCAGGTCTTGAGGAGTCTTCTGAAGGCCAGTAGGTCTTGGGTCTGTCGGAGGTTGGTGGGGAGGGTGTTCCAGGTCTTGGCGGCGAGGTGGGAGAAGGATCTGCCGCCGGCGGTCGTTTTCCGGATGCGGGGGACTGTGGCGAGGGCGAGGCTGGTCGAGCGGAGCTGGCGGGTGGGGGTGTAGAAGCTGAGTCGTCTGTTGAGGTAGGCTGGTCCGGAGTTGTGGAGTGCTTTGTGTGCGTGGGTGAGGAGCTTGAAGGTTATCCTCTTGTTGACAGGGAGCCAGTGCAGGTCTCTCAGGTGGGGTGTGATGTGGCTGCGTCGGGGGATGTCGAGGATAAGACGTGCAGAGGCGTTCTCAAATGATTCTGTGCGAAACCCCAAATTTCGGGGTTTAGAAATAACCACTGTTCCTAAACTCAGTATCTTGCACACATTTCAGAAATACATAGCTTTCCTTTATTCCCATTATTTATTCATTAGATTTTGCCATATAAAATGCTGCACATAAAAAAAATCATTCTTAGCTTCAGCTTAGTTGTTGGCTATCGGTATTTTAGAAAACCTTCAAACCCTATATGTCCTTAAGACCAGAAGGGTCTGACTGACGTAACGGTGTATTGTTTTTGTAAATCAGCCATTGTGTAAAAAAATTTCAGATAAAAACGTTTTCACCAATTACTATTTGTTTCTACTTCCTTTCACTATTTTTTATTTCAATAATTCGTTTTTATAGTAAAACTTTCAGGGATTTACACAAATGACCACTTGCTGAATTCAGAATATGTGTACTTTTCAGAAATAAATAGCATTACCGGATCACCCATGGGTTTCACACCTATTTCCATCCACCACAAACTGAAAGTAGGTCGAAAGCAAAAAAATAGGAAAAATGGAAGACCTCTTAGAAAAATGCAAAAACTGTGGTATTTTTCTTGATACAACTCTGCTTATACCTGAAAGTTGGGAAGAAAGTGATCCTAGCACAGCAAACCGTTTCCTGATGCCATTTTTAGAAAGAAAAAAAACAAGCATTCTTGAATGGTATTCGTACAATATATTGCGTAAAAATTATCAAGATGCAGAAATATTGAGTTTTTAATATCGTGATTTACAAATATCGTGATGCAGGAATATCGTTGACAAGAATATCGAATTTCTAAGGTAAGTAATATCGAAGTCAGAGCATCTCCCCGGCACATGTGGTTTCCCTTCTTTATTGCCAGACGCAGGCCTCTTTGACAGATGCCCCTATCAACTTAAGACAAAGATGGGAGGTGGACCTGGGCGAATCTCTCACAGATCAGCAATGGAAATATAGCTGTGACCAGACTGGGAACGTATCGGCTAACAGCCGCTTGCGAATTATACATTATAAATTTCTCCACCGCATATATTACACACCGGCTAGATTGCATGGATACCAGATACGGGAAGACAGCAAATGCGATAGATGTGGACAAATGAATGCAGATTTTTTACACCTGGCCTGAGATTGTGAATTTATAAAGGAGTACTGGCAGCAGGTTTTGGGGGCGCTAGGAGAGATGATAGGGACTCCAATCCCAGCATCGCCAGTCATAGCATTGCTGGGATACACTTCGGAAACTGAGGTTGCAAATTGAAAATTTGCAGCATTGGGGCTCTTATTAGCTAAAAGGAGAGTCGCTTGTAGATGGGGAAGAGGCAGGGCACCTAAATTCAAGATTTGGCTACAAGACCTCATATTGTGGCAAGAGCAATCCATGACATATGCTGAACTCCTTCCACCTACCTCTAGACCGAAATATATATGGTACCCCTTGAAAGAGTATTTGCTAACCCACTCACCATGTGTCAATCGACTGGGAGAGTGAGAGAATAGAGCAAAGGGTAAGATGCAATTACCAATACCGGGGAGAATCGGGAGGGACCCTGGGGGATACAGAAGGCACAAAAGCACAAGCCTATAAGAACCGAGAGAGGGAAAATGTGTAAGACAATAGAGAGATAGAGCCCAGGGGAGGGAAGGGAGAAGACGAGAGGGAGTGTTTAGACCGACTAGAGTGCTGATGGGTCACAACTTTGTCCAGAGACACTACATTGAAGATTCTGCACTCTATAAATAATGGAATATACATGATGATATGGATGCATTAACTTGTGTTTGTATTTGAAAACTTAATAAAAAGTTTTTTTTTTTAAAGTAATATCGAAGTCAAAAATATCTATGTTGTTAATATCGTTTACAAAAATATCTATGTTGTTAATATCGTTTACAAAAATATCTATGTTGTTAATATCGATGCTAAAAAAATCTATGTGGTTAATATCGATGCTAAAAATATCTATGCTGTTAATATCGTTTACAAAAATATAATTGTTAATAATATTGTTTTTAATTATCTTTATGTATTTTAGTATGTTTTAATTGTATATGTCATAAATTGTTTGTATAATTATTGTTAATGTTTTTTAATATAGTTTGTAAATTTTTAGTTGTATTTTAAATTGAATTTTTATGTTTATTGGAATTTTTAGTGTCTTGGCGGATTGTAGGGTTTGTAGGTGTACAGGGTGGGAAGTAAATTAATTGTAATTAATTCATAATTAGTTTTTCATTATTAATTAATTTATAATTAAATATGTAAATTGTGTAATTAATTTATTTTTTAAGTTATGTTTTCAGTGTGGGTTGTGGGGTTTGTAGGGGTACAGGGTGGGAAGTAAATTAATTATAATTAATTTTATATTTTATTAATTATTTAATTGATAATTAGGTAAATTGCAAAATTATATGTTTTAAGTTATATTTTAGGTGCGGGCTGTTAATTATAATTAATTATGTCTTAGTTATTTATTTTAAATTGTTTAATTGGTAAATAATTATGTAAATTGATTAATTATTATAATGTTTAATATATATTTTAGGTGTGGATTGTTGTGTTTTTTCAGGATTAAGGGGTGGGAAGTTAATTAAGAATTAATTTATTGGGAATTAATTATTACTGTATTAATGATTATTTTATTGATAATTATGTTAATTGTGATATCATATTTGTTAAGTTATATTTTAGGTATGTGTTGTTTACTTTGTAGAGGAATAGGGTGGGAAGTTATTTAAGTAATCAAACTAAAAAATATGTATTCATTTATTAAAAATTGTTTTGTTTATTATTTAATATGTTAATTGTTTTATACTTTGCTTATTTCCATTACATTTGAATTGTTGGCTGTTATGTTTGTGGGCATATAGTGTGTTATTTCAATTATAGTAATAATATTTTTTTAATTTATACTAATTGTTAAAAAAAATATTTATGTTGTTTTTAATTTTTGTTAAAATTTAGACACTTAATTTTTATATTTAGAATTTTATATTTACGGAAACGTAGAGCATATCCATTTTGCAGTATATTCAGCACCCATTGATCGTTTGTAATGCTGCGCCACTCTTTTACATGGTAGGCGATACTTACTCCCAGCGGCGTGGGTAACGGCGATAGAGGAAGTGATTGCTCATTGCTTGGTAGTGTTCTTGGCAGTGGAAGAGGGTTGTCGGGGTGCACCTCTACCCCGGGAAGGTCGACGTCCTTGATAGTGTGTCTTGGACTGGTGATACTGCCTCTGAGACCACTGAGGGGTTTGAACCCTCTGATGGAACGGCCTGCGATCATAAGGCCTGTACTGGCATCTGAATTCCTTCCTCTTTTCTAAACCCACAGCCTTAAGAGTGTCCAGCTCCGATTTCATCCTGGCCATCTCTTCATCTGTATGAGAACCAAATAGAGAATTCCCTGAGAGGGCAAGGTTCAAGCTGCGCTGCTGGGCCTCTGGCTTCAAGGCTGTAAGTCGCAACCAGGAGGATCTTCTGGCGCAGATGCCCTGCGAGTACGAGTGCGCAGCCAGAGATGCTCCATCAGCTGCCGCACTGATCATTTGGTTCGCTATGAGAGCACCCTCCTGGAGAATCTCTCCGAAATCCTGGCGGTCCTCCTTGGGCAGTTTGTCCTTGAAGTGCTCCAGTGAGTCCCACAAAGCCCAATCATAACGTCCCAAAAGGGCTGCAGCACTAGATACCTTTAAGGATGCAGCTGCAGAGCCGCAAGCTTTCCTCCCCCATGACTCTTGAGCTCTGCTCTCCTTGCCTGGAGGGACCGTTGAGGAAAAGAGGATCTTGCTCCGATGGTCTGTATTTCTTTAGGATCCTTGCCGGGGCCATTTTGAGCGTTGCTGGGGCAAGAAAAATGTCCATGACCGGTTGTAAAAGGCCTGGGAGCAATGGCAGTAGAGGCCTCGACACAGACCTCTGGTGCAGTCTCCAAGATGACAGACGTAGACGTCTGAGAAGCAGACATTTTGATATTCAACTTTTGTGCCCCTCTTGTCAGCACATCATGAAAGGTACTGATGTCATCCACAGGTGATACTCTGGAGGGTGTCCGTCAGTGTGGGTGAGTAGTCCCTCTTGGAAGAATGAGTAGAGGAGGAAGACCAAGAAGATGATCTCTGCCTCTTGTGACGGCTATGGGTAGTGGATCTCCGACCTGATGGAGATTGAGATCGGTTCCGTTGGCAACCCCTGGGAGGAGTGGTAGGGGAACGATCCGCTGCCTGCACCAAATGAGCCAGAGGAGATCAATGGAGAGGTCTAGAATAGTCCAGAGGCTGTTGGATCTGCGTAGACATTGTTTTCTGCCAGTGGTGTACTGGAGGGAGCCACCTGAGAGAAAGATGAACGGAAGGAGATCTGTGCTCTTCTTCCCGTTGTGCAGGAGGAGCAGTGATCTGCGGAGTGGACTTTTGCACTCGCCTTTCTGGAGACGGAGAAGAGGAACTTCTCGATGTCGAGATAACCTGAGGAGAACCTGCCCCCGACACTGAAGGCTCAGAGAGGCCCTTCGATGCAGAACAGTGCCTCACCGAGGTCAAGCGATGTGTCGACGTCGATAGCTGAGAGTGTCTCGACGTCAAGCGGCTATGCGCTACCAAGACTTGGGAGTCCACCAATGGAGTTCTTGGTCTCGACGTCGGAGATCGTGGAGCCGTCTTCTGGGTCGACGGATGCCGCGTAGACGGAGACTGGTGCTTCGACGTCGGGAGAGGACTACCTAACGGAGTACGGAGCCTCGACATTGAACGAGGAGAAGGAGATGGGGAGCGTCTTCTTGACGTCGAACCTCCTCCGGACACCGTAGACCTAGGCCTCGACGTTGAGCGCCGTCTCATGGGCTGCAACGGAGGAGTCTGCTTCGATGTCGAACCCCTTCTCAACATCATAGACGACTTAGGCCTCGACATTGACCGCCGCCTGGTTGACGGCAACGGAGGGCTACGCCTCGACGTCGCACGCCGTAACGATGGAGAGCAATGTCTCGATGTTGGCCGATGAACCGGCACCAACGGAGAACGACTCCTCGACGCCGACCGTCTCCGGGTTGACGGTGGCGGAGGATTCAACGCTGGAGTATGACGTGACGTACCTCTATGCATCGAAGATTTCGACGACAACCGATGTGCCGATGTTTTCGGAGGGGTTGTCGTAGTCGTTTTCTTCGCTGGTGGAGGCATTTTCGACACCGAGCCCGACGCCGAAGAAGAACAGACTGGGACTTTACTTCTTGAAGTCGACTTGGGCCTTTTATTCTTGTGTCTCACAGGAGACCTGCCTCTGGAGGTAGTAGATTTCTTTTTCTCAGAGAGACCATAAAGACGAATCCTTTCTCTCTCCTTGAGAGTGTGTCTTGACAAATGTTGGCAGTGTTGGCAGGTCTCAGGAGAATTAGACTCAGGAAGGCAGAGAATACAAACAGAATGGGAATCTGTTTTAGCCTTCTTTTTGCCACAGGAAGGGCAAGGATCAAACAGAGAAGGCATCTCTGAGTGGAAAAAAGCCAAACTGCTAGGAATAAAGCAACTTCCTACTCCAACAGGTGTTGTATGTCGAAATAAAGGAAGTTACAGAACAAAAGGAGATCTTTTCTGACAAAAAAGCCAAAAAATCAGTGAAGCTGAGTAACCAGGGTCCTGACTGAAGGAGCCGGAAAAAACAACTGACCTAACTGTCACCCCTGAGGCGTGATGGGAAGCTAGGGTCATGGCTGCCTTAACGGCACGGTGCCAGTTTTCAATGTTCTGCATTTGCTTTCATTTTCTATGCTGTTAAAGTTTCCAATGCAGCCTATGGGCTAACAATGCCTGTTTGTTTTCTTTGCAGGACTACTTTTCTGCTATTCATTAAAGGCAGTTCAACTGTCTCTTGGGCCTCCTGGTTTGTTTGTGTATGTGGCAAAGACAAGGTCTCACAGCATTGCTTAGCCTTTGTGTGTTTGTTTGTTCTGGGAGGCTGCATTGATTGGTTAAAAAATTATTATATGTATATATATATATATATATATATATATTATCTACTGGCGGTCGCCAGTAGATAGTTATAGTTAGGACCTATTTTCCATAGGAAATCCGCGACATTCTATTTGAAATAACTCTTGCGTCGGTTGACGAATCTTCGCGAAATTTTCAAACTTTATGGCCCGCTCCGGTCCGCTCCTACCCTGAAAGTCTCAGGGTGATTCGTCAAGCGGGGGCCGAGAAAAAAGGGGGGTCCCAAAATGTGTTTTCTCCATGTTAATTTCCATAGGAAACTTTAGACACGGCTACAGCCCGAACTGCTGAACGGAATTACACCAAATTTGGCAAAGAGGTAGTTCTTGGTTCAGAAAGAACCCTTTTGTTAAATGGTGTAAATCCGTTCAGTAGTTGCGGAGAAATTAAAAAATAAGAGTCAAAAAATCAATTTCCCATAGGAAACTTTATGCAAGGCTACAGCCCGAACTGCTGAACGGAATTACACCAAATTTGGCAAAGAGGTAGTTCTTGGTTCAAAAAGAACCCTTTTGTTAAATGGTGTAAATCCATTCAGTAGTTGCTGAGAAAATCAAAAGTAAAAACACATATATATCTGGGTGGAGCCTAACCACACATGTCATCGTAAGATCTGATTGGCTGTCAGCACTTCATCCTGGAATTGCTGGCAGCCATCTTGGGACCAATATAAATGCATTGTAGTGAATCGAAGATTTTGAGTGTTACCAAAAGGAGAACTATAAAGGGTGATAACAGACTTTAGTTACATTAGAATTCATTTGTTGATGGTACCATACTAATTTCAGTAATTGTGGTGTGTTCTAAGGTGATTTTACCCTGTGAAAAACCTTCTGCTGGGATATCATGAATCATGTTTGAGAGAACTATTTACAATGCTTGTCCCATACAGTTTTGGAAGGTGCTCCAGAAGCTAAAATGAGAGCATATTTTCTGTAAATTCACATTATCTTTCTCAGTCATGTGAGAATGAAGTCTGACATTCTCAGTAAAACATGTACATCCAACAAGGGCAGAGACTGTCAGTTGATTCCTTTGTGTTCTACTGCAGCTTCCCAGAGTGTTCTAAAGAACAACTAGAGTGCTAATAGCCTTACTTATGACAAAAGTATGGCACACCTGAAGCCATCTTGATTGGAATAAACTGGTAACACTTAAAACATTTAATTTAAAAAGGAACAAAATGATGGGGTTCATCTTGTCATAGAAATTATGGTTAGTGCTGTAGAAAGAAAAATTAGGACATGTTTCAAGTGTGATCTCAAATATCTTCCTGTTATATTTCAACAGGAGCAGCCTGTCAGTTGATGCCTTTGTGTTCTACTGCAGCTTCCCAGAGTGTTCTAAAGAACAACTAGAGCGCTAACAGTCTTACTTATGACAAAAGTATGGCACACCTGAAGCCATCTTGATTGGAATAAACTGGTAACACTTAACACATTTAATTTAAAAAGGAACAAAATGAGGGGGTTCATTTTGCCATAGAAATTATGGTTAGTGCTGTAGAAAGAAAAATTAGGACATGTTTTAAGTGAGATCTCAAATATCTTCCTGTTATATTTCAACAGGAGCAGCCTGTCAGTTGATGCCTTTGTGTTCTACTGCAGCTTCCCAGAGTGTTCTAAAGAACAACTAGAGTGCTAACAGCCTTACTTATGACAAAAGTATGGCACACCTGAAGCCATCTTGATTGGAATAAACTGGTAACACTTAAAACATTTAATTTAAAAGGAACAAAATGAGGGGGTTCATTTTGCCATAGAAATTATGGTTAGTGCTGCAAAAACAAAATTTAGTGCATGTTTTAAGTGAGATCTCAAATCCTCTTCTATTTCATTAGAAAATTCTGACATGCAGACTGAAACAATCACTTTCAATACCAGCAGTAGACTTCCAGTTAACTCCTTGGTGAGCAGTAGCTTTACTACAGTGATCTAATGAACAACTAGAGTAATAACATTCTGAATTTAAGGCAAATGGGTGACACATCTGAATGCCTTCTTGATGGAATCAAAGTAAAAAACTGAAAGCATATCCTACTGAGGAGACTGCAGTAAATGAGGAAATTAGGAAACTTCATAACAAAGAAGTCTTCCAAGATGGCCACCAGTGAAAAAGAGCCCAAATGTAGCACAAATATTACCCAGATGTAGCCCACATATAGCCCAATGACAAAAGTGTGCAAAACACTTTTTATTTGTAGTTTTTTGCAGTTTTATGTAGTGCAGACTGGTCAGGTATTGGAGCGTTGCATCTTAAAACATGACCCCCTACACTACAAAAACACCACTGCACTATCCTAAACCCTAAAACACTACCCCCAGCATGACCCCCTACACTACACAAACACCACTGCACTACCCTAAACCCTAAAACACTACCCCAACACCACTGCACTAACCTAAATCCTAAAACACTACCCCAGCACGACCCCCTACACTACCCAAACACCACTGCACTACCCTAAAACATGACCCCCTACACTACACAAACACCACTGCACTACCCTAAACCCTAAAACACTACCCCCAGCACGACCCCCTACACTACACAAGCACCACTGCACTACCCTAAACCCTAAAACACTACCCCCAGCACGACCCCGTACACTACACAAACACCACTGCACTACCTTAAACCCTAAAACACTACCCCCAGCACGACCCCCTACACTACCCAAACACCACTGCACTAACCTAAATCCTAAAACACTACCCCCAGCACGACCCCCTACACTGCCCGAACACCACTGCACTGCCCTAAACCCTGAAACACCACCCCCAGCATGACCCCTACACTGCCCGAACACCACTGCACTGCCCTAAACCCTGAAACACTACCCCCAGCAAGACCTCCTACACTGCCCGAACACCACTGCACTGCCCTAAACCCTGAAACATCACCCCCAGCAAGACCCCCTACACTGCCCGAACACCACTGCCCTAAACCCTGAAACACCACCCCCAGCACGACCCCCTACACTGCCCGAACACCACTGCCCTGCCCTAAACCCTGAAACACCACCCCCAGCACGAACCCCTACACTGCCCGAACACCACTGCACTGCCCTAAACCCTGAAACACCACCCCCTGCACGACCCCCTACACTGCCCGAACACTACTGCACTGCCCTAAACCCTGAAACACCATCCCCAGCACGACCCCCTACACTGCACGAACACCACTGCACTGCCTTAAACCCTGAAACACTACCCCCAGCAAGACCCCCTACACTGCCCGAACACCACTGCACTGCCCTAAAGCCTGAAACATCACCCCCAGCAAGACCCCCTACACTGCCCGAACACCACTGCCCTAAACCCTGAAACACCTCCCCCAGCAAGACCCCCTACACTGCCCGAACACCACTGCACTGCCCTAAACCCCGAAACACCAGCCCCAGCACGACCCCTACACTGCCCGAACACCACTGCACTGCCCTAAACCCTGAAACACCACCCCCTGCACGACCCACTACACTGCACGAACACCACTGCACTGCCCTAAACCCTGAAACACCACCCCCAGCACGACCCCCTACACTGCCCGAACACCACTGCACTGCCCTAAACCCTGAAACACCACCCCCTGCACGATCCCCTACACTGCCCGAACACTACTGCACTGCCCTAAACCCTGAAGCACCACCCCCAGCACGACCCCCTACACTGCACAAACACCACTGCACTGCCCTAAACCCCGAAACACTACCCCCAGCAAGACCCCCTACACTGCCCGAACACCACTGCCCGAAACCCTGAAACACCACCCCCAGCAAGACCCCCTACACTGCCCGTACACCACTGCACTGCCCTAAACCCTGAAACACCACCCCCAGCACGACCCCCTACACTGCCCAAACACCACTGCACTGCCCTAAACCATGAAACACCAGCCCCAGCACGACCCCCTACACTGCCCGAACACCACTGCACTGCCCTAAACCCTGAAACATTACCCCCAGCACGACCCCCTACACTGCCCGAACACCACTGCACTGCCCTAAACCCTGAAACACCAGCCCCAGCACGACCCCGTACACTGCCCGAACACCACTGCACTGCCCTAAACCCTGAAACACCAGCCCCAGCACGACCGCCTACACTGCCCAAAAACCACTGCACTGCCCTAAACCCTGAAACACCAGCCCCAGCACGACCCCCTACACTGCCCGAACACCACTGCACTACCCTAAACCCTCAAACACCAGCCCCAGCACGACCCCCTACACTGCCCGAACACCACTGCACTGCCCTAAACCCAGAAACACCAGCCCCAGCAAGACCCCCTACACTGCCCGAACACCACTGCACTGCCCTAAACCCTGAAACACCACCCCCAGCAAGACCCCCTACACTGCCCGAACACCACTGCACTAAAGCCTGTAACACCACCCCCAGCGAGACCACCTACACTGGCCGAACACCACTGCACTGCCCTAAACCCTGAAACACCACCCCCTGCACGACCCCCTACACTGCCCGAACACCACTGCACTGCCCTAAACCCTGAAACACCACCCCTCAGCACAACACCCTACACTGCCCGAACACCACTGCACTGCCCTAAACCCTGAAAAACCACCCCCAGCACGACCCCCTACACTGCCCGAACACCACTGCACTGCCCTAAACCCTGAAACACCACCCCCTGCACGACCTCCTACACTGCCGGAACACCACTGCACTGACCTAAACCCTGAAACACCACCCCCAGCACGACCCCCTACACTGCCCGAACACCACTGCACTGCCCTAAACCCTGAAACACCACCCCCAGCACGACCCCCTACACTGCCCGAACACCACTGCAATGCCCTAAACCCTGAAACACCACCCCCTACACTGCACGAACACCACTGCACTGCCCTAAACCCTGAAACACCACCTCCAGCAAAACCCCCTACACTGCCTGAACACCATTGCTCTGCCCTAAATTCTGAAACACTAGCCCCAGCACGACCCCCTACACTGCCCAAACACCACTGCACTGCCCTAAACCCTGGACCACCCCCAGCACGACCCCCTACACTGCCCGAACACCACTGCACTGCCCTAAACGCTGAAACACCAGCCCCAGCAAGACCCCCTACACTGCCCGAACACCACTGCACTGCCCTAGACTCTGAAACACCAGCCCCAGCAAGACCCCCTACACTGCCCGAACACCACTGCACTGCCCTAAACCCTGAAACACCAGCCCCAGCATGACCCCCTACACTGCCCGAACACCACTGCACTGCCCTAAACCCTGAAACACCAGCCCCAGCATGACCACCTACACTGCCCGAACACCACTGCACTGCCCTAAACCCTGAAACACCAGCCCCAGCACGACCCCCTACACTGCCCGAACACCACTGCACTGCCCTAAACCCTGAAACACCAGCCCCAGCACGACCCCCTACACTGCCCGAACACCACTGTACTGCCCTAAACCCTGAAACACCAGCCCCAGCACGACCCCCTACACTCCCCGAACACCACTGCACTGCCCTAAACCCTGAAACACCACCCCCTGCAGCACCCCCTACACTGCCCGAACACCACTGCACTGCCCTAAACCCTGAAACACCACCCCCTGCACCGCCCACTACACTGCCCGAACACCACTGCACTGCCCTAAACCCTGAAACACCACCCCCAGCACGACCCCTTTACTGCTCGAACACCACTCCACTGCCCCAAACCCTGAAACACCACCCCCAGCACGACCTCCTACACTGCCCGAACACCACTGCCCTAAACCCTGAAACACCACCCCTGCATGACCCCCTACACTGCCCGAACACCACTGCACTGCCCTAAACCCTGAAACACCACCCCTACACTGCCCGAACACCACTGCACTGTCCTAAACCCTGAAACACCACCCCCAGCATGACCCCCTACACTGCCCGAACACCACTGCACTGCCCTAAACCCTAAAACACCACCCCCAGCATTACCCCCTACACTGCCCAAACACCACTGCACTGCCCTAAACCCTAGAACACTACCCCCAGCACGACCCCCTACACTACCCGAACACCACTGCACTACCCTAAACCCTAAAATACTACCCCCAGCACAACCCCCTACACTACCCGAACACGACTGCACTGCCCTAAACCCTCAAACACTCCCCCAGCACGACCCCCTACACTACCCGAACACCACTGCACTGCCCTAAACCCTAAAACACTCCCCCCAGCACGACCCCCTACACTACCCGAACACCACTGCACTGCCCTAAACCCTAAAACACTCCCCCAGCACGACCCCCTACACTACCCAAACACCACTGCACTGCCCTAAACCCTAAAACACTACCCCCGCATGACCCCCTACACTACCCAAACACCAATGCACTACCCTAATCCCTAAAACACTACCCCTGCATGACCCCCTACACTACCCTAAACCCTAAAACACTACCCCCGCACGACTCCCTACACTACCCAAAGACCACTGCACTACCCTAAACCCTAAAACACGACCTCCTACACTACACAAACACCACTGCACTACCCTAAACCCTAAAACACTACCCCCTACACTACACAAACACCACTGCACTACCCTAAACCCTAAAAACTACCCCAGCACGAACCACTACACTACCCAAACACCACTGCACTACCCTAAACCCTAAAAACTACCCCAGCAGTATCCCTACACTACCCAAACACCACTGCACTACCCTAAACCCTAAAACACTACCCCCAGCAGTATCCCCTACACTACCCAAACACCACTGCACTACCCTAAATCACTACCCCCAGCACAACCCCTACACTACCCAAACACCACTGCACTACCCTAAACCCTAAAACACTACCCCCAGCACGACCCCTACACTACCCAAACACCACTGCACTACCCTAAACCCTAAAACAATCCCCCAGCACGACCCCTACACTACCCAAACACCACTGCACTACCCTAAACCCTAAATCTACCCCCAGCATGACCCCCTACACTACACAAACACCACTGCACTACCCTAAACCCTAAAACACTACCCCCAGCACAACCCTCTTCACTACCTAAACACAACTGCACAATTTGTTACAGGCATTGCAACGCAGGCCTGTGGTGCTTACTGGAAGTACCTAGTGGGCTAGTTGGGCCCCAGGGACCCTCAGGATTCAAGGTGACCTAATCCCCCAACTTAAAACGCACCACGGGGCGCGTTTGCACAGTGGTGAAGGGAGGGGCGGGGCCTCAGGTGACATGTGCGCAAACACGCCCTGTGGTGCGTTTTAAGTTGGGGAATTAATTCCCTTTGAATCCTGAGGGACCCTGGGGGCCAACTATCCCACCAGGTACCTTCAGTAAGCACAACAGAGTTGCGTTGCAGAGAGGTGAAAAAAGGTGCGTGGCCTCGGAACGCCTCTCTGCAACTCAGCTCTGTGGTCCTAACTGTAGGTACCTGGGGGCTAGTTGGGCCCCAGGGACCCTCAGAATTCAAGGGGACTTAATCCCGCAACTTAAAACGCGCCACGGGGTGCGTTTGCACACATGTCACCTCAGGCCCCCTCCCTTCACCACTGTGCAAACGCGCCCTGTAGCGCGTTTTAAGAGGTAGTTTTAATCCCCCTGCCCTATTATGTACTAGGGACTTGCAGAGGAGGTCATGCTAATCACAAGGGTACCCCAACGCATAGTGTTCCCTAGTGTATGTAGGTGCTTTCACTGTATTCTAAGTGTCTTTTAGCATAGCACTGGCTCTGGTTAGTCAGAGTCAGTTACCACCAGTACCCGTCTGAAAAAGTTGTGGGCACAGGATGATTTTGCAACAAGGCCTCTTTCTGCTCCTCTGTTGGTTCTTTCTGCACATCTTTTGCTTCTTTCTGTGCGTTTTTTGTTCTTTCTTCACATGTCCTACCTCTGTAGGCATAGTTAGAAACTAGCATTTAAAAAAACCTTTGAAATTCACTTAAAAAATCATAGGTTTCAGGCACGTTATAGTTAGAAATTAGCATTTAAAAAACCTTTGAAATTCACTGAAAAAACCATAGGTTTCAGACACGTTATAGTTAGAAATTAGCATTTAAAAACCTTTGAAATTCACTGAAAAAACCATAGGTTTTAGGGACAGTTATAGTTAGTTGGACATTTCACTCGTACAAAACCATAGAAATTCCCCCGTTATAGTTAGTTCAGCTAACTATAACTCGCGCCCCGCAATGCACTGCTGATGACGTCACATATTACATCACTCATGACATGGTCAGTGACATCACTGATGACATCACTGATGACATCTCAAATGACATCACTGATGACATCACCCATGTGATAATTTCATGCATCTTCTCACACCCTAATATAACTTTTGATACACCCACTCTAAATTACAGACTGCCATTCTCAAAACCATAGACACTCCAACACCAAAAACTACATACCCACTCACTGATTCTTAGGTCTACACACACATCCACTCACTCACCCGTACAGTCACTCATACTTAGTCACTCAGTACAGGACTATCATATGCACTCATACACCTATATAAACACTCACACACCGCCACTCATCCATAGAGGTACTCACACACCTAGTCAGTCATGCAAAAAAACTTAATCACACACCCATTTACTCACCTATACAGTTATACACACACCAGCTCACTTACTCATAAATATACTAGCACATTCTTACGCTCTTATACAATCACTGATACAAGTACACACTCATCCATACAGCCACTCTCACAATCACACACTCTCACTTATAGCCATTTATATACTCCAACACACATATATACTGCCTTTCACATATGTAGTTACTCACACATGTACCACTGAGATATACATTCAATCACTAACACACCCATACACACACTCTCCCATCCATACAGTCCATCACAGAAGCACTCTTGAAACCATGCACCCAGTGAATCACCAACTCACACATCTATGCACAGAGTCACACACACCCCACCCACACAAACACTCAGGCACCCATACAGATACTCAGACAATCAATCAATAACCCATGTAGACACTCATGTAGCTATTCAGAAAGCCATGCAGCCGCTTACAAACCAACAGACAGACGGATACAGACATTCACACAGTTTAGTCACTAACCCATGCATTCAGTAAGATACATTTAATCACTCACTTGTAGAGTCAGTCACTCACGTACTAAATCATCCATTCAGACACTTATATACCCACTCATTCTTCAATACGCCTTTCCCTATATATATTAAACATATTTAAACTTTACAGAAACACAGTCACTGGATGATGTCATCAGTGATGTCATTTGAGATGTCATCAGTGATGTCATCAGTGATGTCACTGACCATGTCATGAGTGATGTAATATGTGACGTCATCAGCAGTGCATTGCGGGGCGCGAGTTATAGTTAGCTGAACTAACTATAACGGGGAATTTCTATGGTTTTGTACGAGTGAAATGTCCAACTAACTATAACTGTCCCTAAAACCTATGGTTTTTTCAGTGAATTTCAAAGGTTTTTAAATGCTAATTTCTAACTATAACGTGTCTGAAACCTATGGTTTTTCTAGTGAATATATATATATATATATATATATAGAGCTATATATATATATATATATATATATGTATATATATATATGTTTTCATATATCATTTTTATATATTTTCCGGGGTCCCCGCACATGGGCAGGAATATTCAGTGCTTATGATTATTGATGAGGATCCCCTGGAAGAGAAATAGTCAATTTTACCACTTGAGTCCAATGCTTTCCCTACTGTTGCACAGAATGGAGTGGGAATAGTACATTTTACCCCTCCTGAGTCCAACGCTTTCCCTACTGTTGCATAGACTGGAGTGGGAATAGTACATTTAACTCCTCCCGAGTTTAACACTTTCCGTACTGTTGGAAAGACTGGAGTGGGAATAGTAAATTTTACCTCTTCTAAGTCCTATGTTTTTCCTACTGTTGCAACCACTGGAGTGGGAATAGTACATTCTGAGTCCAACGCTTTCCCTACTGTTGCACAGACTGGAGTGGGAATAGTAAATTTGATCCCTCCTGAGTCCAGAGCTTTCCCTACTGTTGCACAGACTGGAGTGGCAATAGTAAATGTTACCTCTTCTGAGTCCTACGAGTTCTCTACTGTTGCACTGACTGAAGTGGGAATAGTACATTTTACCCCTCCTGAGTCAAATGCGTTACCTACAGTTGCACAGACTGGAGTGGGAATAGCATATTTTACCCCTCCTGAGTTCAACACTTTCCCTGCTGTTGCACATACTGGAGTGGGAATAGTAAATGTAACCCCTCCTGAGTTCAATGCTTTCCCTACTGTTGCACTGACTGGAGTGGGAATAGTAAATTTTACCTCTCTTGAGTTTAACGCGTTCTCTACTGTTGTATAAATTGGAGTGGGTATAGTATATTATTTATATAGTTTAATTTTTTTATTAATATTGTTCAAATATATATTGTTTGTGTATTTAAATTAAAGCTATATATATTTATATATTACCTACTGGCGGTCGCCAGTAGGTAGTTATAGTTAGAACCTAGTTTCCATAGGAAAAACGTTTTTTGATTTGCCAATAACTTTGGCGCCGTTATCGACATTTTCAAAACTAATTGTTCACTGAGGTCAGCTCCTGTCTTGAAAGTTTCGGGGTGATTCGTCAAGGGGGGGCCGAGAAAAAAGGGGGGTCCCAAAACGTGTTTTCTCCATGTTAATTTCCATAGGAAACTTTAGACACGGCTACAGCCTGAACTGCTGAACGGAATTACACCAAATTTGGCAGAGAAATAGCTCTTGGTCCAGAAAGCACGCTTTTTTTTAAATGGTGTAATTCCGTTCAGTAGTTTTTGAGATATTTAAAGATTTATAGATATCGATATTTAAGAATTGTGAGATCTGACTGGCTGAGCCCTCCCGTGCACGAGCTTGCCTCTGTTGGCAGCCATCTTGTGCTTCAGACCGAGGGAGAAGGAAAAAGGTTAAAAAAAAAGATTAAAAACAAAAAAAGGGGGAAGGGTAAAAACACCCTGACCCCACAGGCCTGCTCAGGGGGTCCCTGTGGGACCCCAAACCCAAAAACAGCATTTATTTTCGTTGAAATTTTCGGCAGGGTCGCGCTTCGTTTTTGAAAGCCCCCGGGAGGGCCAGGTCCCGTGGGCATTTCTGAATTGTGTAGCGGGGACCCCGCAGCCCCGGGGACCGCCACCTCCCCGGGGCTTTATAATTTATGCGCGGGTGCACGCGGCTCCCCCGCAGCCCCGGGGACCGCCACCTCCCTGGGGCTTTTTTATAAAAGGGTGGGGGGGGGCCTTGCGGGCCCCCCCAAGCCCCGGGGACCGCCACCTCCCCGGGGCTTCATTAAAATAGGATCGGGGCCTCACGGGCCCCCCAAGCCCCGGGGACCGCCACCTCCCCGGGGCTAAAATAAATAATCTGTGTGGGGGGGCTCGAGCCCCCCCACACTGCCCCGGGGACCACCACCTCCCAGGGGCACTGTTTATTCAAATGCCAAGAGGCGCGTTTGCAGAGTGGTGTAAAAAGGGGCGTGGCCTCGGACCACCTCTCTGCAATCCAGCTCTGTGGCACTTACTGGAGGTACCTGGTGGGCTAGTTGGCCCCCAGGGACCCTCAGTATTCAAGGGGAATTAATTCCCCAACTTACAACATGCCAGGGGGCGCGTTTGCAGAGTGGTGCAGGGAGGGGGTGTGGCCTGGTATGAGAAGTTAGCAATCCTGCTGTGTGGGACTTACTGGAGGTAATAGGAGGGGTATTTGGCCCCCAAGGTTGACGTTGGGGGCTAACTACCCCTTCTGCTACCTCCAGTAAATCCCACACAGTGGGATTGCTAAGAGGTGTTCGGAGGCCACGCTCACCTTTCTCCACCACTTTGCAAACGCGACTGCTATGTTATAGTTAGAAATTAGCATTTTAAAAACCTTAGAAATTCACTGAAAAAACCATAGGTTTTAGGGACGTTATAGTTAGAAATTAGCATTTAAAAAACCTTAGAAATTCACTGGAAAAAACATAGGTTTCAGGGACGTTATAGTTAGAAATTAGCATTTAAAAAACCTTAGAAATTCACTGAAAAAACCACAGGTTTCAGGGACGTTATAGTTAGTTGGACATTTCACTCGTACAAAACCAGAGAAATTCGGCTGTTATAGTTAGTAGAGCTAACTATAACTCGCGCACCTGCAATGCACTGCTGATGACGTCACATATTACATCACTCATGACATGCTCAGTGACATCACTGATGACATCACTGATGACATCTCAAATGACATCACTGATGACATCACTGATGACATCATCCACGGGGCTGAGTGTTTCTAAAAATTTCAAGAATGTTATATTTATATATGCCAAGGTATATTGAAGAATGATTGGTTGTCTGAGAACCTGTATGGGTGCCTGAGTGTCTGTGTGGGTGGGGGGGTGTGAGACTTCCTGCATGGATGTGGGAGTGGGCGATTCACTCTGTGTATGCGTTTATGAGTGCATGTGTTAGGGAGTGTATGGGTGAGTGAGTGTACGTATAGCTGTGTTGCTGAGTAAATGGATGTGTTAGTGGTATATGTGTAAGTAACTACATATGTGAAAGGCAGTATTTGTGAGTGTTGGAGTATATAAGTGAGTATATGTGACAGTGAGTGATTGTGACAGCGGCTGCATGGATAAGTGTGTGCTTATGTCAGTAACTGTTGAAGACAGTACGTATCTGTATGAATAAGTGACGTGGTGTGTGTATAACCGTATAGGTGAGTAAATGGCAGTGTAATTAATTCTTTGGGCGTCTGACTAGGTTTTTGAGTAGCTCTTTGGGTGAGCGGCAGTGTGTGAGTGTCTATATGGGTGTATGACTGCGTGTATGAGTGACTGTATGGGTTAGTATGTGGATGTGTGCGTAGAAGTATGAATCACTGAGCGGGTATGTACTAACTGCTATTGGTGTGTCTATGGTTTCGATATTGGTAGTCTGTATTTTAGAGTGGGTGTATGAAAGGTTTTATTAGGCTGTGAGGAGGTGCATCAGATGATCACGTGGATGATGTCATCAGTGATGTCATTTGAGATGTCATCAGTGATGTCATCAGTGATGTCACTGAGCATGTCATGAGTGATGTAATATGTGACGTCATCAGCAGTGCATTGCGGGTGCGCGAGTTATAGTTAGCTCTACTAACTATAACAGCCGAATTTCTCTGGTTTTGTACGAGTGAAATGTCCAACTAACTATAACGTCCCTGAAACCTGTGGTTTTTTCAGTGAATTTCTAAGGTTTTTTAAATGCTAATTTCTAACTATAACGTCCCTGAAACCTATGGTTTTTTCAGTGAATATACATATATATATACATTTATGTGACTTGTAAGATATTTTTGCAATACATATATATATTTTTTTAACTTTTCTTTTTATTAAAGACAAGGCAACACAGGTGAAAACAGCATACAAGCATGCATGACATTGACTCATCCAAAGGTATACCTCCACCCCAGTACAGTAAACAAATGTCAAGTTACCAACAGTAAACAAGCAATCAAAAATGGGACCATCCTACCCTGAATCGTTCCTTCGTCTAGACAACGGCGGTTCACAGATCTCTCCCCTATAACAATTCCATTTAGTCCATATTTGTGTCCATTTGCTGGGGCAGCCTCTAGATACATATACTGTTTTTTCAGTGAACATACAATGGTCCATATCGGTTTCCGATAGCCTCAGCGACGGTTTTTCTTGCGCCCCCCAGAACCTCGCAATATTCCTTTTGGCAATCATCATTCCCAGTGTCACCCATATTCTCTCCTTGGTATTTAAGAAAGTGGGATCCCAAATGTTCAAGAGACACAACTTTATGTTACAATCAATCTGGATACCCATTATCCCCTCCATGCTACTCGCCACCCCCGCCCAGTATTCCTGGACAACTGGACACTCCCAGAGCATGTGTATGAAAGTGCCCTCGTGCCCACATCTCTTCGTGCAGTCTGCGTCAGTCCTATAGCCCATATTCACCAGCGTCGGCCCTGAAAGGTATATTCTGTGAAGTATCTTAAGCTGCACAAGTCTGAGCCTGGAAGAAATAGCTGTTTCTGTGGGAGAGGCGAGAGCCTCAATCCATTCCTCATCATCTAATCCCGCTACGTCGTGATCCCATTTAGTTCTGAGTTGGAGTAGAGAGTCAGGCATGTTGTTGACAAGCTTTTTATAGATCAACGAAATTGCCTTTTCAGGTAGATTATCGTCTAGTATCCTATCTTCCAGCGGAGATGACTCTGGTGGCGTCACCCCCTTTGGAATTGCCGCCTGCAGTGCATGTTTGATCTGTAAGTACCTGAATCTTTCTGTATCAGCTAATTCGTATTCTTCCTGAAGTTGGGTAAAGGAGATCATCTCCCCCGCCTTCCAGAGGTCTCCAACCGTGGAGATTCCTATCAGGTCCCATCGGTCGAAGCCTTTAGTGAACCTTAGATTGCCCAATAGTGCCGCGTCCCAGAGTGGGGTGGCCAGTGTGATTCTGTCTTTCCAGCCCATACTCATCGTGGCAGTCTGCCACACCTGGACAGCATGTCCAGTTGGCCCCAACAGTTTCAATTTAGAGGGGTTAGCATAGAGTGCGCCCATAAAACCTCCCCCTGGGAGTAGCCACCTATCCATATTGAATCCCGGGTCTCCCTGCGGCCTGTACGTACAGTGGTTGATAGCAGTGAGTTGTGCCGCCCAGTAATATCTTTTTATATCCGGGAGGGCTATTCCCCCATCGTACCAGCCTCTTGATAACTTTTGGATCGATATCCGTGGTGGTTTCCCCTCCCATAGTAGTTCCCTTAGGGCACTGTCAATAGATTTAAAATATTCTGCTTTCACTGGGTGTGGCGAGTTCTGCAAAGCATAAAGGAAACACAGAAGGGACATCATTTTAAATAGGCCTGCACGCCCTAAAATGGACAGTGGAAGTGACTTCCAGTGCAAGACGTCACTCCTGAGCCTTTGCAACGGGGGGAGGAGGTTGCGTTCGTGAAAGAGAGTCGGGTCCCTTGATACCTGGATCCCCAGGTATTTAAATCCTGTAGTGACCTCAGCAATGGTGAATCTCCTAGGTAAAATTGGTGATGCACCACTAAGAACGTAAAGAACAGACTTGGCCCAGTTAATCGTATATCCAGAAAATTTGCCAAAAGCTATAAAAATATGTAGCACTCTATTTAGGGAGGCCGCCGGCGATGCCTGGTATAGTAGTATATCGTCGGCATACAACGAAATACGGTCCTCCCATTCTGTCGCCCATTTGAGCCCTCTGATAACCGGGTCTTTCCGTATCCACATTGCCAAGGGCTCTAACACGAGGGCGAAAAGCAATGGAGAAAGGGGGCAGCCCTGCCTGGTACCCCTTCCAAAGCGATACAAAAGGGGATGATGGACGGAACGCTTGAGCCAATCAAACACTCACCCCCAGTCAACTGATCTGGGTTTAATCCATCATCATTCTTTAGCTCACTTCACCACCGCAGTTCAGACATGGCCATATGCAAATCAGTCTGACCCTGTGCCTCATGGGAACAGTCCAGCACGAACTGCCAAGCCATGTCTTCCCTGGACCGGAAACAAGCATCCTAGGACCGGTTTCTGGCATTCCAGCCGTCATCAGCCAGGCTTGCCTGAATCCAGTGGCAAAGTGAGCAAGGGACCCACGTCTGGGCATACCCCCGCCAACTTAGGGCGAACAAAGCGATACAAAAGGGGATGATGGACGGAACGCTTGAGCCAATCAAACACTCACTCCCAGTCAACTGATCTGGGTTTAATCCATCATCATTCTTTAGCTCACTCCACCACCGCAGTTCAGACATGGCCATATGCAAATCAGTCTGACCCTGTGCCTCATGGGAACAGTCCAGCACGAACTGCCAAGCCATGTCTTCCCTGGACCGGAAACAAGCATCCTAGGACCGGTTTCTGGCATTCCAGCCGTCATCAGCCAGGCTTGCCTGAATCCAGTGGCAAAGTGAGCAAGGGACCCACGTCTGGGCATACCCCGCCAACTTAGGGCGAACAAAGCGATACAAAAGGGGATGATGGACGGAACGCTTGAGCCAATCAAACACTCACCCCCAGTCAACTGATCTGGGTTTAATCCATCATCATTCTTTAGCTCACTCCACCACCGCAGTTCAGACATGGCCATATGCAAATCAGTCTGACCCTGTGCCTCATGGGAACAGTCCAGCACGAACTGCCAAGCCATGTCTTCCCTGGACCGGAAACAAGCATCCTAGGACCGGTTTCTGGCATTCCAGCCGTCATCAGCCAGGCTTGCCTGAATCCAGTGGCAAAGTGAGCAAGGGACCCACGTCTGGGCATACCCCCGCCAACTTAGGGCGAACAAAGCGATACAAAAGGGGATGATGGACGGAACGCTTGAGCCAATCAAACACTCACCCCCAGTCAACTGATCTGGGTTTAATCCATCATCATTCTTTAGCTCACTCCACCACCGCAGTTCAGACATGGCCATATGCAAATCAGTCTGACCCTGTGCCTCATGGGAACAGTCCAGCACGAACTGCCAAGCCATGTCTTCCCTGGACCGAAACAAGCATCCTAGGACCGGTTTCTGGCATTCCAGCCG
Source organism: Calotriton arnoldi (assembly GCA_963921515.1). Lineage (NCBI taxonomy): Eukaryota > Metazoa > Chordata > Amphibia > Caudata > Salamandridae > Calotriton > Calotriton arnoldi. The sequence continues at coordinate 997,497 of CAWUFW010005279.1, read as the reverse complement.
TCATCAGCCAGGCTTGCCTGAATCCAGTGGCAAAGTGAGCAAGGGACCCACGTCTGGGCATACCCCCGCCAACTTAGGGCGAACAAAGCGATACAAAAGGGGATGATGGACGGAACGCTTGAGCCAATCAAACACTCACCCCCAGTCAACTGATCTGGGTTTAATCCATCATCATTCTTTAGCTCACTCCACCACCGCAGTTCAGACATGGCCATATGCAAATCAGTCTGACCCTGTGCCTCATGGGAACAGTCCAGCACGAACTGCCAAGCCATGTCTTCCCTGGACCGGAAACAAGCATCCTAGGACCGGTTTCTGGCATTCCAGCCGTCATCAGCCAGGCTTGCCTGAATCCAGTGGCAAAGTGAGCAAGGGACCCACGTCTGGGCATACCCCGCCAACTTAGGGCGAACAAAGCGATACAAAAGGGGATGATGGACGGAACGCTTGAGCCAATCAAACACTCACCCCCAGTCAACTGATCTGGGTTTAATCCATCATCATTCTTTAGCTCACTCCACCACCGCAGTTCAGACATGGCCATATGCAAATCAGTCTGACCCTGTGCCTCATGGGAACAGTCCAGCACGAACTGCCAAGCCATGTCTTCCCTGGACCGGAAACAAGCATCCTAGGACCGGTTTCTGGCATTCCAGCCGTCATCAGCCAGGCTTGCCTGAATCCAGTGGCAAAGTGAGCAAGGGACCCACGTCTGGGCATACCCCCGCCAACTTAGGGGCGAACAAAGCGATACAAAAGGGGATGATGGACGGAACGCTTGAGCCAATCAAACACTCACCCCAGTCAACTGATCTGGGTTTAATCTATCATCATTCTTTAGCTCACTCCACCACCGCAGTTCAGACATGGCCATATGCAAATCAGTCTGACCCTGTGCCTCATGGGAACAGTCCAGCACGAACTGCCAAGCCATGTCTTCCCTGGACCGGAAACAAGCATCCTAGGACCGGTTTCTGGCATTCCAGCCGTCATCAGCCAGGCTTGCCTGAATCCAGTGGCAAAGTGAGCAAGGGACCCACGTCTGGGCATACCCCCGCCAACTTAGGGCGAACAAAGCAATACAAAAGGGGATGATGGACGGAACGCTTGAGCCAATCAAACACTCACCCCCAGTCAACTGATCTGGGTTTAATCCATCATCATTCTTTAGCTCACTCCACCACCGCAGTTCAGACATGGCCATATGCAAATCAGTCTGACCCTGTGCCTCATGGGAACAGTCCAGCACGAACTGCCAAGCCATGTCTTCCCTGGACCGGAAACAAACATCCTAGGACCGGTTTCTGGCATTCCAGCCGTCATCAGCCAGGCTTGCCTGAATCCAGTGGCAAAGTGAGCAAGGGACCCACGTCTGGGCATACCCCCGCCAACTTAGGGCGAACAAAGCGATACAAAAGGGGATGATGGACGGAACGCTTGAGCCAATCAAACACTCACCCCCAGTCAACTGATCTGGGTTTAATCCATCATCATTCTTTAGCTCACTCCACCACCGCAGTTCAGACATGGCCATATGCAAATCAGTCTGACCCTGTGCCTCATGGGAACAGTCCAGCACGAACTGCCAAGCCATGTCTTCCCTGGACCGGAAACAAGCATCCTAGGACCGGTTTCTGGCATTCCAGCCGTCATCAGCCAGGCTTGCCTGAATCCAGTGGCAAAGTGAGCAAGGGACCCACGTCTGGGCATACCCCCGCCAACTTAGGGCGAACAAAGCGATACAAAAGGGGATGATGGACGGAACGCTTGAGCCAATCAAACACTCACCCCCAGTCAACTGATCTGGGTTTAATCCATCATCATTCTTTAGCTCACTCCACCACCGCAGTTCAGACATGGCCATATGCAAATCAGTCTGACCCTGTGCCTCATGGGAACAGTCCAGCACGAACTGCCAAGCCATGTCTTCCCTGGACCGGAAACAAGCATCCTAGGACCGGTTTCTGGCATTCCAGCCGTCATCAGCCAGGCTTACCCCTTCCAAGCATGAATTTTGGGGATATTCGGTTATTAACCACTATTTGAGCCAAGGGTTCCGCATATAAGAGGCGCACCCATCGCAAGAAGCCCGGACCAAACCCCTGTTTCTTCAATACGGCAAATAGATACGGCCGTTCGATCGTGTCGAACGCCATGGCCACGTCGAGTGACACCACCACCGCGTCCTCCAGTATTGTGTTAGCCCGGTCCAGTACCCCGTGTAATCTGCGCAGGTTAAGAGAGGTGTTTCTGGCTGGCATAAAGCCAGCCTGGTCAGGGTGCACAAGCTTGGTAATGACCCCTAATAAACGGGTAGCGAGTATTTTAGCCAAGATCTTGGCTTCGTCATTGAGCAATGAGAGTGGTCTGTAGGAGGAACATAGGTTTTTGGGCTTTCCGTTCTTGTGAATGACCACTATAGTGGCCAAACGCTGGTCGGCTGGGAGCGATCCTACCTCGCAGCTTTCAGGGAACATATTAATCAGGTGTGGTGCGATTTTACTTGGGGCAAGCTTATACAGTTCAACGGGCAAACCATTCGGGCCCGGTGCCTTGCCCGCACGCAGGTCCTGTATGGCTTTTTCCACCTCCGTATTTTCGAGGTCTTTTTCTAGGTCTAGTCGTTCGTCATCGGAGAGTGTCGGTAAAGGAATGTCTCGTAATAGGGAGAGTGCTTCCATTTCTGTGTACGACGTCTGTGACGTGTATACCCCGCGGTAGTAATCCCCGAACGCATTCGCAATTTCTTGCGGGTCCGAGATTGTGTGACCTGGCCCAGTCGTGAGTTCTACTACTACCCTGTTGGCCTGTTCTCTGCGATCGAGCAGCTTCCCGGCCTTGTCGTCCACTTCATATACTTTACTGAGCGTTGCCCTATGTTGTGCTTTAGCCGCGTCAGTGGCCAAGGCTAAGTATTCTTTCGTTTTGAGTCGCAAAACATGCCGTGTCTCTTCAGAATTTGCATCCCGAAGTTTCCCCTCTAAGTCCAGAATATCAGTTTCTATTCGCACTAGTCCCTTCTGTTTCTCTCACTTAGTGCCGGCGATCTGGGAGATAGCCGATCCTCTTATTACGACCTTATAGGCCTCCCACAGTACCTGTGCAGAGTCAACCGAGTGTTCATTTTCGAGAAAGTTCTGTGTCGCGTACAATCGTGTTATATATCTGAGGGATCTTAAGATACCAGGGGTTTATAGGGGCCACCCTCCCTCTTTGCGGCTCCCCCACTTCAATACGGACCCAGATAGGCGAGTGGTCCGATATACCCCTCGCGAGGTGATTCACCTCCTCCACATTTCCCAGTAGTCCCGCCGGTGTTATAACAGAATCTATTCTTGACATTCTGCGGTGCGCCACAGAATAAACGTAATACATATTTTTATATGTTGTTTACATTTTATGTATAATTAAACTGGAAATTTTTAAAAAGGTTTTGCAGTTTATTTGTTGTACTTTTTAATTTTTATGTGTATGTAATTATGTCATTGTTATATGGTAAATTTAAAAACAATTATAAAATTATTACATAAGTTAATATTTATATTTTTTTAAATAGTTTAAACATACACACTTTGATATATATGTGTGTTTGTTTAAATAAATACATATTTATATATATTTTTAAATATTATTTAAACATGTTTAATTTACATTATTTAATGCCATATATTAAAATATTTAAGTTTTACTAACTTAAATACATATTTAGTAAAAATCGATATTTCTGTATATATTTTTCTATATTAGTGTAAAACAATATTTATTTTTCCATATTTTTGTACTGATCATTATATGTAAAGGAAAATGATATTTTTGGGATTTATATTTTTGACACAATATTTTGGTATCACGATATTTATGGTTTCGATATTGTGTCAGTGATCCTTCTTGTATTGCACTTTTTCCCATTTCTCCCCCTAAAAAAAACCTAAAATTCATCTCTATTTTGGCTATTTTCTCTGTGCCCTAAAGAGGTATCCTAAAACTCTGGGTGCCTTTAGAATCCCCAGGATGTTGGAAAAAACTAATGAAACTTTGGAGTGACTACTTTATGTGAAAAAAATATGAGTGCGTAAGCATGAAGCATGCCAAATAACAAAAAGGGCTAGGCACTGGGGGTTGAAAATCCTCAGTAGCTAAGTGGTTAATAGTGGCTGTTCCTCATTCTGTAGCCACCGTACCTCTCACCATTAAAGGTCAACATTTATCCAATAGACAATTTTTCCAATAGGAAATATTGCTGCTGTGAGGAAATGGGGTGTATTATATGGTGTGGTTGTGCGGCCTCACCATGTAATAAACTTACCAACCCCTTTAGGTCCAGTAGGTTCCGTCTGTAAAACCCTCAGCTCAACCCAGGGGAGCTGTGGTACTGAGCAGCAAGGCTTACATAGAGGAACACGTGTTAAGTATTTAAACAACACCAAGACAATTGAAGAAGATATCGAGACGCCTCTCAAGAAATCCAACACCAATTTATATTTTTATAAGAATGTAGACACTAGAACAAAAAAGATCCACCGAAGGGTTCAGGAGATATATATTTTGCAAGCAAACATAAATTAAAGCAATTTCGGGGGCGTGGCCTAGCGAGCTAAGATGGCGGTCGCACCTTGAGTGTGCTCCCGGACCCCTCCGCTATCCGGCCGTAATCTGCCCGTCCTATAACCCATCTAATGCTGAAACCCGGCGATATCCACCGCCGAGGCATGCCCTGACGAGACTCCTGGCTGGGTGGACCTGAGACACCAGGAGCACACCACAATCCGACCTGTCCGGCCGGTGCTCACTTCCAACATGGCGGCTATTTGGTACCTGCGGCCTTGAGCGGCGCTGTCCAGGCCTCTGACGAGCTGTTGGCCTGGGGGAGCCATAGAGACCGAGGGACCTTGTGGGGACGAGAGCGGTCCCGGCACCGCCAGCCTCCTCCCTCCCTGGCAAAGCTGAACTCTCCGCCGAATCCGGCCCGCCGTGATGGCGATTGGCGCCGCTGGCGCGAAAATTGCTCCCGGCCCCCTGCCTTGGCGGGGACACCCGCATCTGTGTCTGGCTTCCCCGTGGCGCTGCTGCGGTTTCGGCCGTGCCATCGGGCGGCAGGACTCTGAGGTAGAGGACGGGGGGGCAGCGGCGTGTGGGACCTGGACGCGGAGCACCGGCCTGCGGGGTGACCTGAAACCCTCCCCTCCTCCTCCCGTACCTGCTGAGGTTGGCCCCGAGAGAGGCGCTGTCCCTGCCGCCCTCCGGTGCGGCGATCCTGCGGCTGCATTCGGCTCCAGGCGACATTGAGGTGGTGGCGGCCGTTGCATCGTGCGGCGAGAAGCGGGAGCTGGCTGCGGGAGATCCCTTGGCTGCAGCGTACCCCTCTGGAGGTGGAGACCCAGTGATCAGCTGACTACGGAGCGGTGAGTCCGGGCGCCGGGGAGGGCTAGAAGCTGAGGACCGAGACCACGTGCGCCCGGCCTGCGCCCGGCCTGCTTGGGTGAATTGGGCGCTGCTCTGTGTGGTCCGGCCCGCTGTCTTGGCCTGCTGCGTCTCCCTGCCCCGCCTGCAGTGCGTCGGGCCTCCGTGGCCTCGGCGCCCACCCCGCGATCAAGCTCCAGCGGCTCCCTGCTCCTGAGGACTGTTTCTCTCCTCCTCCTTCCTCCTTGCCTGGAGGGGCCGCTGCTGCCACCGGGGCCGCCCCATTGGCGAGTAGAGGTGTCTGGGTCCCCCTGTGAGGGTAACGACAGCAGCCACACTCCGGCCCTCTGCAACGCTGCCGTGAAATCGGCCGCCATACCGGGCGGTGGGGGGCGACGGACCTGTTGTGGTGGCAAATCCTGGAGATGACGCTGCTGCACTGAGAGGTGGGATCCGGCGTTTGGCAGCCTCCAGACCGGGACCTGCTAGGGGGGCCTCCTGTGCGCCTGATACGCTGTGCAGCCTGGGCCCCGTGCGGTGCTGGACCGGCGGGCCTGCTACTCCCCTTACCCCGCTGCGGCGGGCCCTGTCTCCTGGGCTCTGGACTCCTCCCTGCCGGCCTGCGATCTGTTGCGGTGGGCCTACTGGATCGGAGCCTCCCCGTGGCATACACCCTACATATCAGTGCTTCGTCCTGGGGAACCGGTGGCACAGAGAAGGTTGGTCTCCCCTTGATCGGCATTTCCGCACTTACTGACACTGTGGCCCCTCTGCTGGAGAGGCCTCGCTGGCAGATCGGGGAGGGACACCGTTGTGCTACCCCCCGCCACGGTCGTGGCCCGGGAGGGTCCAGGTGGCGGCAACTACCATGGGGCGTGACGACTGGCACAACATTCCTCCGACTCTGAATTGACCTGCAGGAGCCGGGTGCGGTCTGGGGTCTCCCGCTCCGGAGGATTTAGTACCTGCCTTGGGGCCTCGCCGGGGGTGGCCGCACCGCCTCGCAGGTCGACGGTCGACTGGTGTGGGGACCCACGGCTCTGGGTCCTACCTGCGCCTGTGCCTCTTGCCCCGGGTCGGGGGCCACGAAGACGCTCTACGGCGCTGTCTGAACTCGGACCCGCGAGTGCCGATCATGGGTCGCGACAAAGTGGCCAAGACCCCGGCCACCCAGACTAAAATGGACCGTTTTACCACCACAGACGCCGGGGCGGTTGGAGGACCCATCGACAAAGACGCCCCACCGGCCGCTGACCTGACTACCATACTCCAGGCCATACATGCCTCACAGTCCTCTGTGGAGGGGAAAATTGCAGAGGTCCGAGTAGACATTACCCTCATCCGGCAAGACATGCGAAATGCGGTGACCCGAATCACGGAGACGGAGTCCCGCATCTCCATGGTGGAGGATGACGTCCACCAACTCAAGGAACAGGTCAGCCGTCTCCAATCTCACACCCAGGAGCTTCATCGGCGGGCGGAAGACGCTGAAAACAGAGCCCGCCGTAACAACCTCCGCCTAGTGGGATTCCCGGAGGGAGCGGAGCAGGGTCGCCCAGCGGACTTCGTGGAAAAATGGCTTCGCTCCTGGGTCACCGAAGGCTCGTTATCCCCATGGTTCGCGATCGAACGAGCGCACCGCTCCCTTGCTCCCAGGCCGCCGCCGGGGGCAGCCCCCAGACCTATCATCATGCGAATCCTTAATTTTAAAGACCGTGATTCCATCTTGGCTGAGGCCCGCAAACAGCAGGGTCTTCGATACGACAACCACACGATTATGGTCTTCCCCGATTACACCCGAGAGGTCCAGAGTCAACGCCGATCGTTTGGGGAAGTTAAGCAAAAGTTGCGTGCCCTTAACGTCCAGTACAGGCTCCTTTTCCCAGCACGTCTGCGAGTGGTTTTCTCCAACAAGACCCTCTTCTTTGACACCCCGGAGGAGGCATGGACCTGGGCCACGGAGGAACGCCCCCTGAGAGCCGCCGACCATCCATCCGCGCCGGGTAGGCTGACCCGGGGATCCGGCAATCGAGAGGCTCCTGGCCCCCGGCCCCAGCGCACTCGCTCACGCAGACGCCGAGGTCAGAGAAGGGCCCGCTCTGATTCCCCACCGGGCCCCTCCCGACAACCAACTCCACTACCTGGAGGGCCTTCCGGTCTGAGGCGGTCAGGATCCTCGGGACACTTGGACCCTGGAGGCTCCTCGCCCCGACCTTCATCGCTGGACCTTCCGGACACTGAACTGTCACGTAGCCCACTGCTCCTCAGAGACCCCACATGAGCGCGTCTCTGCCCGCCGGGCCTGGCTCCGCGGCCGGAGACGGCAGCTCGACTAGTCAATGCTACAACCTCAGACGGACTTAAATACGCACATCCTGCAATGAGGAGGGGTCCTCCACGTTTCCCAGTCCCGAACGTTTTAGTTTGGTCTTTGTTGTTTTCCAATGTTAGGGCGACAGATGCTTCCGTTCCTGAAGTATAGGGTGGGGGTTGGGTTCGGGTGGGGGGACAGTTGTCCCGGGTTCTATGTTGTTTTTGTCTTTTGTTTTTCTCATACCAGCACTTCTGCCTCATCCTGTCACAGATATACAGTGACAGACCTTCTCCCTCAGTGTCCTACACTTCACGCGCGTCCACTGCTACGCTCCCTGTTCATATGGGGCACTCCATCACTAAACCTGCCTCTCCATGTCTAACGATCACTCAGGTCTAACAGCACTTCACGTTGTGTCATGGAACGTAAACGGTCTCCTTGACAAAGTTAAACGCACAGCGGCCCTGCGCTATGCACAGCGCCATAGGGTAGACATATTGCTGCTTCAGGAGACCCACCTAGTGGGCAACCGCTGCCCCTTCCTTGCGCGCTATGGCTATAGCGGGGTTTGGCACGCAGGTTTTACCCGGGGATCTCGAGGGGTGGCAGTCCTGCTGCGCCGCGCTCTGCCCTTTGTTGAGCATAAAGCAATCCACGATCCGGGCGGTTGCTTTCTCATTCTGGAAGGGAGCATTGGGACCCAGGCCCTGAATTTGATAACGGTGTATGCTCCCCCTCTCTGCTGTCCTCCACGCTCCGGCGCCTCACTCCACTTATAGCCGCCCTGCCTCCGGGGACCACTGTGGTGGGGGAGACTTTAACGCAGTCATGGCCCCAGCTTTTGACTCCGATGCGACCCCTTCTATCTCTCGGGTTTCCCAATCCACAATCTTCTCGAACTGGGCTGCGAATCTGGGACTTAGTGATGCATGGCGCCTCTGGCATCCGAACACTGCTATGTTCACTCACACTTCGGCCGCCCACCACACACAAGCCAGACTGGACTATCTGTTTCTCCCGGCCCTAGAATGTCGATCGATCCAAGCCATCACTATCCTTCCCAGAGGCCTTTCGGACCATTCCCCAGTATCTATGCACCTGGGTAGCCTCCCGGCCTCTTCACGACCGATTTGGCGGCTCAATGCCTGGTTTCTCCAGGATGAAGACTTCAAGAAACATGTAGGGCTTGAGCTCCATCATTACTTCGCGGATAATCAAGGATCGGTCTCGTCCCCTGGTACCTTGTGGGAAGCCGCCAAGGCAACCATTCGCGGTTTCGCCAAAGGCCAACTCAAAATCCAACGCACGAAGCAGGAGGCCCGGCTCTCACTCCTAGAGGCCCAAGCAATCAGGCTGGAAGCCTGTCCACCCGAGGAACATACGGAGGCGCGGGACCGGAGACTTACCTTCCTCAGAGACGAGCTTAGACAGGCCTCCATGGAGTCCGCTAAGCTGCTATGGAGGTCCTCCGTGGCGAGAGTGTATGGATGGGGGATAAAAACGGGAAACTTCTTCATCGTCTGGCCACCTATCCAATGGCTAACCGTATTATTCCCGAAGTGGTGGACCCCAAGGGGCAGACACACCAAAATCCCACGGCGGTGGCCCAGTGCTTCGCCTCTTATTATGCCTCTTTATACTCTGCTCGGCCCCCAGATCTCGCCCTATCGGAACTTCTCCAGAATGAAGGATTCTCACTCCCGCGGCTCACTGACGCGGAAGCGGGTGATCTAGATCTCCCGATCACTCCAGAAGAACTTAGCGACGCTATCTCCCGTATGGCAGCGGGCAAGACGCCGGGTCCAGATGGCCTCCCGCAAGAATTTTACGCGTCCTACCGGGCCACGCTGATCCCCCATCTGCTGGAGGTATACCGTGAGGCAGCGGACCGTGGTTTCTTCCGTCCTGAGACGGATCTTGCCACCATTGTGGTGATCCCTAAGTCCCAACCCCCTCGGTCCACTGCTCGGACTACCGCCCCATTTCCCTTATTAACTCAGAACTCAAGATCTTTGCCTCAGTTTTGGCGCAACGTCTACGCCCTCATTTGGCCAAGTTGGTCCATCTGGACCAGTGCGGTTTTATGCCCGGCCGGGGCACCAGGCACTGCCTGAGAAGGCTCTACCTGGCTCTGGCGCACCGTCAACAACTGACTCCTTATCTCTCCTTGCTTCTCGTGGATTTTGAGAAAGCGTTTGATTCGGTGGATTGGCGGTACCTGGATGCAGTGTTGTCAGAGACGGGATTTGGAACTCCCTTTCGCAACCTGATTAAGACCCTCTACTACAAGCCGCAGGCCCAGGTGATGGTCAATGGAGGTCTATCCAGCCCCTTCCCCATTGGGAGGGGCACGAGGCAGGGTTGCCCCCTTTCGCCCCTCCTGTTCGCGTTAGCGATGGAGCCATTTGCCTCGCTCGTCCGCGCCGACTCGATACTTACAGGATGGCAGTGGCCCGGTTTGGAGGAGGACAAGATCGCCCTCTACGCCGACGACGTCCTGCTTTTCCTGTCGGATCCAGCCCGCTCGGGGCCTCGATGTCTCCGGGCCCTGCGTCTCTTCGAACGTGTCTCAGGTCTCAGATTGAACGCGGCCAAGTCGGTCCTGGTCCCCCTTCATTTGTCGAGAGAATGCTTCGACTGGCAGTCCTCGATCCCACTCCGGCGCCAGTCATTTAAGTACCTGGGGATCTGGGTGACGCTCCTTCCTGATCTCGCCTGGGCTCTCAATGTCACTCCACTGGTGAAACGGGTACGCGCGGATCTCCTTCGCTGGCAAACATTGCCGTTGAACCTCATGGGCAGGATCGCCCTTTTTAAAATGATGGTCCTAGCACGATTCCTCTACATGCTCCAAAATACACCCCTCACCTTCTCGCGGTCCTGGTTCAGAGAGATGGACAGTTTGGCCACTAAATTCCTCTGGGGAGGGCGGCGGCCGAGACTGGCTCTAGGTCATTGTAGAATTCCACCCTTTGATGGGGGGCTGGGAATGACAGACTTGCACCTATATTACCTGGCGACGAGGCTTCTCACTGTGCACGATTGGTTCAATGGTGGATGGGCGGATCCGGCCTACCGATTGGAATTACATGCTTTGGGTTTTTCCGATATCCAGGGGATGCTGTACGGAACCACTATCCCCCACACTATTCCAGGGATCACCCGTGGGGTTTCATGCCCTGGCGAGCGGCCCTGCGCCATACCCGCTGGTCGGGCAGACTAACCCAATGTACCCCTCTGTGGAGTGGAACATGGCTCAAAGATGTTGCTTCTCTCACCGGATTCAGAGTCTGGGATCTCATCGGCATTTCTCAGCTGGGAGATGTCTGGCACGGAAGCCACATTCGCGAATTCTCAGACATGCAGACCCGGTTCTCCCTCCACGCCTCCCAGTTCTATCGCTATCTTCAACTGCGCCACGCACTTCATGTCCACATTTCGGAAGGGACCTCCCTGCCTGCATACAGCCCACCGGAGGCACAGGTCATGACTGGCAACCTGGGAAAGGGGGAATTTCTCGTATCTACCGATCCCTCACGAACAATACCCCCAACTCCCTCTCCTCTCTCCGGGATAAGTGGGAGGGCTGGATAGGCTCCCTAGAAGATGCTGATTGGAGAGACGCGCTGATGGCCCCTAAAACTGTTACTGCTTCAGCGCGACTCCGCTTAGTTCAAATATACTATCTGCACGCGGCCTACATCACACCACTGCGCATGCATCGCTCTGGGCTCCGGCCTGGGGCGTCTTGCCCCCGTTGCCAACGTTCCCAAGCAGATTTCTATCACATGGTATGGCTCTGTCCCGCAGTTACACGATACTGGGAATCAGTGACAGCTGAACTTACGGAGGTCTTGGGTTGGGAGGTCCCACTGAATCCACTCAACATCCTTTTAGGGGTTACTGATGGATTAAATGGGAACAGGGCCGAGAAGCTCTGCCTTACCATGGCACTGATGGTTGCTAAACGAGATATCGCAGCCCTTTGGCTGGACCCACTGACCCCCACTGTGGCACGGTGGCGACGGGGGGTGGACTGGTGTGCGGCGCAGGAGCGGCCAATGTATGTCACTCGCGGCTGCCCCAGAAAGTTTCGAAGGGTGTGGGGTAAATGGATCGGGTGGGTGGAAAACTGAACGTCCTGAGGCTGCTCCTTGAACAGGGTTGTGGACAATCTTGCCTGCTATTTTTTGCTGGACCCATGCGTGTGAGATTATCATTCTGACTTCTATCACTGTTGGATGCTGATCATTGGGCGGAAAGCTGGATTGTTACTTGTTGCAAATGTGTTAACTTAAAATCAATAAAAATTGGTTATCAAAAAAAAATTAAAGCAATTTCACTCCACCGCGGACAAGCCTTGGCAAAGTCAACAAATTGGACATTTAAAAACTTTTTCAAAGAAAACTTAGGTAAGTGTCGATGCTGTCGGTTAAAAGTACTTGGGGAACCAACTCTGGCCGGGAGCTAGTCAAAAGGACCAGCAAGGTCCTCAATAACAGTTACCTTCCCAGAAGAAACAGTCCTCAGCAGTTCCAGGCTCTTTAACCGCCTTGCAATGGATTCCTATGAGGTGGTCCTGATCAAGGAATGAAAGATGCTAAAGATGCTCCAAAGATGCTGAGGATGTGACACAGTTGACCGGGGCCTTCCTACAGAGATTCTTTGGTCTACAAAGATGGTGAGGGGGTCCTGTTTGCAGGGTCGACGTCCCATGAAGTCCTCTCCGGTCTGGCCGGAGTCCAGTCACCACTGGACTACCAGTCGCCTGTTGTTGCGGTGACAGGTCAATCCTTCCTGAGTTGATAACTCACCTTCTGAGGGTCCTAGAAACTCTCCGACAGCACTCTTAGGTTCAGCTAACTCGGGTACAACTCTGTGCGCCGGGTCTTGGTCTTTGGTGCTGCACGACGGCGGTAGTAGCAACTTGAAGACTTTGGACTACCAACTTGCCCCAGCAGGCTTCTGCAGCTGTTGTGTCCCTGTGCTGCGAACAGGCCAGTCAGCTGGAACTTGGAGTTCTCTTGCCTTGAATGGGCTCTGGAGACAGATTATCCTTGAGCAGGACACGGCAAGCACAGTCCCTCTATTTACTAGCCACCAAGTGCAGCATGTGCAGTCCTCATCGGTGCAGCCTCTCTTTGCTGGTCCCTCGGTGCAACAGGGCAGTCCTTCTTCCAAGTTGATCAAGATCTGAGGTCTGTGTCCCAGGGGTGCCCCACTTATGCGCAGAAAATGCCCTGAGGGCAGGATGCAGTTTGTAGTCAATGGACTACCAGGTTCCCTTCCACCTGGTGATCACTTCCTGTGGAGTGTGACATCTGGCTATCCTAGTTTGCACCATTATGCCGACTCTTAAGATGGCGAGACCCCTCTCTCAGTGTTCAGACTTCACTAGCCCACACCTGGGGACACGCCCCTGGGGAAAACATTTTGGTAACTGGTTTCCCCTCTCTGCTTCCTGTGCCAGCATGTCTACCTTAACAATGGGACAGCCCTCCCCTCTGGTGTTACACATCTGTCCTTCAAAGGCAGCTTCACCTTTCACGACTGCCTTTTGGGGCGAACACCCAAGTGGCTTCCTGCAGGAAGAAGGTGATGCCTCCCGGCCTGCAATCCCCCATTGTTCTCCTTCTAGAGAGTCTTTAGCACATCTCTCCATGAGGGCAAAACACTGTCTCGAGAAGCAGGCCCTCTGTCTGCCCGGGAAGGCATAGGAGTTTGGAAGGCAACAAAGTGGGCAGCTTTGCTAAAGCAGCACACTCCAACAAGTTACATTCATTTCGACTTGAGATACAAGGCAGGCTTATTATAATGAGTTGTTTGATACCTTGGAATATCCACTTTGGTCTCACTGTTCAGGAGTTAGCACAGCAGAGGGTTCAGCGTATAACCCTATACTCGTCAATTTGGCGACCAAGTCTTTCCACAGTAAAACAGTATTTTTATGATCATTATTGTCAGGACATATACAGTACATGTCCTACCAGTGTCATACGTCGCACCCTGCTTTTAAGGCTCAGTAGGCCTGCCTGAGGGGTTACTTACACACATGTACAGGGGAAGTCAGGCTAGCAGTGCGGGACTGCTCAACCAGCCTGCAGTGGGGGACTTGCTCTATGTACATTGTACGAGGTGGCAGACAGCTGACAGTTGCCTCGGTTTCATTCTGCTCAAGTGGTGGAACTTGTTGCTCTCACACATGCATGTATTTTATATTTTGTCACTGTATTTAATGATTCTAAGTATGCGTTTGATCTGGCCCACAATTTTGAACAATTATGGATTCAGAGAGGTTACCTTAGTTCTGCAGTAACTCTTATAAAGAATGAGGCATTCGTGGAAACACTTGTAAAAGGCTCTTACATTACCATGTGCAATTGCCATTGTTAAGAAGCATGCTCACCAAGCCTTTCAAGATACAATGTCTTGAGATAATGCATTTGCTGATGAGATGGCTAACAAAGCTGCACTGCCTCTGAACAATGAAATTGCTATGTAAGTTATGTAAACCCATAAATTTCATGTGCCTAAGCTTAAAGATTTGTCTCTCTTCCAGGAGCAGGCATGTGAGAATAAAAAACAGTCACAGATCAAGCAGAATTGTAAAAGGTACCCTGACGGGGTGTGACAGGATGGAACAGGGAGAGTGGTGGCCCCAAAATTTCTTCTCCCCAAATCTTTCCTTGGTGTCTGGTTTTAAAAATGATCTAGCTTTGGTACGTTACCCTGGTTGCCGGCTGACCCCATGTCCGAACAATGCAGCTATTCAATATGGCAAGTGAGACGAAATTGGGATTGACCCCTACTCTGCTGGCTCACATATAACAACTACACCCAAACAAATCAAATTTCCTAATTTGCGATAGGGAATGGGGTGCTTTAGTCCCAAGAGGTGCAGAGAAGACTGTTGCGCCGTTCTGGGGTGAGGGCACGGCCTACTATTTTTATTGGGCCTATTTTTTTCCTGGTGTCAAGTGGGCTTTCTGCCCCACAGGGGGCAAGTGCCCTATCTGCCCAAGGGTCAGAAAGAAATTAGTGCCCCTTTTGGGCTGGGTACATGGCCCAATGGCAGGGTGGGACGCCCCCACCCCTTTTGTTTGCTCAAATGCAAAATCACAGTGTTTAGTTTGCTTTTCTCCCCTAGGAGGCAAATGCTCTATCTGCTCCCAGTAGCAGATTGGGGAGGGCAGAGGGACTCTATTGCCCCTTCTGGGATTAGAGGCTGGCCTGATACCAGGCTTGACACCCATCCTTTTGTTGTTTGGTGCCATATTGAAAACCCTGGTGTCTAGTAAGTTTCTGTCCCCCTAGGTGCCAAACTGGGGGTACATCCCATAGCTGGCCTCTAGGAGTTAGGGAGGGCAGAAAGAATATATTTCCAGTTTATGCCAGGGTGGGCCACCCTCACCGCTATGTTTTTTTTAATGATTTTTCTGGTGTCTAGTGTGATTTCAGTTTTTCCCTAATCTGCTTCCCAGGAGACAGAAAGAATGTATCGCCCCCTCTTGGGGTGGGAAATTGGGCCAATGGGACACCCAACCCTTTTATGTGCCCTTATGTAAAATCCCTGCTGTATGGTAGACTTTCTAACCCCCATGGGGGCAGTTTACAGGCAAACCACTAATCGGGGCAAATCTCCTATCTGCCGCCCCCCCAGAAAGCTTAAGCAGGAGATTGATTTCTTTAATCAAGACAGAGACGTGATTTGCCCAAAAAACTTTGGGTGCGGGGGGGATCAGAGTAGAGGCCGAAGTGAAAGGCAGGGCATAGCCCCATTAAACAATTTGTAAAATCCATCTACCTGAAGTGATGAATTTCCAGCTGGGGAGGAAATTGTGTATCCTGCCCCATCCCGAATGATTGTAACACTACTGGAGTGAATGGCTTTGGCCTCCACAACGGTCTTTGCCCCGAAATGACAGTGTTTGCTGCTACACCAGCTGGAAAGGCTGATGCTGCCAGTAAGCTAGGCCTCTGATGTAGCTCATGAACGTTCTATATTGCTTGTGGAATATCTGGCTGGGAACAAGAACCCCAAAGATTGATGTGTGGAGTGACTATCTTTGAACAAAACAAGGCTGATTCAGCCTTTTCTCTGAACAGTTTAGATCCATTAAAGGGCATATCCATAAGATACCTTTGGACATCTCTGAAAACACAGTTAATCACATCTAGACATGCCATTTAAGCACTACACTGGCGCCAATAGCACAGCTGCATAGTTGACATCCAAGCCTGCAGGCAACACATAATTATCTGCATCCTTTTGTTTTGGGGTATCTGTCTTGGAATGTTTGGGTTCATGAAGCCAGTCAATAAAATCATGTTGTCTTTGTCCCCTAAGGCAGAATTGTAAAGCTAGGCTAGCTGAGGAAAACATTTCACCTCCCTATCGGGGGGTTTGAAATAAAAGCATTTTGACTGACTTTACTTGTGAAAGCCTGCACAACGGGGCTTTCAGGCATTGGGTGTTTCGTCAAAAGGTATGGGGAGCAAAGGGCTTTTCTGAGCTTCCTGGCCCGGTCAGCTGTGCGGAGGGGCTGAGTATGACTTAGACAAGGGCTCTCCAACCTTTTCTATAATGAGAGCTACTTCTGAGCAATGAAAATAGTCCCAAGCTACTAATGACTTTGATCATTGTTGCAGTACGACCACATCCGATATGACCACAATAGTGACCAGACTTTGCAGGATTATAGAAGTTATCACCCAGATGTATTACACAACATCGACCGACAAAATATTGTCAGCTAAAATTGTGTATCTAATTTACTGATTACATAATGTCATGAGAGTATTCATATATAGGTAAGTATAGATTTACTAGACAGCTAGAGAGAGAACGAGCAGGGAGATATGACAGGGATATGGAAGGAGTAAGCCAAAACACGGAAGAAAGAGGAAAAATAGGAAAAGATATCCACTCTCTTTTAGGGCTCTAAGAGAAAAGTAATTGAAACATGCAAAGGAAAACACATAGTTCCCTAATGTGAGCAGAAGGATACAACTGATCCAATCAAAAGACAAGGAGACCAAAATTGTCCTCTGGGAGGGATAAGCACAAGAACAGGGAGTAAAGCCAAGGAAGTCATCGACCCATATCAAAAGGTAGACCCCAGACCCACTCTAAGCATATATTAGGTATTGGCTACAATGTTGTTTGCTTAAGGTGTCAGAAGGATAAGTTACTTACCTGTAATCCTAGTTCTCTTCCAGGGGTATCCTCATCAAAGTCATAAGCACATGAATATTCCCGCCCATGCGCGGGACCCCGGAAACATATAAAACATATATGTGGAAACCATATATGTAGCTCTATATATATATCCATATATATATAAAAACACAATGCAGCCTTCCAATACTAGAAAACGCTGAGCAATGTTGTAAGAATTTCCCTTGCACAGAAATACAATTCCAATAAAGCAGGGAGAAATAAAACACATTTGAAAACTGCTTTAATGCACAGCAGAAAACACAATCCTGCAAAGAGGAATGAACGAAACATTGCCAGCACATAGGCTGCATTGTAGAAAACATCAGTGTAGAAAGCTGACAAGCTAACCCACAGAACACACAGAATAAACTGGCACCGTGCCTTTAAGGCAGCCATGACCCCTAGCTTCCCATCATAGCCTCAGGGGTGACAGTTAGGTCAGTTGTTTTTTGCGGAGACCCGAAGGCCAGGGCAAAAAGAGATGACATGTATCTTGATCACTTGCCCGGGAGGCGGGTGGGTTGCTTATGACTTTGATGAGGATACCCCTGGAAGAGAACTAGGATTACAGGTAAGTAACTTATCCTTCTCTTCCAGGGGATCCTCATCAATAGTCATAAGCACATGAATAGAATATCAAGCCCATACCCTCATCCTGCGGGCAAGTGACTAGAAAGCATACATTGTCAAAGAATATTTCAAAGACTCCAATTAAACTAGCATTGGAACAGATTCCTCAAGGAGGCTTGGCCAACTTGGGTATCCGCTCTGAGTCAGAATCCAGACAGTAATGCCTGGTAAACGTATGGACCGACTTCCAAGTTGCAGCCTTGCAAATCTCGGCCATCGGTACATTGTGTAAGAAAGCTATTGTAGCAGCCTTTCCCCTAGTAGAGTGAGCTTTAGGGGAGGCTAACAGTGGCCTGTTCGCTAATTGGTAAGCCAATTTAATACAGGACACTATCCACCTCGAAATGGATCGTTTGGAGGCTGGAAAACCTGTCCTAACAGAGCCGTAGTTTACAAACAATTGATCAGCCTTTCTAATGGATTTTGTTCCCTCCAAATAGAATTTGAGAATCCTCTTGAGGTCTAATGAGTGAAGAGACCTTTCTGCTGGTGTAGCAGGATTGGGAAAAAAAGAGGGAAGAGAAATTGTCTGGTTGACATGGAAGTCAGACACCACTTTGGGTAGGAAAGAAGGGTGAGTTCTCAAAACCACCCTATTGTAATGGAAAACCGTATACAGTTCATTAGAACAGAGTGCTTGGATTTCACTCACTCTGCGCGCTGATGTAATAGCCACCAGAAACGCTACTTTCCATGTAAGGTGTTGTAACGTGGCCTTATGAATGGGTTCAAAAGGAGGACTCAACAGTTTTGACAAAACTAAATTCAACTCCCAAGGAGGAGAAGGAGGTCGGACAGGGGATACACCTTCTTCAACCCCTGAAGGAAGTCCTTGACCACCTGAAGTTGAAAGAAAGAAAGTTGGTTAGGTGATTTTCTATAGGCTGTAATGGCCGCCAAATGAACTTTTATGGAAGTGTATTTCAAACCAGATTTGGCCAAGTATAGCAGATACGGCAAGATTACCTCTTCTTGCCCGCTAGTCGGACTCCAACCATTACGCATACACCACAAGTAAAATCTTTTCCATTTAAAAGAATAAGAGGTTCTTGTGGATGGCCTTTTTGACTCCCTCAAAATGTCCATGCAATCCTGAGGAAGGTTCAAATGTCCGTACTGCAGGACCTCAGGAGCCATGCTGCCAAGCTCAGCGATGGAAGGCTGGGGTGCAGAATCTTCCCTCCCATTTTGGTCAGAAGGTCCGGCCTGCACGGGAGTCTCCTGTGCGGACAGATCGAGAGCTGTGGTAGGTCTGGATACCACCATTGGCGAGGCCAGTCCGGTGCTATCAGGATCATCTTCATCCTGGATCGGATGATCTTGGTCACCACCTTCGGGATGAGAGGAAGGGGCGGAAAAGCGTATGTAAACGTCCCGGACCAGTCTATCAAAAGAGCATTCCCTCTCGTTCCTGGTCGGTAAAACCTGGACGCGAAGGCGTGGCATTTTCTGTTTAGATCGTCTGCAAAGAGGTCGATGGATGGATGGATGACCCCATTGATGAAAAATGTCCGCCACTACCTCGTCGTTGAGCACCCAGTCTTCTTGTTCTTCGAAGTGTCGACTGAGAGCGTCTGCTCGCACGTTCTGTTCTCCTGGCAGATGCACCGCTGTGATCGAGAGGTTCCTGGCGAGCAGCCAGTGCCAGATCGCTTGAGATTCCAGAGACAGAGGGCGAGAGCGTGTTCCACCTTGTTTGTTTAAGTAATACATGGTGGTTGTATTGTCCGTTTGTATCAGAATCGACTCGGACTGAATCGATGGATGGAATGCCTTGAGGGCCAAATGAACCGCCCGCAGTTCTAACATGTTGATATGATAGGTCTGCTCCTTGCTGGTCCATTTGCCCTGAGTCTGCAGTTGACCCAGATGCGCTCCCCATCCCTGAAGAGACGCATCTGTTATTAGGGATTGTTTTGGAAGAGGCTGATGGAATGGGACTCCCACTAGAAGATTCTTTGGCTGAGTCCACCAGAGAATGGATTTCTTCGCAGTCTGAGAGATGAGAACTCGGTTTTCCCAATGACCCGAGGATTGGTCCCATTTGTCCTCCAGATCCTGCTGCAACGGTCTCATTCTCAATCTGGCGTTGGGTATGAGAAAAATGCAAGAAGCCATCGACCCCAGCAGAGAAGCCACTTGCCTTACTGATGGTTGATGTGCTTGGAGGATGATGTTGATTTTGTCTCTCATTGATGACAATCTCTCCTCCGAAGGAAACACTTTTCCGAGGTCGGAGTTTAGGTGGCGCCCAGATAGTGGAGCGATTGAGTTGGTTGCAACACTGATTTGTCCACGTTGACATGCAGGCCTAAGCGTTGAAGGAGATCCAGGCAGATGTGAAGGTGCTCCTGCACTATGCTGGGAGATGACCCCTTCAACAGCCAGTCGTCCAGGTATGGATACACGAACAGACCATGGCGATGTAATGCTGCTGCTACTACTGCCATGCATTTCGTGAATACTCTTGGGGCAGATTTTAGGCCTAAGGGTAAGACCTTGAACTGGTAATGCTTTGCGCCCACCATGAACCGCAGGAACTTGTGATGCCGTGGTGTGATTGGAATGTGAAAGTACGCATCTTGGAGATCCACCGAACACATCCAATCGCCTTTTCTCAGATGTGGAAATATTTGATGGAGCGCCAACATTCGAAACGTTTCTTTTTGATGAACTTGTTCAGAAAACGTAGATCTAGAATTGGTCTGAACTTGTTCGGTTGGTCTTTTTCTGAACAAGGAAGTATCTTGAGTAAACTCCTTTCCTCTCTGTGCCGGAGGGACCTCTTCTATGGCCAGTTTCCTGAGAAGGGTCGACACTTCCTGACGCAGGAGATCTCGGTGTAGATGACGGGATTTTACCGGAGGAATGTCTCTTGGGGACGCGCAAAAACGTAGTGCGTACCCATTGTTTAATATATTCAGCACCCACTGGTCTTTGGTGATGTTGCGCCACTCTTGAATGTAGTTTGAGATACTTCCTCCCACTGGAGTGTGCAACGGTGCTAGAGGAAGCAGAAAATCATTGCTTCCCTTGAGTTTTTGCTGTGGAAGAGGACTGCTGTTGGTGTCCTCCTCTTCCTCTCGAGGAACGACGGCCTTGGAACTGGGACTTGTTCTCTTTGTTTTGCGACCATTGAGGGGTTTGAACCCTCTGTTGGTAATTTTTACGATTGTAGGGCCTGTAACGTCGTTTAAACTCTTTTTTCTTCTCCAGGCCCACAGCCTTTAACGTGTCCAACTCAGCCTTCATGCTGGCCATTTCCTCATCTGTGTGTGATCCAAACAGTGAGTTGCCAGAAAACGGAAGATTCAAGATGCGCTGCTGCGCCTCAGGTTTCAACGCTGTCAAGCGCAACCAGGAAGATCTTCGTGCACATATGCCATGTGCATAAGAGTGAGCCGCCAAAGACGCCCCATCCGCTGCAGTGCTAATTACCTGGTTGGCCACCAGCGCACCTTCCTGGAGAATCTCAGAGAAATCCTGCTGATCCTCCTTTGGGAGTTTGTCTCTGAAACGGTCCATTGAATCCCATAAGGACCTATCATAACGGCCCAGCAGAGCTGCAGCGTTAGACACTTGAAGAGAAGACGCTGCAGAGCCGCAAGCTTTCTTACCCCAAGAGTTCTGCGCTCTACTTTCTTTGTCTGGAGGGGCTGAGGAGGAAGAAGCAACTGCGTGTGTCTTCCTTGCTGCTGCAATAATGACAGAGTCCGGTGGCGGATCCGATTTGAGAAAAAGGGGTTCTGATGCAGCAGGTTTATATTTTTTCAGGATCCGAGCCGGGGCTGCTTTAGCCGAGGATGGAGTGAGGAAGATGTCCATTACCGGCTCGATGATCCCAGGAACCAAAGGAAGCAATGGCCTAGTCGCAGACCTTTGATGGAGGGTCTCGAAAATAATGGACGTGGTGGTCTGAGGAGTTAACATGGGTATACCTAGCTTTTGTGCTCCTCTGGCGAGAACATCGTGAAAAGTGTTCACATCATCGATGGGTGACACTCTAGAAGGAGGACTATCCGTAAGGGTAGGAGAGTAGTCCCTTTTGGATGAGTGCGAAGATGAGGACGAAGATGGTGTTCGTCGTCTCTTGCGATGACCCTGAGTCGACCTGCGCTCAGGAGATCTGTGTTCTCTTGTCCGAGTGGTAGGGGACCTGTCCACTTCCTGCACGAGACGTTGTAACGGCGATCTGTGCAGTGGGCTGGAATAGTCCGTAGGTCGCCGGGTGTGACCTGAGGGCTCTTTCTGCCAATGATGGAGAGGTTGTAGCCATCTGGGCGAAAGATGGATTGAAGGAGATCGTGGTCTCCTTGGAGAGCGTCTTGGAAGCTCAGGCGAATGAGCAGAAGAACTGCGTGATGTCGCAATTGTCTGGGGTGAGCTCCGAATAGAATGGGAGGACTCTCTGCGACTTCTGGAGCGTGATCGGTGTCTTGATGATCGATGCGACGTTGATGGAGAGTGCCTCGACGTCGACCTGCTCTGCGTCACCATCACTGTTGAGTCTGTAGGGCCTTATTTTCTCCTCGACGTCGACCCCTCAGTGTGTTTCGACGTTGTATGGTATGACGTCGAACCCCTGGAGCCCACAGACTTAGCCTTCGACGTTGAGCGTGCAGGAGACCCCAACGAAGAATGGATGGACGGAGAAATCCTTCTCGACGTCAGCTTCTTGATGCCTGTTCGATCTCTCTCGACGCTGACCGTCTACTGGAAGCCAGTGGAGTTGAGATCGGGGCACTTCTCGCCGTCGACGGAGACCGCCGCCTCGACGTCGAACGACGCTTGGTGTATCTCACCCTGGGTTTCGACGACGGATCTTTCCTCAACGTCGACGAAGATCGAGCCTTCGACGTCGAACGTCGCTTGGACGACGACGGAGGCGATGAGTGTCCTGCCTCTGGTGACGAGGCGCGTCTCGACGTTGACCGTCACCTGGTTGGCGGCAACGGAGACGCCTGCTTCGACGCCGATCGCCGATGATCTGGCGACGGCGGAGCATGTCTCGACGTCGAACGCCGAGCGGACGGCAACGACGGAGATCTATTCCTCGACGTTGTGGGAGCCCGCACCAACGGAGAGCGACTCCTCGACGCCGATCGTCGCCGGGTTGACGACGGCGGAGGATCCGACGTACCTGTTGTCTTCGTCGACGACCGGTGTTCTCTCGACGGCGAGCCCGCCATCGATGGTCTTCTCGTCGACGTTTTCGTTGCCGATGAAGGTTTTTGAGGCGCCGAGCCCGACGCCGATGGAGAGCAGACTGGAACCTTACTTCTAGATGGTGTAGTGGCTCTCTCTTTCCTCTTCTTCATCGGAGACCTGCCTCTTGAAGGAGTCTTCTTCTCAGCCAGTCCATAGAGGCAAATCCTCTCCCTGTCCTTAAGAGTTCTATTGGACAGCAGCTGGCAATGCTGACAGGTCTTGGCATTATGATCAGAAGGCAAGCAGAGAATACAGACAGAATGGGAGTCTGTTTTAGCCTTCTTCTTGCCACAGGCAGGGCAAGAGTCAAAAAGAGAGGGCATTTTTTGGTGGAAAATAATGCTTAACTCTCTTAAAAACATCAGAGATCTACTTCAACAACAAAAAACTGTTGAAGTAAAAAGCTTTTGACAAAAGAAGTATTTTCTGATAGAAATCAGAAAAAAGTAAGAGCTGAAGTAACCAGGGTCCTGACAGAAGGAGCCGGAAAAAACAACTGACCTAACTGTCACCCCTGAGGCATGATGGGAAGCTAGGGGTCATGGCTGCCTTAAAGGCACGGTGCCAGTTTATTCTGTGTGTTCTGTGGGTTAGCTTTTCAGCTTTCTACACTGATGTTTTCTACAATGCAGCCTATGTGCTGGCAATGTTTCGTTCATTCCTCTTTGCAGGATTGTGTTTTCTGCTGTGCATTAAAGCAGTTTTCAAATGTGTTTTATTTCTCCCTGCTTTATTGGAATTGTATTTCTGTGCAAGGGAAATTCTTACAACATTGCTCAGCGTTTTCTAGAATTGGAAGGCTGCATTGTGTTTTTATATATATATGGATATATATATAGAGCTACATATATGGTTTCCACATATATGTTTTATATGTTTCCGGGGTCCCGCGCATGGGCGGGAATATTCATGTGCTTATGACTATTGATGAGGATCCCCTGGAAGAGAAGCAAGTCTACAAACTGGAATTTCCAAAGTGCATTTCTTTTTTCGCTAGAAGAGAGATAAATATGACCGTTCAGAGAACCCAGGTAGCCTGTTTACATTTTTTAATGATTCACATACATTCAGCAGTTGGCAGCAAGGGCCTCTCAGAAATCTGTAGAATTACAATGTTAAATCCATAGGCTTTAGAACTGGCTCAAAAGCCTCAGCTTACCGCCCGAATGGTACAGTTGACACGTATGAGCATATGACTTTCTGCTCATTAGGCTGTGTGTTTATGATATGTGTTTTTAGTATGTGTATCAGTGGAAAATATAGAAGAACTGAAAAAGATGTGGCACTGTAATTTAGAGCTTAGAAATTCAGTTTTGTCAAAATTCAATTTGCCCTGTATGAAACTTACATTGGCTGCAATTTGTAGAAATTCTTCAGCAAGGGAAGGTTTTCCAAGGTCTACCCACCCTTTTCCTGTTTTCATGGTCATCTGTAACAGAGAAAGTACATGAATTATTAATTGGGAATATTTCTATTGTGTTAATTTATAGAACATAGAGGACAGTTAAGCGTAAGAAGACAGAGGGCCCGATTACGAGTTTGGCGGCCCGATTGCTGCGCCGTCTACGACACTGCTGTGCCTGCAATGTACCGCCCGCTGTATTACGAGTTGTGTTGTTTGAAACGCCGACCGCGGCCACGGTGGTTTACCAGGGGGGACTGCAGCGGTCTGCAATGTTGGCGTTGTATTCACCAATGCCGCCAGGTCCGCGGTCTACCCGCCGAGCGTATTACGACAACTCAGTTGTACTTGCAGTATCACAGTGGTGTTCAACAAACAGTAGTTACCCAACGGCAGTTGGCTGACGGGGTACGCGCCAAAAAAAACATAACAGTGACCATTGGATGGATTTAAAAACTACACACCTAATGTGCTTTGTCAAGTGGACATGCCTGTAAATCACACTATAAAACACACCCCATCCCAGACAAGCATCCTTTGCTTCACAATTGCAGCACATTAAGACAGACAGCCATTTTCTCTGCTACACATTTTCATCTTATCTTCCCATTTAGCACTCTACACCACCTGTAATTTTTTTGGGCCACCTTTTTACCTCTATTGCTTGTTTGTTTTTCATTCATATACTCACCCACATTTTATTTTTTCACCATGCCTTGGGAAAAAAACACACTTCACTGAACAAAATTTGACAATCATGGTGGATGAAATCATTAGAGTAGGACCACACATTTTTTAATCCAAAGTCCAGCACACTCCTCTCAGTAGGAAAATTGAAATGTGGGACTGGATAGTCAACAGAGTGAATGCTGTTGGTACCACCCTGCGCACACAGAGCGACATTAGGAAGAGGTGGAACGACCTCAGGCTGAGTGTGCGTACCAAGTACAACCACCACAATATGGAGGCTCTGAGGACGGGCGGCGACCCTCCCAGCGCACCATTACAACTCTTTCCCTGGCAGAAGAAGGTCTTGGCCACCCTGCACTCTGAGGGCTTGACAGGAATATAGGGGGGAGTGTGCTCTGGTAAGTTACACTTCAATAACTGCCACAATATCACAATGTCCTGTTTGCTCTCAAATCTGTTTTTGCTATTGTGTTCTCTATCTACTTTCCTAACATGCAATACTCAAAGTATCTAAGATGTTGTTTTGTCTGTGGCAATGTGTATTGCTGCATATAAGAGCACATGTATCCAACTCCATGACATGCCACATGTTGCAACGCTGTCTGTAAAGTGCATTACCATCAAAATAGCAATCTAGGGCCCATGATATGTGTTAAAATATAAATGTATGGTCAATCCCAAATGCATGTTGCAAAAAGCTATTGTACACTAAACATTTGTAAAGTGTTGGTAAAGTGAGACTGAAGTGACTACAACTACCAGGAGGCCTTGTGACCGGAACTCTAACCAAGATGCTAGACTCCTTATGCCCCTTCTCACTAGCAATGTAACCTTGGTACCGGCTTTGTACACCCAAACTCTGTGACAGACATTCCCAGGACCAATCCATGTCTACTTCGCACGTCTGAACACCATCATATACCTGCTGTCACAACTCTGAAATGTCCAAATGAAGATGACATGGTGAAGGTACCTAAAACAGACCAACACAGAGAGATTAGCTACAAAAACATATATATGACACACATCACATTGTCAACTTCTAGAGAACACAGTCCAAAACAACATTTACAGCTGAACAAAGCTACACTTACAACACAACTGATCTACACTAGTCATGCATGTTACCATTTCTCAAGTGTTGCTAAAGTGAGATTGAAGTGACTACAACTACCATGAGGCCCTCTCACTCCAACTCCAACCAAGATGTTAGACTCCTTTTGTCACTTCTCACTTGTCTGCCATGATACTCATGATCTTCTCTAGTCATGCAGGTTACCATTTCTCAAGTGTTGGTAATGTGGCATTGAAGTGACTACAACTACAATGAGGCCTTGTAACTGGCACTCTAACCCAGATGCTAGACTCCTTTTGCCCCTTCTCACTTGTCAACCATGTTACAACTGATCTACACTAGTCATGCAGGTTACCATTTCTCAAGTGTTGCTAAAGTGAGATTGAAGTTACTACAACTACCATGAGGCCTTGTGACTGGAACTCTAACCAAGATGCCAGACTCCTTTTGCCCTTTCTCACTTCTCTGCCATGTTACAACTGATCCACACTAGTCACGCAGCTTACCATTTCTCAAGTGTTGGTAAAGTGACATTGAAGTGACTACAACTACAATGAGGCCCTGTCACTTCAACTCTAACCAAGATGCTAGATAGACTTTAATTGCCCCTTCTCACTTGTCTGGCATGTTACTACTGATCTTCACTCATCATGGACTGTGCTATGTACAATGCCCCACTCAGATATACATCTGAATACTTTGCTTGATGGTGGCCTGGACCCATCAACTGAAACTATTCATAGCATGAGTAACACCATAACAATTGTATACCCCTGATAAATGTGAGCCATGAAGGAAACTCCGCTGATTAGCAGTGCCAGGTGACCCCTTGACTCTGCACTTCTCACATGATGAGCAATCCTATATATACAACCAAGCTGAGTGTTTGCCTGTATTAGACACAACTAGGCCTTGGAATGGGCAAACACACATGTTATGACTACATTGTGTTTGTAGCAGAGTTTTTGGAGATGCCATGCCAGTCCCTAAAGCCAAAATGCCACATATCTGCACATCTAATGAGCTAATGAAATCTACTACATCTATTGAATGTCTACACATGTCTAGTAACGAACTTCAACTCCATGCAAATAGATGACAATACTAATCTCTATTTTGTTCCATTCTAGGTCTCCATTTACTTTGACACAAACAACGTGGATGTAGCTACCTCGCTTCCACCATTAACAATGTTCTCTGTTGATCAACAGGTCAATCCCCCACTGCACCTGCACAGAGATTGGAAACCAAACAGAGTTCCTTTCCACCCCAGGACAAAGCCCTCAGTGATGACAACCCTCCTGAAGAGGTGGACGTGGATGACGGTCCTGGCCCATCTGGTCAGCCTGGGCAGGCACCAACAATGGGGCTCACTGTGCCCACAACAACACCTCCCACCCCAGCTACAACAACACAGCCAACCTCTGCCCCCAACTTCTGAACCTAGCAAAGTCAGTCCCATACTGTGCCCCCCAGTCCTGGATTCTGCTACAGCTAACACCACCCCAATCACAGAGGAACCAGGACCCAGTGGGAGGGTGTAGTCTGTGCCAAGGGCACAGGGCCGTTGGGGTAGGCGTAGTTGAACTCCAACTACGCCTACCCCGTTGGAGTTCAACTGTGGGCCCGCAGAGTGAGCCCACTGAGGTCACGGACACCCAGGCTGCCATCACCCAAGTCATGGGAGTCTACCAGGACTCCCAAAGTGTCATGGGCCAGGTATTGACCGAAATCCGGGAAATGAAGGAGCTGCAGAGGGACACATACCAGGAGGTTGCTGCCAACCACATCGAGGTGGCTGACATCAACATAGAGGTGGCCAGAATCCACACTGAGGTGGCCTCCCTGGTTGGGGTGCTGCGGGACATCAACACCACACTCTGCAGGGTTTTTCCACCTGCATCTACCTCTTCCTGTGTCCAAGTACATCCACACCATCAACATCTGCCGCAGCCACAGGAAGGGAGGCCCTGTCAGAGGATCCCACGCCTGCACGCGCCCCTGTCTCAGCAGCTCCAGATCCCCCCTCACGCAAAAACGTAGGAGCTCAGGATGGCAAGATACCAACCACCACCAGCAAGAAACCTTGCCCCTAATGTGCTCCTGTGTGTGCTACACATTCACTTTGTTGGACTATTCCTGCCCACTTTTCCATATCTGATGGGAGGAGTATGTTGGACTTTGGACTCCTGACCATTTGGACTCTACGACAATGGTTTCATCCACCATGACTGAAGACTTCATGTTTTGTTTGCATTGTTGAATTTTAAATGTATTTCTTTATCTTATCCTTGTTCACTTCATTAAAAACACGCATCACCAAAGCATTGTCTCCTGTTGTAATTCTCACATATAACAATTTGAATGTACTATCATGAGAAATTTGCAATGTCAAAACTGGGGACTTCTGGAATCATGGATATGTTGTATTTAAACAATGTTCAACTCAAGCTCAGTACCCTGTCAAAACAAAACATACATACAAGTGTCTGGGCTGAGAAAATTTTTATTCCATTGTTCAAATCATAGGATGACATGATGTCAGACACGTAGCAAATAAGACATGACTCAGTTATTCTGGGTCAGTGATCACATAATCACTTGCAGACTTTCACAACATGGAAGGAGGGATACATCTGACAATATCATACACAATAGGCAACAATAAATTAGGTCTACATCTTCAGCTGGAGCCATACTGCCTACCTCACAAAACAAATCCTACATCAAATAAAGAAGTAAACAGACACATGTCAGTACAACAGTTTCTGACCACAGGGTCATTTCAATCCATTGCATCTGGTAGAATGTCACAAACAAACGTCAGTGATGTGCTACAAACACTTTGGTCTTCAATGAGGAGACACATCAACAGCTAAATCCAGTTAATAGACCATGAGGAAATAGCAAATGTGAAGGAGGGATAGCATGAATTGTGCACAACACAACCTTGTGTTGGATCACATGATGGCACATATATTGCATTAGGACCAACGCACCACAAGGAACAAGTCCAAGTCAGGTAACTTCCATTCTATCGCTGTGTCTTGGTACTGGCTTTGTACACTCAAACTCTGTGACAGATATTCCCAGGAACAATCCATGTCCACTTCGTACGTCTGAACAGCATCCTATACCTGCTAATGTCCAAATGAAGATGACATGGTGAAGGTACCTAAAACAGGCCAACACAGAGCGATTAGCTAAGTAAACATACATATGACACACATCACATTGTCAACTTCTAGAGAACACAGTCCAAAACAACATTTACAGCTGAACAAACACCTTTCCCCAGATATTTCTGTAACCATATATTCCTAGTATGCAGCATTAATATCCTCCTCACAACATCACTTCAAGAGTTGGAAGAAGAGTCAAAGTCATCACATCTCACACCATACTTACACTCAGGAGAAGTAGTTCTGGATGAGATCCTGACGCAAGTCAGCTCCTTCCTCTTCACCATTATCATCCTCTTCATTTGGAATTTCATGGTCCCCACCAGGTGGGCCTTCATGGCTTGCATCCTCTGTGATGTAAGGTATTTTCTGCCGGAGGAAAATCTTGTGGAGTATGCAGCAGGCCACGGTGATCTTACACATCTTCCCGAGTGAGTAGAGGAGGGCTCCCCTGTCCTGTCCAGAAATCTGAATCTGGCTTTCAGGATCCCAAAAGCCCGCTCCACTGGCCGCTGTGCTCTTCCATGGGCCTCATTGAAGCGGACTTCCCCAGGCGTTGTAGGATTACTTAGCAATGCCAACACCATGGCCGGGTGGGATACGCTGAGTCTCCTAGATGGAGGATAGACAGAAGGGCAACATTTAGTTACACACTTTCAGATCATACTACCTGACAATTCCCACACAAAGTTAGGACAGATCACACTTATCTTCAAGCCAGGCCCTTTCCGGTAGTAGTTGTGACATCAGTTGGGGTATGGTGCTGCTCCGCTGTACGAAGGAATCATGTGCAGATCCTGGGAACCGGGCACAGACGTTTGAGATGTGCAAATCCGGTAAGCAGACAACTTGCACGTTGACAGAATGGAAGTGCTTCCTGTTCCGGGAGATTTACTCCCTGTCGTATGGTGGTACTAAGGCAATATGGGTGCCATCAATAGATCCAATTACGTGTGGGATGTGACCAATTCCATAGAAATCCACCTTCACAGTGGCTAAATCCTCACGTCTAGGGAACTGGATGTATCTGCCAACGTGTCTCAAAAGTGCTGCTAGCACCTCTTTTAGGACCCGACTGAACATAGGTTGTGACTTTCCACCAGAAATAGCGACAGTGAATTGAAACGAGCCCGCGGCCAAAAAATGCAAAACAGACATGAGTTTAACTAATGGTGGCATTGATGTAGGATTAATGATGTGAGGTAGGAGGTCAGGCTTCAACTGATGACATAGATCCAGGATTGCTTGCCTATTCAAACAAAACTTCTGGAAGATATGTCACTCTTCCATGGTGTGTAGGTTGGGCAATGAGCAGTACATTGGAGGCTGGCGTCTCCTCCCTCTCCCAGGAGTACCTATGTGAGGAGTAACACAAAAATGTATTTTGGTCACAGTGTGCAGAGTAACATATGTGAAGAGTAAGGCAAAAGTCATATATCTGAACATCAATGCATCATGAAGCATTACACATTTTATATCATCATTGCCAAATCTTGAACATCCACCTGTCATCCCCAAGGTGGCCTTAATAGGTCTGTAACAGAACTGCGCACATCATCAATTTAGAGAATTTAAATTGCCACTATAGTGAGGGTAGCATACGATGTCATGTGAAAATACTGCCAACCACGGTGTACAGTGCGCTGCACACATTTTGTCTAAATACAGTTTTCCCAACCGCTAACATGGCGGATGCCTGAGCTCTCTATTAGGACATGTCAAACGTACGGTGCAGGTGGTAGTCGACTGTACGGTTGGCGGTCGCATGCACGGCGGTCACAGCAGAGGCTAACGTTGGGGATAGTGACAGTCAAGGCCCAATGGCTGATGACCACGTATGTTGCATACGTGTGTGCTGCAGATGGAAAAAATCTCACTTGCCTCCTGACACTGCTGCTATCAACACCTCCTCCATTTTAGCTGCTGTTTGCCACCTATGGGAGCAATCATGGCACAAAATACAGGGAATAGGGTCCGTCCCTTCAATCCAGAGGAGCTGGATTCCCTGGTAGATGAGGGCCTTCCCCTGTATTCTCAGCTCTAAGACTCACCAGAGCAACAGGTAAGTTTCTCAAATACATATTTAACTCAATTTCACTGTTTCCTTTCTATTCCCATAGGCTACAATGTGCCTCTGAGTGTCAGAGTCTAAGCATTATGTTGCTTGCATACATTGCGTTACCCCTGCATCAGGCACACATGTAATGGATTATGGGGCCCCCATGGGCCTACAGAAGATTTTGGACAGATTTGATATCTTCTGTACCAAGAGAAGCTTAGACATAAATATTACCAAAACTAAATTTATGGTACTCAATCTCAGCAGTACTACACGGCCTAACCCTGTCCTTGAGGATCCCACTTGGAGCGTGTTTGTACGTTCGACTACTTGGGAATAACCCTTAATGAGCACTTTAATTGGCACCCGCATTTAACTAGGAGCAGGCTAAGGCTTGAGCAAACCATGGGGGTATCATAACATTACAAAAATCTTCTCCCTTTCGCCCCATTTCCCGGCACTACAAGTTTTCAATCACCAAGAACTCGGCTCAGCTCTTTATGGAGCAGAGCTTTGGGGGCACAGGGATGTATCTTCCCTTGGGCTTGTTGAAAATTGTTTTTTGTGGGAGCTGACGGGGCTTTCTATTAGTACCCTGTTGCTTCCTTTAAGGCTAGATACAGTTCAAAAAGACTTGATTGATGTGGTAGGCTTAAAGCCCCTATTACATTGGAAGAGGTTCTGGTCTACCCTGGAGCTTCTTCCTATCAGTCAGGCTTGCAGGAGATCTTATGTAGAACGGGTGCAAAAGACATTCCATGGCTTAAATATGTCAGGGTTACACTCATAAACACTGGGTTTGGGCAAGTCTGGAATGTCTCTGCGGAGTGCTGTGAAATATCGAAGGCCCAAATTAAGAATGCCTATTGGCAATATAAGCAAAATCTGCTACATGCTCAGTTACAAACAGGAACTTTAACTCTGGCCTTCCTCCAATGGAAAGATAGTTACGGGATGAAGCGCTTCCTGGATAATATTGAGCTGGTAGCTGTGAGGAAACTTTATCTGCAATTCAGATACGGGTCTCTACCCCTCCTTTCCTTTACAGCCAGATGGGGGGCTGATTCGAGGCCCTCTTCCCACCAGTGTGCCTTCTGCCTCTCAGCAAGTGAAACAGTAAAGCATGTTTTATTCTTTTGCCTGCAAACCAAGGCCCTAGGAACATCGGACCATTGTGTCATAACCTTGGATACAGAACATGAAGAGAAGCCATGAGACTCCTGAAGAGTGATCCCACCCACTATGTAGTATTCGCAGCTTCACTATTTTTGCTGGCTATGTGGAGAACTGGGCAAAACTATATGAAAAGAATCATTGTCTAGTTTCTTTGTGGTGTAAATAATTAAACAACTGAAGCACTTATTGCTGTTTTATTGTTTTAAACTTCATATATGGATTTTAATGATGTATTTATGCTCAACTGTATTTATTCAATTTACCATGATTACAATTACTTCACCTGTACTGATTCTGCACTTTGATTGCACACGGGCAGACAAAGTTAAGTAAAGAAAAATAAGGCATGAAGTGCTAGGAGAAATGCATTAGTATAATGACATCTATTTAGGTTTTATTGTTCCACAATTGTATCCTCTCAATCACTGTAGTGCACATTTTTATTTAATCTATTCCAGTGAGTATTCTTGAGCTGCCCATACTAGAAAATAACAGATAATCTGGGTGACATAGCGAATCCTTAATGAGTCCACTTATAAGGACTCTTTTGAGGTTTTTGTTCCTTTTGGCTTTTTGTCTTAGTATTGTGGTAGAACTTTGACAACCGATGTATTATTGCAATTGTTTTATATATTTATACTGTAATGAGCTGTGATTTGCATTTATTATGTTTCTATGTATATATAACCGAAATAAAGTTGTTTGATTTGATTATGGGGCCCTGGACTTTGTGGAGGGAAGGCCACCATTGAAATGTATGATGAGGGTGATTTCTACTTGTGTTACATGCATATCTCTATGCAGAGCTCAAATTCATAATAGTGACAATGGGTTCTCAAATCACATCATGGTATATGTGCATTGTTATGTATAGGGTTCACACCATGAGCCATGTCTGTATACTGTTAGAACCATTTGAGGATGATTTTAGCCAAGTGTACCGTGCCATTGATCACTCACCCCACATCAGACTTTGTAAAACAGTTGTCTGGGAGCTAGCTATACCTCAGAGACCCCTTCAGAGTGCCAAACAAACGTATGTTTAAATATGGAATGGCCAGAAGTTTGACTTTTCTGTATTGAATTTGTGGAAATGTGAGGTTCATGTCGGCTAAGTAGCCTCAGCCTACAGAGAGCAAGGCCTGACATTGACATGTGGGCAGTCTGGGTCATGGCCAAGCCTGGGTCAGAGTTACTGTGGCAGGAGAACTGATGCACAGAGTAATGTCCCTGTAGACCTGCTGATCCATGGATGTTCCCAGAGTCACCTGTCACACTAGTAGTCCTGATAGCTGTTATATGGATAATATGAGGCATAGGGACTGAGATGATCCCCTGATACTTTTATCCATTGATAAACAGTGTCAGTGTGTGTCTGTCACTAATAACTGTACCCTTACTCACACAGGTCTGCTGACACTTTCTAATAGTGTTGCTTCCACTGTACAGGCCTACAGCACATCTGAGACATGAACAGTGTAGATAGTGGGTTAATTTTGAAGAGATTTAGAATTGTGAATCATCTGCTTCGCTACAATATTCCCTACCACACAACACATACAATGGTATGTTGATTGTCATCCCTGTTACAGTGCATCATATGGCAAAGGGGTGTCCTGTGATGGCTGTACAAACAACACTCATATAGTCAAATAAGTAGTCCACATGCCCACACAGCCACCAGAGAGGTAGCTCTCAGTGTCACACATACCAGCCCTTACCTTGTGACCTTAGTCTTAGGATGTTGTGTATACTACGGTACTCGCCTCAATGGACCATATGCATCAATGCAATGGGCCTGGGAAGAAAGGTGTCTGGACAGTCATGCACAGGTAGTTTACCCTTCAGAAGATCAAAACGGTGGGTTGTGTGTCATGGTACCTCACATCACATTCCATGTAGGATGGGCCTGGCCTACATGTTGTTAGTGGGCTGGCTCAGTCAGCCTAGGGAATGACCAGGGTTGAGGTTAGTCATCGGATGAACACAAAAGTGTGAGTCCATGCTTTAGTTATGCGTAGCATGTGACATGGACACATGTAATATGTTGACGCTTGTGCTAGATGTCAACGTAATGTGTATCAAGCTGACAGTTATCCTCAAACTTCCAGTTACTATCTGTTTCTACATCTATTGCATCCATACAGGTCAATGCCCATCAGAAGAAGGCCATTTGAAGAGACATCGCCTGGTAGGTGCGGACCCTGGGGGTCTACAACCAGTGTAGTGCCCACTGCAGGAAGAGGTGGGAGGACCTGAGACACTGGACCGGGAAGATTGGGGAGGGCCAGCTGGGAAAGTCCTCCCAACATGGGAGGGGCGCGCGCCGGACCCTGACCCCCTGATGGCCAGCATATTGGTGGTGGCCTTCTCAGACCTTGATGGGGAGCTGAGGACCTAACAACAACGACAAGGGGGTGAGTCCTGGCCAGACTCATACATGTAATATTGCCAACTTTGAGTGTTACAGACAGGCATTTTACCAACCATTCAGGTGGTGACCCATGTGCCACACACAAGATGAGTCATTGTTAGTTTAAGTGTGGTAGTGGGTGCATGCTCCTATGCTGTGCCTATTGTCTTTCTGACCTGGAAGACAGCAGAGTCCTGTCCACATTCAATTCTCTCCTTTTGAGTAGACATCTAGTTGAGTGAAGTGAGTAATCATCTCATGTTCTCAGTAAATCTGGGTGACAATTGTACTACACAGGCAACTGGTCTTACTTGTGTGGGGAGTGATGTGCCCTCACTACGGTCTCTCATTTGATGGTGGCCCTGTTGTATGTGACATGATATAGAGTTCACAGTAAATGCAGTGACTGTACAACTGTTCCCAGTGGTAAATGTTGGTCATACAGTGAAATCAGAGTGCAAACATCACTGGTGAAATCAGAATTAGTGCCTACATGTTGGCCAGTGTGCATTTGGAAATTGATGGTTCATCTGCAATAGTGTTTCAATACACTCATTCACTGACTGGTGACATTCATGAGGGAGTGAGATTTAGAACTGTGGGGATTCTATGTGAGTATCTACATTGCATACTCAGATTGCCTTACACAGCAATCTGAGTATGCAATACAAAAGAATGGTGTGATGTGCCTGCCCATTGGGATTCTAGTGATCCCATATCTTCATGTCACAGATGTTCAGGGACACCCAAACCTTCAAAGGTGTATTGGCGTGGGGATATACAATCTATGACTGGCGTCATCACCTGTACCAACCAGGATTGGGGACGTTCATATGGCTATATGGAGTGTTATGCTGTGTGAATTCATAGTATCTATCTCCCAAATGTTTGGACCTCAATGTTTTCAAGGAATTGTATCTGTTAAATGTGATACATAGCTAAACTACATGTGTCTACTTTCTTTTGACTTTTTAGGCAGTGGACATATGATGTAATTGGAAGTGTCATCAGTGTGCAAGGAGCTTTGCATCGGACATGATGTCTTCCACAACAGTAATTGATGGTAGTTGGGGTTCAACTTGACATTCATGACATCATGATGTGTTATGAGTACTAGTTAGATTTGTTTGATTGTGGGCCTTGTGTGAGCATTGTGTAAATCTTGCACTTAGATCCATCATATTTGGTTGCATCTCTTTGCAATTGTATACCACAAGTGCCAAAGTATGCAAGGTGATCAACTATCCTAGTATGGACATAAGGATGGAGTTTAGACAATTTCATATATATATAAAGTAAGTCCGTTTTTATATAGCGCAGCTACTCACCCTTACGGGCCTCAAGGCGCTGGGGGCCGGAGTGGAAATTAAGTGAGCTATTGCCCAGAGTCACATGGTGCTGAGCTGAGCTGCCGCCGGAGCCGGGGATCGAACCGTGAACCCTGTGCTCCGAAGTCAGCTGCCCTGGCCCCTGCACCACACCTCTCCACTTAAATGGTATCTTCTTTTCTAACCTATCACATTCGTCTTTTTCTAATGTTGAGAGTAGTAGCTATTGTAAAATTAAATAATTAAGGGCGTCCCCTACTTTGCTTAAAGTATCAAATTCTTTTTACCCACAGATTCCCCTGTACCCTCCGCCTGAAACCAATTTATATAGGAGTGGTCCTGAAGAAGGTGGTTAAAAATTTAGAAACCCACCGAAACGTGCGTCGACATTAAGGATATCCAGCTGGCAACATAATCATGGATAACTAATGAGGGATTATCCAACCTGTGATTTACATTAAGAAAAGTGTATGCCATCATAGCTGGACATAGAATGTGTGTGAAGTATGTATGTAGCAGTATGTTTGGGTAGGTTGTGATGAGATGTGAGGTAGTTGTGGTGTAAAGTGGATCACAGCACGAGGTGTCTATGTAAATCCTATATACAATTCATATCATGTTGAAGTGATGAATTGCATAGAATAACAATGCGTATTATGCCAAAATGATGAATTGTATATCACAATACAGCAATATAAGATAAAAAGTTGAAAAAAAGGATAAATATTTGTATAAAATTGTTTTAATTTTTGATAAAATGAATATAAAAATAAAAAAAAGAATGGTTTTGAAATAAAGACATTGCTGAATTCATTGTGATAATGGGGAGCCCGGCGAGCTCTTATAGCCACCAGTGAACTATACATAGGTCGAGTGGGAGTGCTCTTGTAGCTTATATTATTGTTATATACCCATAGGTCTCCCCAGGGGTCCTACCTTGCTGTGTTACTGTGTCGGCCTAAAGGATGACGTCGGGCCTGAACTTTATACAGAGATATTATACAGGAGATGTTAGTCCTGCTGTGCTTCCAAGAAGCCTCTTGCATAATGTATGAGATTCGAACTAGGGGGAAACCCGCGTTCTGAATGCAGTGTCATATCTAGGTAAAAGGTCAGTCCCTAAGAACCGTTATGTATGTAATGTAGGGAAGAATATAGGTGAAAGGTTGCAATGAAACCTGCGCCTATATAGGGTACCTATATGGAATATAACATCCACTCCTCTTCCGACTGGACGACATATGTAACTTATTACCGTACTACTAGCCTAACTAGATATTGGTACGCACAAAGTTCGAAAACATTTGTTTAGCTAAAAACGTTTAAAACTTTATAAAAGATTTCAAAAAAACTTAAAACTGTCTTAAAAAAAATAACATTTGCAAGCCATAGCTCTAAGGTGTCCCTAGTTATAGTCCGTAGCACTATAAGCATTAGAAAGCCATGTATGCCCAATAAATGAAAGAGATGTCAATTTTTGTTTTGAGTTCCAAATTTGAGCTTGTTTTAAAAAAAGGGCGAAGTTCTTCCAGCACACGACGAGCCAAATGAGTCAAATGTTTGTGTCCTGGCTGGTAGACACAACATTTTCGTTGCTTGCTTCCACAGTAGACGGCCCCTGTAGCACCTCGCAGAGTACGTCAATCGAGCACAGATGCTGTTCCACACTGTCCGCAGCCGATGCGGGGGCAGCCTGTGCGCCGTCCAAAGCCTGGGTGTCAGAGGAGGAGCCGGTGTCCATACCAACAGGTGCTGTTACTACCTGTGGGGGCTCAAGGAATGCCGCCATCAACATCGGGATACGCTGAGGACACTGCAGAACATGGGCCATTATCGGGTCCAGTAAGGCATTCACGTCCGGTTGCGCACATGATGGGAGGGTCAAACAAAGGTCTAACACGCATTCTTCTCCGCAAAACAGGCATCGGAGGACAGGTAAGATGCAGTCCA
Organism: Calotriton arnoldi; assembly: GCA_963921515.1. Lineage (NCBI taxonomy): Eukaryota > Metazoa > Chordata > Amphibia > Caudata > Salamandridae > Calotriton > Calotriton arnoldi. Next base: position 959,450 of record CAWUFW010005279.1, on the reverse strand, counting down.
TCCAGACTTGTCGTAATGACAAGAACCAAGATGCACTTAGTTCACTAAGGCAAGGTGTGGCTAGATGTTGTACCATGCGGTCATGGTATTTACGCTCCAGGAGTGCTCTTTCCATCTCCTCGGTGACTGGGACATCCATTGCGTAGCAAATATAAAACAATCAGGATACCTGCCACTAGAAACAGAATGAGCGGAAGTCCTCCAAAGATGCTTCCGAATACGGAGTGTATGAAGTTTGGTATAACTCCAAGTACCATCTGAAAGGTGCTCAGAAGTCCTGAACCTATGGTCTTAAATAGGTGAACTATGCCTGTCGTATCAGACATGTTAAAGATACGATTTACCATTTCTGCGAAATGGAAAGGGCAGTTTGTATGAATAAGCGCCTGTATCTCTGCCGAAGACCTTGCGATCTGGAGGTCAAAAGTCTCTCGAGCGGAGGTTAAGGGCACAGACTTCTGTAAAAGCACGACTTTCATTCTGCTTAGAGTATCAAACCGTATTAAAGAAACATTCAGTGAAGGCCATAACGGCGTCTCCCTGACTGTATGTGTTGGTGGAAACAATACTTGCATACAACAAGTAACCCTGGAGTTCACGGTTACCAGATATGCGATGCCCGGTAGCATTCCGCAGCAGCCTTGACTGTTCAGCATCAAGTAACTCCCATGTGAAAGAAGCCTGAACGCTGGAGTAATCACTGCAGCTGGGGCACCCCTCAAATGGCAGGACAGGTTCGCTACAGAACCATTACAAGCCCCGTGCAGCATTATATCCTGGCATATGAGTGATCCACTTAAAGCGTTCTCACAGTTTGTACCGCTTAGAAACACTTCTCGATCCCCACTCCGGCATCGAAATCTGTATGGTAATACCCATGATTCCTTAATGTATTCCCTACCAATCTCTTCATATCTGCCTGCCTGCTTTTGTTCAAGGCAATACTGAAACTGAAAAGTAGTGACCGGTAGAGTTATGTGGCCATGGATTAGCCATTCTGTGGACGTTAATTCTGCCACTGTAAATGCTAATCTATCCAGTTTTTCGATACGCAACATTGTATATTTTGCTCCCCTTTGTGCCATTTCTATCTGTTTATCTGTTAGATTGTATTCAGAAAACAGAGACGTACTGTTGATATAACGCCAAGGCACGTAGCCTGCACGCAAAGATTGCAGCGTCCAGCTTAATAACATAATAGAACGTAATTGAGATTGCCCGTGTTGTAATATGGCCAAATCTTGTTCTAGTATGTCTATCGCAGAAGATACAATGTTGCCTAAGGAATATATCCTGGAGGTCAATGTAGTTAACCCATTGTCTACCACTGCTAGAGATTTTTCTAGATTTATACGGTCTGTTTCACGTAACCTCTCTGCGGCCTCTTGTTGGGATATTTTCCATATTTCATTATAGACAGCATAATAGAAATGTTTGTGACTCGGCTTCCTGGGACCTAGTAAAAAATCCCTGAGATCCACATCCTGTGACAGTAAGGATAAGTGTTGTTTCACCTTTGTGAGTGTTGAGGTTTTTAGCCAATCAAGGTACAACTTCCCAACACTGCAGGATGTCACTACCCCTGGATGTCTCTCTGTACATAACGTGGATCTGGCCTATGGATGGCGAAACCTTTGGTTTTACCCATGAATCTCGCCTGACAACTATTCGTGTCTATGGGCCAAATCAAACATTTCTTCCAAACGGGGTCTGATCTGTTGTATTGTATAATGTCATTCAACGTAATCTCTTTCTGTGATGTTATGTTACCCTCGGTGTGTGATGGAATTGGCAGCCGAGGTGTGTTCAAGTCTTTGTTCTTGGCTAGTCCAAGGCAAGACGTCTGTTGCACTGTCTCGTTCAAAAACATGATTTGTTGAGGGATAAGGCATGCTCTTAACAAAGCTTCTGTTCCCTGAACTTGCCATTCTCTAGTACCCCAGACTGATTTTAAGTCTATGGTGTCTTTCCATAAGTCGAAACCTTGTTCAGACAACTGGGCAATAAAGGAAGCAGAGTAAATCTGTTTGGTGTTTGTTAACATATTTTTCTGTGCTGATGTTGGTGCAACCTTATAATAATATGATGCTGGGTCAGACATATTAAACCCTGAAAAATATGGAAACTTTTGTGTAAATGTTTTTGAACTGCCTTTCGACGGTGTTGGACAATGTTCCCACTGGTGGTAAGTGAACATATTTCTAGGATTTGCAGATTTATGCAGAAAGTGATGACCATAGTGTTGATAACATAACATTGTTTCGAAATCTGATGTGCTTTCCAATGTTTCACTATTAGAAAATGCAGCAGTTTTTTTCCAAATCAGGCAACATGTTATTTACAGTTTCAAAATCCCAATCATCGGAAAATGTACTTGAGGTAATGATATTACTCAACAATATTTTAAATAAATGAGAATTCTTAAAAGTTCGGTCGGTCCAAATATATCGAAATCAACCTTGTCCCAAACTATACCATCAGGTATAGGAACTGCTGTAATGTATACTGATGACAAGTCTCTCTGTTCTCGATGAGATGATTGGTGTGGTTTTAAAATTAAATTCACCTTTTGGGCTGCAGAGCTTTGTCGAAGGTATTTTCCATTAACAAGCATGCTAAAAACTATTACTAAGCCTAACCAGAAAAGAAAGAAAAGTATCCCGGTGATTACCCATAGTTCTACCCAAGGTGACACCAGGTAAGTCTTTTTAAGAAAGTTCAGAAAGTCTTTAACTTGCTGCTTGCACGATTTTTGGGCTGGCACCATTTCTGGTTCACTTGGATCCAAAGAAAACGTATCAAAGTTTATGAAGTAGCCAGAAGCAGTTCGATCAATTGTTGGTATTGCATCAGGATTTGTAGAAATCGTAGTTTGCTCTTGAGGCATGTTGATGTAGACATCTGTATTTGGTCGAATTGAAATTTGTCTTTCATTTTGGTTCTGAATTTGAACTTCAGGTTCAAGGGGAACGAGTTCCATAGCATTATTGCATAGTCCATCATTCCATGCAGGAGACTCTTCGAACGTGATGAGTCTTTCCGTTTGAACTTCTTGAATTGTAGCGAGAGGAGGGTGTCTGCTACTTTGGAGTCCACGTGGCCTACTACTCAGTATCGGCCACATAGTGTGGTTTGATTAGGTCGATTGAGACAAATCTTTTCTCCTTTTTTCCGGCAAGAGGCGGTAGAAGTACAGTTCTTGTTCCTTCAACTGCTAGAACCTGTATAGGCTTTTTGTATGATGGCCCAAATTCTTTCTTTTACGCTATTTTCTCTCTGACCAGATCCCCGACTTTTGGGATCCAGACAGGTCTTGCAGTGACTGATTTGACTTCCCCAGTGGCTGTCTGCTTCATATGGACATTACTTTGATGTGTCCTGGATTCATTTAGATCCTGTAAAACAGCCAAACGATCATGGATGTCAAATCGCTTTTCATCCGCCACTGCGCCTTCACAATCAAGATCAGGTACCCACATTCTTGTCCCAAATAGGACCTCATATGGAGTGACCCCCCCTAGAGAACTTCTTGGTATGTTATTCAATGCTCGCTGCACTCCATACAGATGTTTTACCCAACTTTCACCCGTGCCTAATACTCTAGCCGTTAAAGATTGCTTTAAGTCTCGGTTTTTCCTCTCCACGACCGAATTTCCCTCGGGATGGTATGGAGAGGAGTACCGCAAAGCTACACCCAATCCTCGCATGGCCTCCTTGTAAGCCCGAGAGCTAAACGCAGGGCCCTGGTCAGAATGTAATGTGCCAATTGCGTATGTCCCTATAAAGACTCGCAAATCTTTTATAACAGTTCGAGCGTCAGCCGAGCGTTGGGGCCACACCCATAGGAATCTTGAGCAGGAATCCACTGCAACCATGATATACCTGTAAGCCCCATCTCTTTGTAAGGGCCGCAGTGGTCCAAGTAAACACACGCTAGTGGTTTGTCAGATATTAATAATGGTGTCTGTGCTGGACGTGTTACGGTGGAACCTCTCATCTGCTGGCAGATGTCGCATTTCAAGACATAGTCATTAGTCTGCTTAGTTAACCCAGGCCACCAATAGCGTCGTTTCAATAAAGAAACAGTCGCCGTAACTCCTGCATGTGCAGAACCAATCCCTTCGTGTGCTGCTAGAATTAAACATAACCTACGATCCATGCTTAGAATTACTCTATCCCCCACTCCAGGAATCTGAGCAAATGGGATATTATTGGCATCTAACTTGTAGGAGTACTTGAGTGGAAACCTTTTTGGTACTGCTCCGCTGTTTTTGCGAGAAGCAATGACAGCCACCATAATCTCACCGTCTATTCTCGTTTTAGAACGAGTGATTGCAGCTACGGAAGCAGTGCGTACAGCCCCCTTTGCGGCTTCATCAGCCAATGAATTCCCTTCAACGTGAACGCCATCACGCTGATGACTCAGTGTATGTATCACGTGAGCTCTCGGTAGTTCGCTCTTCAACTCCACTACCTGTTCCCATAGCATTTTATGCTTAATTGTGCCACCCTTTGCATCTTTGAACCTGTTTTGAACCCAGTACTGCAAATATTCATTATATGACTGTACACAGTAAAATGAATCGCACACAATTAGTGTGGGGAATTCCCGATCCGTATTTACCAGTGCCAGTATCAAGGCTTTTAACTCTGCCAGCTGTGCCGTGCAGTCTCCTAGAGATTGCGTTTTTGTGCAACTTGGGTGGAACTTTCCATCCCGCATGCGACCTTTAACGATTGCGCATGCCGCGCTATATTGTTGCTTACTTCCTATGGCCGGTTGAGCAGATCTATCAGTGTAAATTAAATATTCATACTGATCTAGAGGCATTATTTCGTTTGGTAGATGATATTCTTGTTCGTATTGCAGAAATGCTTGTGTTTTTAAATTTGGGTTGTACCTGTATTCCACATCTGTTGCAGTGAGAGAATTATCCCATTGTATCCATCTCGGATGTAAGGCCTTAGCGCTAGGAACGCTTGCCTTTGTAGCAGCCTCTAAGGCTGGAACCGGAGTCACTACTATTATTCGTTTCCCCTGGGCCATCTCACTACAGCAGTTTGTACTGCTGTCAGAATCTTTTCTGTAGATGCGAAGCGCATCTCAGCATTTGTGTACAAATGCGATTTGTATGCAATTGGTACTGTTTCACCTTCATTATATGTTAGATAGGTGTACCTAGATTGACCCGCAACTATACGGATCACCAGGTTGCTGTAAGTGTTTGGAAGCTATCATGTCAGCTTGTAAGGAACGAAGTGTATCTGTGTGTACCTGTGTCCATTGTTTTACTGAAAAATCAGGTTTTATTAAATCGTAGAAAGGTTTTACTCTTTCCGCGTAATCCAAAATGTATGACCTGCCAAAGTTCAGGAATCCCAGGATTGATTGTAAGTTTTTCAATGATTTTGGAATTTGGAGCAGCGCACATTTTTCTAAAAAATTGGCTGCCAGGCTTTTCCCTTCACTTGAAAGCTCATATCCTAAAAACAGGACACTGAGGTGGGCAATTTTTGATTTTTTAAAGTTGAATTTGTAGTCCTCAGATGCAAATCCCAAAATGATGGTATTCACTGTGTTCAAGTGCTCCTCTAGGTCATCGTCCGTTAGATAAATATCATCCACATAGGACAATGCCTCTTCATCCAAATTCTGAAGTAACTCAGTTACTCTGGCCGAAAACAACCCCGGGCTGTTCTTATACCCCTGGGGGAGTCGACAAAATTGACGCTGTGACCCTAGCGCTGAGAATGCTGTTAGATACCTGCTTTCAGGCGCTATATTTTGGCAGAAAAATCCATTTGAGATATCAAGTGTCGTTTTATATTTTTTCCGCACAATGTTATTCATTAATGCGGCACTGTGTGCATTTTGGACTGCAAATGTCTTAGTGCAAGTGTTTAAATGTCTATAATCTAAAACTAAACGATGTGAATTGTCAGGTTTCATGACCGGAAACAAAGGATTATTCATCCATGAGGTGCAATTTTCGATCACCCCTTGGTATTCAAGTTGATCTAAGATCTCCCTGACCTGTTGTTAGAAGGTGGTTCTGACACTAAGGGCCGCCCGGATTTTTCGCTTTTTGAGCACCTAATTGTTGAGCTTTTACTGTGGGGGAGCCTCATAAGTTGGGACTCACCCCCAGTGAACTCACAATGAAAGAGACTGCATGGGGATTTTACTGGTGTCCCCCTGGCTTGAACAGGCCGCTGCGCAGCCGCAGGGGTAAGGGGCACCGGGCAAGTTACGTGCAGACACATGTGTACATGCGTGTGCACACGTGTGCGGGCTGCGCAGAGGAGATTCCTGGCGTGCGCAGCCCCAGAGCAGATACAAAGTGAATGGTGTGGCAGGACTTATGCAGAATTGGGTGGTGAGATGGAATAGGCTTTATACACTGGGAAGAAACATGCCAGGGAAAGTCAGTGTGTTTTACTGTGTTTTTCACTTCATTATTCCCCTATGGGCTAGTGTCACTTTCCTAAGGCCTACAAATTCCAGACACGCATTTAAGTCCACTGTAACGGGTGTGAGAAGAAGTATTCTGCAGAGTCCAGAGTCATATTTGTACTGCTTTTGGGTCATCCATAAATGTTATAGTTCTCTGAGTCAGCTCATAACCAGGGCCTGGCTGGGGGCTGACCCCAGCAGCCTGGATTGATAACCTTCCCTCCGAAGAGAGAAGATGGGTGGAGCTGCAGGCTAATCCATCAGCAGCTGTCACTGGGTGCCAGGCACCAAGCTGCACGAAGGGGAAGGCAGCTCTGGGGGGAAGGGGCTTTCAGAGACCATGTGGCCGGAGACCCTGGACGACGCCATCCTGAACCAACCCAGAGGCCTGGGCAGGAAGGAGGGAGCAGGGGCAGTGAAGTGATGTGTCGCTGTTTGATAGGGCAAACAGAGACTTCCTGCCAACCCCCTCCCCAAACTTTAAAAAGTGTTTGCACAGGAAGAGAAGCTCTCTCTGGGGTGTGGTCTGCAGAGGCAGAAGGTGCTGGAGCCTGGCACAATGGGCAGTTGGAAGGAGGAACCCCCTGACTATCCCAGGATCCTGAACAACGCCAGGAGAAGAGACCAGGACCAGTGCGCAGAAGCAGGGGCCTCTGCGCATGAAGAAGAGAGGCCCAGGAGGAGAGCCAGGCGAAAGGCTGGCGCAGGGAGCCAGTGAAAACAGCTCCCTGCCGAAGTTCACCCTCTTGGAGGCGAAGAGTGCAGCGACAAGTGATCCAGATGATGCAAATCGGCAGCCTGGGGGCCGAGATATGCCCCCCAGAAGGTAGGCGACCTTTGACCCCGGATGGGACCGACGACGAAGCGCGTGGGGCTCTGCCGCCGGTCGCAATTATGCCCCCGGGGTGGGTCAGGTCCCGGGGGCTGCCCCCAAAAGAAGTAAAGGCGGGGAGCGCCGTAGCGCTCCCCGTGAAGAATGTGCCCCCGCGGGGTGCCAGGAGCCCACCCTGGCCCCCACCGATAATGAAGCCGGGGAGCGCCGGTGCGGGGGGAGGGGCCCGGGATCCCAACTCCGGGCCCCGTGTGTGGAAGGAGGCGGGGGAGCGCCGTCGCGCCTCCCGCGAAAATGTGCCCAGGGGCCCGGGACCCCATCCCCGGGCCCCAAAGAAGAGAGAAGTCGGGGGGTGGCGTCGCGCCCCCCGTGAAGAGGAGAGGAGGGGCCCGGGACCCCATCTCCGGGCCCCGAAGTGCAAGAAGGAGGAGGGGGAGTGCCGTCGGACTCCCCCCTAGGTCCGGCGAGACCCGCAGGACAAGCGCGAGCCTCCGTGTCTGCCCGCCGGAGCGGGCAGACCAGAATGCACACGCTGCCTCCCACGGCCGCACACGAGGGTGCGGGCCGGGAGGGAGCCGGCAGGGGCAGTCGGGGGTGGGCTCCCCGGGCTGCCCCCAGCAGTCTGCCAGCACGGGGTGCCCTGGTGGGACCGGGCCCCCGCAAGGAAGAGAGGAGCGGCCGGGGGTGGGCTCCCCGGGCCGCGGAACCCACTCACCGGCAGCACGGGGTCCGGGTGGGACCGGACCTCCACCGATGTCCTGGAGCGGCCGGGGGTGGGCTCCCCGAGCCACGGGAACCTTCACCGGAGGCACGGGGTCCGGGTGGGACCGGACCCCCAAAGATGACGAAAACCACCAGGAAGGACAGCGCGGCTCTCCCCGGAGCAGCGGGGGAGCCGCTGCACTAGTATGCGAAAGTTCCCATAATGCCCAGGACCGGCCTGCAAGAGCAAACAGCGTTTTTCTCTGTTTGTGGTGGCCCCAGCACAACGGGGTCACCACCAAGTGAATGCCATGGGGCAGGGGGAGCTGCTGGAGAAGCGCAGTCTCCCCCAGCCACGAAAATGGAAGTCCCTCCCTAAGTCTCATGGGGACTGGAAAAGAATAACCCCTCAAGGGCTCAGCCAGCCTTTTAACATCTCCTGGGCTGGAACTTTTGTTCTACAGCTGGGGGTGTATGGAGAAGTGCCTCAAGATGTGAAGGGCTGAGTTGGGGATGTCTGGAGAAGGGCATCCCCTGGAGGTGAAGAGGTGTAATTGCACCACAAATGCATTTACTTGTGTTATTTCTTGTTAGAGGGACTGGAAGTCACATGTGTAATGTGAAGTACAGGTGAAATGTGAAGTACCTGTTTAAAGTGGAGTCATAAGCAAAGTGGGGTTATGTTGCTGGACATTCCTGCTAGGGTGTCTGGCTGTATTTGCGTAATCCTGTGATTTCATCTGTGATGCCTCTTAGGGGCTTTAATTGCAATGCATTATAATGGTCAACTAAGGTGATGAGTACTGTAATTCTAAAGTGCTGCTTAAACATGTATTCTTGCTGCTGCGCTTAAGTGAAGAACAACCCAGACTGTTAGCCCTGAAGATGTAAGGGTGCATACTGTATGGACAATATGAGATGCTCAGTCAGGGTTATGTGTCACCAGGGCAGGTGTACCTATTTTTAATGCTCGTTGAGATAATGGGGTGGGTCGCCACTGGGATGGTGCCAGTGCGCAGGGCCCTCGCTCCAGGTTATGTGAAACCCACTGCATTAGGGGGCAAGATGACGTGCAGGCATGGGAGTGGTGGTGATAGACCCCACCCCCCTGCGGGAGGGGTGGAGATGTTATGCAATGTCACAAAGTAATTCCAACAGCTTATGTATATTTGTAAATTGGTGCATAGTATTGAGTAATGTGTGTGTTTAATAAATGTACTCTTACTTTTATAAAGTAAAGTACAGACTGGACAATCAATTATTGAGTGTTATTGCTGCGCACCTGTAATGGCGATTACTAGCCCACACCACCTCCCTTGAGTAAGCCTCAGACTGCTCTGCAACGCTACCCTCTGAGAGTCAGGCGCTACAAGTGGGTGTTTGGTTCCCAGTGAAGGACAAATGTAGTCATGTTATTTGTGCAGGCCTCACAGATACTGCCTCGTTTTCCAACACCTGTCTTTTAGCTTCTTGCTTTATTGGATACTGTCTCTGTGCAGTCGGAGTATTTTTTAAAGGAATTATGTGGTGGGTTGAATCCTCATCCCATCCAACATGATTTTTGTATAATGCGGGTGCTTGGGCTACCGCCCACTCCTGCGCATATGTGTGTTTTAGGTGCTTGGGAATATGGTCTGAGAATGCCGGTAAAATTACCGTTTCTCCTTTAGGGCAATCCATGACGAATGCTGGCGGCCAATCTTGTTCAGCTAACAAAATGTCATAGCCAAATGACAGATTCTCCCAAAAGAGACCTCTAACTGTCTACATTTGTCCCCCTCCATCTGGAGTGTTATTTCATATAACTTATGTGGGACACTTACCCTACTATCAGGTGTCTCTACTGTGTTATAATCATTCAAGTCCGCTGTCACCAGAAATTCCATCAGGTTCTGGCGAGCTATTGTTACTTCTGCCGCACTGTCTAGCATCGTCAGAGCCCATTCCCCGTTCAGTAGTCGAGTCCTCAGAATTCTGGGCATGTCTGATCTTTAGACCTGCAGCCTTCTTCTTTTTGAACTGTGGCTTTTGCTTTGGTTTCTCTTCTTATTTAGAAGTGTAATCTTGTGCGTGCTGCTTGTCTCTGGACTTTGTACGCTCTTCTTGTCTGTCTGAACGTCCTTCCCTCTCTGAGTTTTTCAATGAACCCTGAAAGGAACGAGAGGAACGTGTATCAGTATCCTGATACCTGTCAGGTTTCCTAATATTATCCCTATTCCTAAGGTTATACCTCTTTTTGGAGGGCTCCTGTGGAGGAGATCTACCTCTGGATTGAGATCTGTTTCCTTTACATTTTTGTTGTTTTTTATTGTCCCACTTCTTCTTTGTTGAAGCGGGTATCTGCTTAGAAGTGTCCTTTTCAGGACTGCCCATCAGTTGTGGTTTTAAAGCTTTCCCACCCAAACTGTCTCTGCCTAATTCTGCATATGCAGTTTCAATTATTTTCGGTAGTTCGTGTTCTTGTTCTAAAGGACTGAACTCCCTTAGGCGTTGGCGGATAGCCACTGAAGCTGCTTCCCCTTTAATATTAGCTAATATTATGGCTGATACCTGGGCATAGTTACCTAGTAACTTCATCCCTAAGTTCAGAGCAGGCTCTGCTCCGTACTCGTTTTGTATTTGTCTCAATACGTCTGGTACTACTGCTAATGACGGGATACCATGAGTTCTGGTATAAATGGCAGCAAAGACTGTACCCCAAGGGGTACAATCCTCTATTTGTGGTGTTATCCCCATGGGCAAGCAGATTGTTAGCATTCTGCGTTTTTCATACGGGGTAGTATTCGGGAATACTGCCTCTAGCTGCGTTATTTTCTGAGCTACCCAGAATGGCATTTGTTCACGTTTTGTGGGCATTTTACCCATCACCGCGTGTAACGTTTGTGGTGTAATTTTAGTTGCTGTACTCTGAACTTGAGTTCCACTTGTTGCAACTATTGCTGGTTGGACTGTAAGTGTCCTCATGACGAATTGCGTCAAGTTTCTGTAGATTTTTATTAATTCTTTGTGTTATGTGAGTAAGTCGCCTGGTGGCATTGTTTCAATGTCAGGATGTGGTGTGTAGGCTGCTAATATTGGCCATGTTGCCCCTGCTCTTCCGAGCGGGCCGAGTCTCACTCTTCTTCTTTTATGGGGTAGGGCGCCTTTAAACCAGTATAAGTGTTCCTGGTATGTGAGCGGAACCTCAATGTCCTCAAACGGACAATATTCTGCTGGTGCATCTCCTTCTATGTAGGAGTGAAATGTTTTTGTTCTTGTATTTGCTGCTGGGAATGTAACCCACAAATAAAATACCTCTGTTCTTTATGATTCGTGTGCCTCAATCACGAAAGCTACTATGCCACCCATGGCTGTCACACCATGCGCAAGTAGTTTCAGGGTGACTGTATTTCTCAAATTCTCTGCAATCGGAATTGCATCTGCATTTTCTTCTTCATCTGAGAGGTGCAAACTATGCACAACTCCTCCTGCGACTTCCACATCTTCAGTCATTTTTTTAGAGGAAGAAGATTTTCAAGGAAACTAAGATAAGGTGGTTTTGCACAATTTTAGGAACACTGTGTCCTTCAAGCTTGATTAACCAACAGCCAATAAATAGGATTTTTTAGCCTATTCAGCTGTGGCGGAGTTTGTGCCCACCCACTCCAGACGTCTCAGGTGTTTTGTGAGTAGGGGTCTCTGAGAATAGCACGACTGAACTACTGAGATTCTACTGTTAAATAAGTACCCAACCAACGTTGGCGGCGCCATGTCGTGTAGCTCCTATATAACCTATACAGGATCTGCGCGTTTGGATAACATAAACTGTGGGATTGGTGGCAGACCGATTCCGTGCACCCCCACCGGATACGTTAGCCTATCTGTATCAGCTAGCTCACAGTGTCACTATAATCTCCTCTTACCAAGGAGAATAGATTCTGGCAACCTCAGAACATGACAACCCTGATCCCTCAGAATCGTGGAAACAATGTACTACCTTTCGCTCAGTCACTCGTGCTCACTTAGTTTGTCTCAGAGAGATACACAGAATAAACAGGCTGGGCGTTTTCAATAAGTATTTATTGAACAGTTGTTATTCTAGTGTAGAATAGATGAGCTGCAACAACCATTAGACAGTAGCAGAGATATATATGATTAGAAGTACTACGAAAGTAAAGGGATGGTAAATTTCTACCATCTTGCAGAAATCATGAATATATACAGGTACATAAAACACATGATAAAAAGTGCGTACTCCTACAATGCCTTCCTAACTAGATGTACCTAAATGTACCTAGCATCTGTGTAGGTGTTATGCCAAGAATACCTTTAGGATCTAGTCAACCCCATTACCTGAGAATGAGAGAATATGGGACCTCGTCCTGGTATCGAGTTGGACACCCCGCGAGGGATGTTAGACCACTGCGAGCTGGAGTGTCTGCATGCAGAAACCTCAGCGTCTCTGGTCAGTGTGTTAGCCGGGAAGTCTCGGTCTCCTCTGTCCTTCTAAGCAAGATGTGATGTATATATACCCATAGGTATCCCCAGGGGTCCTACCTTGCTGTGTTACTGTGTCAGCCTAAAGGATGACGTCGGGCCTGAACTTTATACAGAGATATTATACAGGAGATGTTAGTCCTGCTGTGCTTCCAAGAAGCCTCATGCATAATGTATGAGATTCGAACTAGGGGGAAACCCGTGTTCTGAATGCAGTGTTGTATCTAGGTAAAAGGTCAGTCCCTAAGAACCGTTATGTATGTAATGTAGGGAAGAAGGTGAAAGGTTGCAATGTTACCTGCGCCTATATAGGGTACCTACATGGAATATAACACCCTAAAAAGGGAGCAGTCTCCTTCGCTCTCCTCAGCCCCTGCCACTGTTACGATACAGAGTCGTAGCAGAGAAGGTGTGTTTGACTTTAATGACACATCTTTAACATCAAAACAGGACCTGTAGCCTCTTGGTTAGAGTTGGAGTGACAAGGCCTCATGGTAGTTGTAGTCACTTCAATCTCACTTTAGCAACACTTGAGATTGGCAAGCAGCACGATGAGTGACCTTCAGCAGTGACATGGCAGACAAGTAAGAAGGTGCAAAAGGAGGGGGGCGCTAGAGGGCGCCAGGCAAGATGGCCGCTCGATAGAGTAGCTCCGCCGGCCGAGTCATCCATCCGACCAGTATCCTGCAGTTCCTGCCAGCAATCTACGCCCTGCCTGCAGCAGAAGTGCGGCAGAGATCAGTGGTCAGCTTTTCATGCACAGAGCTGCCTTCTACGTCCTTCGATGGCTGCGAGAGGGGCCTGACAGTCTGTTGGGCCTGAAACGCCGCATGGCGGCCTGGGCTGGGCTGTAACCGCGGAGCTGCGGTGAGTGCTGCGCCGTGCTGCTCGGACCTGGGGGGTGGCGCGAGGGGATCCCGCGATCCGGTTTGGGGCTGGTGGGCTGTGCGGACAGGGCTGGGGATATTGGGCGCCCTGGTGTGGCATCTTCTTTGGCTTGCTGGTGTGCGCGCTGTCTCCTGTTCCCGGTCTGTGCGGCGTGCCGGCCGTGGGCCGAAGGTTGCTGGGGTCGCTCCCGCCGCTGCCTGGCGTTACCGGGCTGACCCGGATTGCGCGACCGCGGACGTCTGCGGGGACCGTGCCGCTGCCCGGGCCTGTGCTGAGGCGTGTGCCCTCCCCTGCCCTGCCATCCATTTTGCGGGGCCCCCTCCGGCCTGCTTCGCTCAGCTATCTGCGGTGACACCCTCTGCGGCCTTTCACCAGGCGACCGGAGGCGCAAGATCCTAACTGTGACCAGAGTTGCTGCTGCTAGCGCTCCGCGACGGCGGGCTGGAGTGAAGTGGTGCGGCTGGCGGCCGCTCGAACTGCCTTCCCCGGAGTCGCTTCAGCACACCTCCTAAGCCAACAACTATGGCGAGGCCCTTCTCTGATGTGAACTACTGGCAGACTGAGGCGCTCATGCTTGCTGGCGAACGCTGACACTCCCCTCCTCCGCTTGCCTGCTACGCCGTGACCGGGGGCGACAACGGGCATTCCAGTGCCTCCGGCCGCTATCAAGTACTGGGACTCACCTAACAGGTGCCATATCTTCTGCACTCCTTACGGTCGGCCCTACTGGACAGAGTTGTTTCTACACGCAGACTGCTGCAGGGCCCTTTCTGCTTCTCCTGCTCTTGGGCCTGATTCGTCTGTGTGCCTGAGTGTGACCGCGACTTGCGCAATCCACGTCTCCAGTGGCGGCTACTGCCTTCTGTGGGGGCGTGCGGTGGGGCGTGCAGTGCGCTGGGAGCCGCCTGCTGGCACGCCGCTCGCGTGGCGCTGCCTGACCGGGTGCTGCGCCCTCGCTGTTGTGCCCTCCCCCCCGGTGGGGGTCGCCCCGCTGCTGTCTTGACTGCACCGACGCTGCTGTGCGCAATCTGGCACGTTGACACACAGTGCCCTATCTCCTTCACCCTCGTTACTGGTTGCTGGTCTCCTGCTCCCGGCGCGCTGGGCGCTCTTCGTGTGGACACTATCTTCCTGCCCAGTTGCGTCCTGCCTCAAATATCAGCGCCATGGGGAAGTCTGAGCGCAGCCAGCCGCGCCTCACCTTTGAGCCCCGAAGGTCCACAAAAACCTCTCAGCAGGCCGCTTCGGACTCCGAACTTGATGCACCTGGTGATCAGCTGTCCAATATCGACAAGACTCTCCTCGCAGTCCAAGCCAGCCTCCAATCTATCTATGGGAAGATCGATAATCTGAACCTACGTATGCATCATATGTCGCAGAAACTAGACAAACACGCAATGCGACTGGGAGAAGCCGAAACACGTATATCGGAGGCTGAGGATGGACTACAGCAAGTGACTGTGAAGGCAACATCTATGGAGAGGGTGTTGGCTGTCATACAAGCCCGTAACGAAGATTTGGAAGCCCGGTCGCGTCGCAACAATGTGCGCATCACTGGCCTACCAGAGTCCACAAACACTGGCCGCCTTGAGACCTATGTGGAGAAACTTCTCCGGGACATATTTGGGGCGGAGCACCTGTCTCAGGTACTAATTGTGGAGCGGGCCCACAGATCTCTTGCTTCTCGTCCCCCACCAGGCGCGGCGCCACGCCCCATCATTGCCCTCCTGCTCAATTACCGCGACCGTGATGCCATCCTTCGTATGGCCCGGGAGAAAGGCACTTTAACACACGAGGGCAGCACCCTTGCGTTCTACCCTGATTTCACCGCCGCAGTACAGGAAGCTCGACGCGAATACCAGCCAGTGAAAAAACTACTCATTGCGGCACAGATCCCCTACGCCATGCTCTACCTGGCGCGGCTGCGCATTGATGATAATGGGAGACCTCGGATCTTCACCACCCCAAAATCCGCCATGAACTACGCGAAGACTCTGACCCGACGCAACCGGGCCCCCTCCTCTGAGGCGGATGGTGGTGGCGGCACATCTCGTGAGATGCCAGACGAACAATGACACTTGTGGGGCACGTGAGTTATGTGGCTGTTCTGCCCCCCTCTGTTTTGCTCTGATTTGAGACTCCCTCACCACTAACTGCATTGAGACTTGGCACTGTGGCAAGGGAATGATGCTCAGGGGCTTACATTATGATGCATGCAATTTCCTATATTCTTTGGCTACTGCTGCTCAGGTGTAGGTAGATCTATTATTATTCTGTGATTTCACATGTTAATGGCTAGGTGACACTGATACTTTTGCTCGGCCACCTCCCACTACAACGGGAGGGGTTCCGCGCTCCAGCGCTCCCACATGGGTGATCCCCATTTCTGTTCACTACGTTGGTGCCACATTTGGGGGCTATCTGGGGGGTTCGGGATGGCTTTGGCATGTTGGGGTTGCTAAAGTGGGTGGGAGGTGAGGGGGGGGTGAGGGGATTTCGAAGAGTTTGGGTATGTGGCTGTCTTTAACATTACTTTTGAGATCACTGTAGATGTGCTTTCATGCGGTGTGGAGGTATCATGCTCAATGTATAATATGCTTTTGGTTTGCACGCTGCTCACTCTGTAATTACCTGTCTCACATGGAACGTACGGGGGCTCAACTCACCAAAGAAGATACGTCAGGTTTTAGCATATTTAGATCGCCATGATGTCGCAATTGCCCTATTGCAGGAAACGCACCTGGCCCCGCACTCCGATGCCCGTGCTGGATCACAGTGGTCTGGCTATAGATTAGCCTCCTCCTACTCCTCTTATTCACGGGGGGTGCTCACGATGATCAAGAAGAATGTCCCGTTTACCATGCTCAAAGCTTGTACTGACGATGCTGGGCGCTACGCCATGGTACATGGGAAACTAGCAGGCAGCCTAGTCACCATCGTAAACACATACGGCCCGAACATAGACGACCCTGGCATTTTTGAGCGCATCATCTCTACCCTACGTAGCTGGCCTGAATCTGTGATACTATGGGGAGGGGACTTCAACACACACTTAGACCCCAGCAGAGACAAAGCCAGTGGCAGAGTAGGACAATCCCACAGGACGGCCTGGGTCATTAACGATGGAATGGCTGAACTAGGACTGATAGACGTCTGGCGACAACGAAATTGGGACAAGCGGGAGAGCACACGTTTCCACAGCGCATGGCAGCTGTTCCCGGTTAGATTATTGGCTGCTGAGTGAGGCGGCGGGAGGCTGGGTATCTCGTGTGGAGGGATTGCCTCGCACACTGTCTGATCATAATCCGGTCTGTATTGCACTGCATTTCCCAAACACTGCACACCGTTCGTTCACCTGGAGACTCCGCTCGGAGGCCCTGCTGGATCCTCTCTATGTCACGACTATCCGTGACGCCATCACGCAATACTTTTCCCACAACAAGGGTTCGGTTGACAGCGCGATTACTATTTGGGAGGCCTTCAAGGCCACTATACTGGGCACTTGCATAAGCACGGCTGCTGGTATTCTGACAGATCTGCGAGGACAGCTCACTAAACTTGAATCCACATTACATGACCTTGAACGCGCCTACGAGACCTCGCCATGTGATCGGACGTTGGCGTCGATCAAGGAGGCTACATTGGAATATACTGCACTAGCGGAGCGGGAGATTAAATACATTGCTAGACGACATGTTGCCCGTGCATATGGGGAGGGGGGACGACCGGGACGCCACCTGGCACATAAGATTAGAGATCGCCTACATCATCACATTATCACTAAGATCACTGACGATACTGGATGTGACCACTACACCACCCCGGAAATTTTAGCACAATTCCGTACCATGTATGCAGACTTATACATTTCACGAGGGGGGGCCGACGATGATGAATTAGATGCATACCTTGCAGACATTGCCATCGCCTGGCTATCGGATGGACAAAGGGAGTTTCTGAGCCAACCGGTCACGGTAGAAGAAGTTCGCGCAGCAATTAAGTCCCTCCCAAACAAAAAGGCCCCCGGTCCCGACGGCTTCCCTAGCGAATTTTATAAAGAATATGCAGAGGAACTTGCCCCTCATCTACTAGAGATGTACGCCAAGGCATATGACTCTGGCAAGCTGCCACCCACCCTTCGGGAAGCCCTGATCATTGCACTACTTAAAAAGGACAAACCACCCCATAGATGCGATTCATATCGACCGCTGTCGCTAATTAATACAGACGCCAAGATATTGGCTAAGATCTTGGCCGTCCGTTTGCAGCCGTTTATGCAGGGTCTGGTTTTACCGGATCAATCAGGCTTTATTCCGACCAGATCCACCTCGCACAACCTGCGAACTCTGTTTGCCATGTTTCATCTCCTTGATCCGGATCTGCAGGCGTAGGCTGTAATGTTGGATGCCGCCAATGCCTTTGACTCCATAGAATGGAGGTATCTTTTTAATATCCTGAGTCATATGGGCTTCCCCCCCATGTTTGTTCACTGGATACGGCTGCTATATACTGAACCGACGGCCCATGTCAGAGTGGAGGGTAGCACCTCTGATCCCATATGCATTACTAGAGGGACGCGGCAGGGCTGCCCCCTCTCGCCCCTTCTTTTTGCGCTGATACTGGAGCTCCTTGCCTGTATAATTAGGCAGCGACACCGGGCCTCGGCCCTCCGTTTTGTACACCTCCCTGTCGGCATTTCATTATATGCGGATGACCTGCTGCTCTTCATACGCGAACCGCATACCTACGTGGCACCACTACTCTGAGAATATGTCCGCTTCGGGCTGTTCTCGGCCTACAAATTAACTGGTCCAAATCGGTGGTGGTCCCGCTGACGGAATGCACCCTACCGTGCGAATTTGACTTCCCTCTGGTATGGGCAACGGACCCCGTGAAATATCTAGGGGTGTGGGTGCACAGAGACCCCGACACGGTCATTCGCGACAATTATGGCCCTGCATATGCGAAGCTGGAGCGGCAGGTGGACAAATGGGTGACCTTATTGCTCTAATCAAAATGGTGGTGCTTCCCCAATTTTTATATCTGTTTAGCAACATACTGATCCCTCTCACAAAACAATTTTTTAAAACTGTGCGATCTCTGCTCCTTAAGCTTGTATGGGGAGGTAAACAAGCCCGTGTGAATTGGGAAACGCTTACTCTGGACTACAAGCATGGTGGGTTTAGCGTGCCAGATTTTTACTTGTATTATTTGTGTGCTCATGCACAATACGCACACTACTGGCTTGGCGCACACAAATTCATCCCACACGTAGCGGTGGAAGATGGAGACGCCCACCCCATCCCGCTGAGCTCCGTGTTGACACACTCTAGGCGACAGACCCCCCGCTCAGAAATCAACACAGTGGATGCTACAATAGGAGCCTGGCAGGCATTAGGTCGCATGGCCGGGAAATTACAGTTGTACTCCCCCCTTTTGCCTCTAGCGTATCATTCGAACTTATCAGTGACACATGACGTTGGTGCTATACGTGTCCTGCACCAGGTAGGATTAGACAAGATGCAAGATTTGCTTCCAGACGGGGTCTTTTTGACCGACAGTGACTTAAGCTACATACAAAATAAAACACCTCTATTCATATTCCAATTCCACAGGCTCAAAAAAGCGATTCAAGCCCACTACCATACCTTCCCTGCAGAACCATTGACACTACAAACCCTCCATACCCTACTGACCAGCCCTACACTCCAGAAACTTCTCACCAAACTCTACCGCTCCGCCAGGGAGGAGAAACAGATGCCACATAATAATAGCTTAGAAAAGTGGAATACTCGCTTGACTCCGCCACTTACACTTAGGGATTGGGAATATTGCTGCCAGCTCACGGGCACCCTCACCTCCAACGGCAATCTCCGGATAATTCATTTTAAATACATACACCAAGCGTACTATACCCCACACAAGCTGTTCAAATATGGACTCCGTGACACCGACACATGTAAGAGGTGTGGTGCGACAGATGCTGACTTCTGGCATCTATCTTGGGAATGCCGAAAAGTGGCGCTGTTCTGGGAGGGTGTGATTTACACGCTATCCAAAATGGTTGGGCTCGAATTGCAGTGTTCACCACATGTGTGTCTGCTAGGTCTTGTGCCCTCGGTGAAGGGCGCTATAGGTAAACTGGTGAGAATTACTTTACTCGTGGCTAAGAGATGTGTAGCGATGGTGTGGGAAAACACAGCTGGACCATTGACGACACGGTGGCTCCGAGATTTGGCAACCTGCCGAGACAATTTGGTACTCTATGCGGAGGAACTACCCACCGCCTCCAAGCCTCACGATATCTGGGAACCGCTGCTACAGTATTTGAGATCAGTTGAGCAAGCTAAGTCCCCGAATAACACGGAAGACTGAGTATGTAATTGCTGCACGGTTGAGCGTGATGCCCTATCATATTATGTGAAACATTACTATACTGTATCTGATTGACATCTATGTTTATGCCACGAGTTGCTACGCTGGTTCTGTAATTTGACATGTCTATTGCTGATGGATTGTAAACTGCATATGTTTAATAAAACTAAAAAAAAAAAATGTAAAAAAACTTGCCACAAATGCAGTCAGGCTTAACTTAGAGACAATGTGTAAAGTATTTATGTGGCACACAAACAGTAATGAAGTGAAAACACAGCACAATAAAAATCGTATAGCAATTAAAAAAAAAAAAAAAGTGCAAAAGGAGTCCAGCATCTTGGTTAGAGTGACAAGATATCATGGTAGTTGTAGTCACTTCAATCTCACTTTAGCAACACTTGAGAAATGGTAAGCTGCATGACAAGTGAAGATCAGTAGTGACATGGAAGACAAGTGAGGAGGGGCAAAAGGAGTTTAGCATCTTGCTCAGAGTTCCAGTCACAAGGCCTCATGGTAATTGTAGTCATTTCAATCTCACCTTAGCAACACTCGACCAAGGCCATACCGCGGCTCTGATCCTACTCGACCTCTCTACAGCCTTCAACACCATCTCCCACCGCACTCTCACCACCAGAATCCACGACGCTGGCATACAGGGAACTGCCCTCGACTGGATCTGCTCCTTCCTCACCGGCAGAACCCAAAGAGTTTCCCCCTTACTCTCCGAACCCACAGAGATCAACTGCGGAGTACCCCAAGGATAGTCACTCAGCCCCACGCTCTTCAACATCTACATTGCCCCCCTCGCCGCCATCGTCAGACAGCATGGACTCAGCATAGTATCCTACGCTGACGACACCCAGCTCATCCTCTCACTCACTAAGGACCCCCTCACCAACAGACTCAGCTTCCAGGAAGGAATGAAGGACGTCGCGTCCTGGATGAGCAGCAGCTGCCTGAAGCTTAACTCGGAGAAGACAGAAGTCCTCGTCCTCGGACCCTCCCCCTCTGCATGGACAACACCTGGTGGCCCACCGCCCTCTGCAGCCCCCTGACTCCCAAGGACCACGCCCGGAACCTCAGCATCATACTCGACTCATCCCTCACCATGACCCTACAGATCAACGTCGTTGCCTCCGCCTGCTTCAACACCCTCCGCATCCTTCGCAAGACCTTCAAATGGATGCCCACTGAATCAAGAAAGACCGTCACACACGCACTCATAACCTGCAGACTGGACCACGGAAACGCCCTCTACGCCGGGATCAACAAATCTCTGCTCCGCAAGCTCCAGACCATACAGAACACCGCAACCAGACTCGTCCTCAGCATCCCTCGACATGTACACATCACCCAACACCTACAAGACCTCCACTGGCTCCCTGTCGAGAAGGGAGTAACCTTCAAGATACTCACCCACGCCTACAAATGCCTCCACAACACCAGACCCCAATATCTCAACGAAAGAATCTCCTTCCGCATACCCAAGAGAAACCTCCGATCCGCCGACCTCGCCGAAACCTCGTGCATCCGCAGAGCCAGAACTGGTGGAAGAGCCTTCTCCTACATCGCAGCAAAGACCTGGAACGAGCTCTCGATCAACATCAGATGCGCCCCTACTCTGCACATCTTCAGGAGGACTCTCAAGACCTGGCTCTTCGGCTGACCAGAGCTGCACCCCCCTCTCCCCAAGTGAGAAAGGGCAAAAGATGTGTGACAGACATTTATAGGTGTGATATTGTTGAGGAGGTGCTGTTGTGGAACACAAAATAATGCACACATCACTATCACTGTATATAATTTGAATATACATGTCCATTTGTGTACCAGTGTCTCTGTGCAGTACCAATGTTTTGGCCTAGGAGGGCATCCTACAGATGTATTTTTGATGTCTGTTATAAAACAATCTCAGACAGGGTCCCTGTATACGTTCAAATTACTAAGGGACCGCCACCTCCCTCGCCTTGTCTGTAGCAGGGCATCGTTTTGCAGAGGAGTCTATGGCAACAGGTAGTTGTATGACTTACCGCTAATTTCGTTCGACGGACTGGGTTTTGAACGTGGTCAAGCAGGTAGAGCAGCGGCAGGACGTGTCTGATGGGCTCCATGACAGCAGAAGACGGGTAGAGGTGAGTTTCGGCCATATATGCCTCCCTTTCCGCCGTCTCGGATGTGGTGGTTGGACCGCCACGGTCACGCCGGCTGTAAAGCAACTCGTAATTGGGCGGACGGTTTCACTGACGTTCCGAGCCTCCCACACCCTCATAGGCCCGTTCCACGGCTGCCACAATAGGAGTTGGCTGCCGGTGTCAGCGGTTCAGCAGCAGTCTTCGCAAAGTCAATCCACTCAACTCGCAATACGGAGGTAGGAATACCAAGCTCACGGCAATTGGACTGCCACCGCAGGTACGGGGGTCCATGGACCGCCAAACTCATAATAAGGCCCAAAGTCTAACAAACAGAAATAGAAAATAGTAATACCCAAATAAAAAAATTATCTTTTTTTCCTATTCCTCTCAATTGCAAAACTAGCCTCTAGATGTCTAATGCCAAAGACTTTGGGTCTTTTCAAAAGTAGTTCCTTTGCATTATCATGCTCCACTATAGGCCCTTGTTACTTATTTACCTTCAGGCCTCACTGAAATGATTTTCCACTTCACGTTCAAGATGTGGGGAACAATAGGTGCAATAAGTGCACAGAGTTATAAAAAGCACCCTTTATATTTTTATACTCTGCTGAATTAAAGTCCCTTTGGAGGTTCAATCTCCATTCAGACTCGAGATCAGAGATTTAAATCTGCACACAAAGTAACCAATGCTTTATCAGTAGTCCAGTGAATATGTCTAAAACTGTGCATTTTTTAGGTAAAAGTCTGGGACTTACCCAAATTGTAACTGGAAGCATTGTAGGCACTAGCCCCAAGCACCAGGGGCCTCTGTATTAGAAAATGGCCATCTATATATATTTTTCCCTAATAACTCTTGAACAGATCAACGCATTTCACATTTTCTTTAATTTCTTCAGGACTCAATTCACTACAATCAACATATATTTTCCATTCGAGCCACTCTTGCATCTCGGAAACGTGGTAAAGTACTGATAAAACGGAATTCATAGGGTTTATTAAAGAAAATATCTGAAAGGGACCATGACTTGTGGCTAAATGAGTCCATTGCAGGTTGCGATGTTTACACAAAAGGGTAGTGGTATGATTGAGGGGATAGGTATTTTATTTTTTATTTCCTTATAACAACATTTGCAATACGCAAGTAGTACAATGGTTGACAATAAAGACCCTGAAATGCAGAAAAAAGCCACTGTTCCTTGCATCAACCTTTAAAGTAGATGCAAGTATAAGACATTGTGCTTCGAAGGACTAATTGCCAAACTAAGGGGTCGATTACGATGTCGGGCGGATCGCCACCGCCCGCATGGCGGTGGCAATCCGCCCGCCATTTTCGTCCGTCCGCCACCAAATTCCCCCCGCCATATTACCATGGCGGAGGGGACCCCGGCGGACGGAAAGACCGTCCGCATGTGTTCCGCCCGGCCGATCAGTCGACCGGGCGGAAAAGGATTAATATGGTGGCGGTGTCTGCAAGACACCGCCATCCACATTATGATGCCGGGCGGTGATGAGCCTTTCCATGGCGGCGTCGCCGCCATGGAAAGGCTCGCGGTCTTTGCTGTTGGGGGCCCGTTGCGGGCCCCCAGGGTGTTGGGGGGGTGGGGGCTGCACATGGGGGGTACCTAAGGTACCCCCTGCATCTGCATGCACAAGGTGGCAGGCACCGCGCAGTGCCTGTCACGTTGTGCATGCAGATGCACAACATGCATTTCCAGCACTGTGGCGGGCGGTGTTGTGAGCACTGCCCGCCACAATGCTGGGAATGGGGGATGCCACCGCCACCGTGGCGGTGGCATCCTAATCACATGTGCGGGACCGCCGCACACATAGCGGGCGGTCCCATTTACCGGGGCGATGGCGGGCGGACAAAGTCCGCCCGCATCATAATCGGCCCCTAAGTGAGGGAGACATTATTACTAGGATTGCAGTATACCATGCAGGATGCCTCACACGCTTACACCAGAGATGAAAATGATGATTCACAACATTTTATATTCAGGAGCGCATTTGCAGAGCTTAAAGCTTTCATTCAATACAAGCGGATCTACTGTAAGTAGAATTGAGCAGCTTGGGGGAAATTCGTACAGTGTTCAGTCCACAAGGCTAAATAAACAAATTCTAGTCAATGGGGAGAGGAGTTGGCCTAACGGCTAGGTCGGTCGACCTCAAATCTGGGAACCGGGTTCGAGTCTCGGCAAAGATGCCCAACATGCTGTGATTCTGGGCAAATCACTTAATCTCCCTGTGCCTAACAAAAATGAATGTGTACTCATGTAACGCAACTGATACCTTATGGTCAAGTTTGCGCTCTATAAAACTCCGTGGAAAACAAAAAAAAATGTACTTACCTTTGAGAAAAGGATGTGCACACTGAAGTCAGGCACCCATGAGACAAATCCGTGCTCTTGGAGATGAATCAGAAGCAGTGAGAACCACAATACAACAGTGAGATATTCTACATAAGCAGCCACCCTTTTTGAGGAATTTCAAGAAAAATCCATCTCTGGTACTCCAACATCTATGGAATATGGAAAGGTATGGCTCCCAACCAAGTCTTCTTACCTTAGGACAACTAATAGCTTTCAATACCTTCAATGAGCAGTGTTAGTCCTCTAAAGGTAAAAGGCACACTCAAGCTCAAGAGACCACATTTCTAGTATTTTTAGGTGCTTACATCAATTAAAACAAGGTCTAAGGACCTTATGGCCCCCTATTTCATTTGAGCAAGTTAGGGTCACAAGTTTGTGCTTTGAGCTTTTCAGAAGACCCAGGGAACTCAACTATTGCTCACTTTTATGATGCTGTATCCTCTCCAAACATAGAAAATGATGTCTTTGCCAACGCTATAATTGATAACATTGATCTCAACCCCAGTGCAACAAATGCAGACACATCATTCCATAGAAATTCAAATTTCCAGCATCCTGACAAGGAAACTAGTGGTACATGAGAAAACATCAAAATTAGCAGACGTTTGTCCCAGCGCATGGTCTGTGATTTTTGTGGCACAACGAGGCAAAAGGAGTGAATCAATTTCCACTATTCTAAACAGACAAGAGGGTAGAATGATCAAGAAATTCCACACTGCATCGACAGGACTAAATGAGCCTAATTAAATGTGAGCATTAATTACAGAAGGCCCTGTTGTTCGATGGTTTATATTACATATATATGCATGGGTTAGAAAGTGGGTGACATCAAGAATTTGTATAATGAACGTTTCCTATTTTTGGGCATAAATTGTGGACAATAACATGTTGCTAAACAGGATTATTGTAATTTTACTGTTGTGATTTCACTTTTGTAACTGCTGACCCATGTAGGAATATATTTGATTCACTTAACACTATGATAAAGATGCCAAGGCGTTATATTTTCCTACATTATTTCCTGTGAGATATGATAGGGGAAAGCCCTCCGAATAGTCGACAGACATACAAGTGTTCATTACAAGATGGCTGCACCGGTGTGATAACGGGGCTCGGTATTTCTGGATGTTCTGCCCCCATTAATTGAATCAGGTTGTGTGGCGGTTTTGAGTATTTTTGTAAGAACGCACTCTTGATAAAGAAGAGGGTGTAGGAAGTTAGGATCCTTCTAGGATGGTTACCCCACTTTTTGCCTGGTGTCAGTGTGTTTTTGACTAGCCTGACTGGGATCCTGCTAATAAGGACCCCGGTCACTGTGCTTTCTCCCTAAATTTGACTATGGTAAGTACTTCTGTACTTCCACAATTGGCTACTGGTGTACTCATGTAAGTCCCTGGTATATGGTACTAAGGTACCCAGGGCATAGGTACACAGGGGGTCTCCCATGGGCTGTGGCATGTATTATGCCACCCCTGAGAGACCACTCCAACTGTGACTACAGGCCTGCCATTGCAGCCTGAGTGAGTTGGTGCTTGCACCACTCACAACAGATATAAGTTTCCTTATATCTGAGGTCACTACACTTAAAACCTATAAGTCACCCCTCTGGCAGGGCTTTCAGTCCTGAAGGCAGGGTGTTTGGTTATAAGTGTGAGTGTGCCCTTTAATGAGCAGGACACCCCTACAAACCCCAGAGTCGATTCTCTAGGCTTTGTATGTGCAGTCAGCCAAGGCTTGTTGGCCCTGCACTCCAGAGATCTTCGGGCTACAAGAAGCTCCAGCCTCCAGCATCTCTTCCTGCCAAGTACAGCGTCTTCACTGCATCCTCTGCACCATGGGCAATCCTTCTTGGTGAGCTGCTCTAGGTCCTCTTGCGACTACTGTGCCTTCGGCCTGTGAGTCCTGTTGAGGGTCTTCTTCTGCTTCAGTGGGCTCCTCTGCTTGCTCGGGGTCTGCTCTGACTCTCCTGTTTGTGGTGAGTCCCTTGGAACTTGCTGGTCCCAAAGTTGCTCCTTCTTCTCTTTCCACCACTGTTGCAGCTGCCAAGGCTTGTTGGTGCCTCCGCCGGACACCGACGCCCTGGTTCTCGACTTCCGACGTAGGGCAGCTCGTGCACGGCTCCTGGTCTTCCTCAGTGTTGCCTGGCCCTCACAGCTGCAGCGTCAAGGTCACCATCAACTCACTTGAACCAGCCGTCATCCGTGGGCATTGCTCTTCCCTACCTCCTGGTCACCTCTGAGTGGCATAGACACTGTCCCCTCTGCTTACAGGTTCTTCACTTCAAGAATTCCCCCTTGGATTCCACCGGACTGTGGCAAGTCTTCTCCAGCGGCATCTTTCCTGAAGTCCTTCTGACGTCACTTCGCACCTATGCACCCGGCTTCCCTGGTGTAGGTATCCTGGTTCCTGGGGTATCCACGGGTGGGGTGATCTCCAACCTTCTGTCTTCCACAGGGTTTCTTCGGGGTCTACTGGGAAGGGTCCTTCTTCTCCAAAACTGCAACCGCAACTTTCCCGTTGACTTTTATTGGGCACGCGGCTGTGTTTCCACTCTGCACACACTCTCCGTGGGGTGCCTGGGTACTTACCTTGGGTGGTTCCTTGTGTCCCCAGCTCCTCTGAGTCTCCTGGTCTAAGTCCAGACTTTGGTCGCAGTTCGCATTCCACTTTTTTAATATATGGTTTGGTCTCCCCCTGAAGACCACTGTATTTTGTGCTTACTTACCTATTGCAATTGAAGGATTATTGTGTATTTGTGTTTATATCTCCTGGTAGGAGATATACCAATGTATTAATGAGTGTTGTGTAATAAATAGACATTTTTACATATACACTGTGTGGTTCTTTTTCATTTAACCTACACTACGTGATTAGATCTGGTAAAACTAGCTGCTTAACACTCCTTCAAGATAAGCCTGAAGGCTGCTCTCCACAGCTACCCCTTAGACAGCTTTCGATGGTTGTCTAAGACCACAAAAATCACCTTAAGACCAAAAACTTTGTAATAACCTAACTGATCCACTTCAACGACTCCATGAAAAATGGCAAGTAGAGTTAGGGCCACTTGAGGATGACGAGTGGCAAACCGCGTTAATGTCCCCCCCGTGAGGCAGCCATCACACTCAAATTTCGTCTCATCCAGCTCAAAATTCTGCACAGAACATACTTAACCGAGGCCACTCTTACTAAAATAGGGCGTAGGGAAGATCCACACTGTCTCAGACACTGCAGGGAAGAGGCAACATTTTATCACGTGCTATGGAGTTGCCCGAACATAACACAATTCTGGGGAAAAGCCACACAACATTTAGGAAACGCAATTGGAAAAGATATGCAATTAACACCTAAACTGTGACTCCTCAGTATATGGGACGCCACAGATCTCTCCACAATAGAACAACAATGGGTCACATTCGGGGTCACACTGGTCAAACGCAATATCGCTATGCGATTGGGGGGCCGGCGACGCACCAACATCGAAGGGATGGGCAAACGATATGGACAAATGTATGATTGCCAAAAAGTAGGTTTTTAAAAACAGAGGCTGTCCCAAAAAATGGGATAAAAAGTGGGGTAAATGGAATCTATATAGAGGAGAGATCTGTATCTCCCCATCGACTGAACTGGCAGGGGAGGGCAGGGATAGGTGCTGATAGGCCCGAGAATCTGCACCCCAAGAATACCGTTGCCATGGTGTCTATGAAAAAGGTGTACTGAATGTTATATCCATTACGAATCGTTATTATGACCTGTACTGTTTTGCATTGAAATCAATAAAAAAGATCTGTAAAAAAAAAAAGAAATCACCATAAGGGTTTTCTGGATTAGTGCAAGGTGCTTCACTTAAATAAGTGTGCACCATATACTAAGCCAGCCTCCTACACAGGGGTATAATCCCCTTTTGTGTTTCAAAACGACACAAGTAATGTGAATAGATTTTAAGTGAATGTGATCCATTATCAGATAGCCGCAGTGCTGGTAGAAGTAAGGATCCCATGGTGCATCGGGCGAAAAGGGCAAAGTTAGCTGATTTCTTTGATTTCTACCCGCTTCTGTGGGCCTTGGGCAAGAAATACTGTCAGATGCCAGGTGTTTCAAGCAAAATAGAATACCCCCGTTTTGCTTGCTCTACTAATCCTGAAAGAAGCTTGAGACAAAGATTAGCCTCACTTGTAGCCACCGATTGGGAGTTCCTCTACACAGCTTGTGAGTGTTTGCAGCGGGAGTTCTCAATTGATCTTTAATACAACAAGGCGACTCTGAGCACTCCATTAATGCTCAGGATTTTGTTTCCCAGAAATTTAATTTAAAACTACCTTGGCAGGGACTCATGTAATGGTCAAACCCCTGGTAAGAGTGTGTTGCCATTCATACATGGGGCACCTGATACCGTTAGATATGAAATCACTCACATGGCTTATATGTGCTTTGCAGGGGTTAAATCCTAATCAGAGTGTTACTTGACTGATCCGATCCACAATGATATCTTACTTTTCTCACCACTTTCAGTGGCTGGAATATCAAATAGGGCACAAGCGTGTCATGAGGGGGCATGAGTAGGCTAATTTCATGATTCTCTTAAGCTGCAATGCAATATGAGGGAGATCACCAATTTTTTGGGGGGGTTCACAGATTTTCTATATTGAGCACACAGCTGTGAGACATGTGGTTGCACACAAATGGACATGGGATTCTCAGTTCATCTTGTACAATAGACATATGATAATGGATGATATGCATTAGCAATGTGTGTGATTTACAATGACTGCAATTTTGTCTAAACAGCACCTGGTGGAACGGGTGATAATTCTAAGTGGCATGCGTTTTTATGTAGGCAACATGGGCATCTTTCTGTCAGCTACTAACAAAAGTTAAGGAGGCTGTTTTATCACGCGTTTGAAAAGAATGCGATAAAATGTACAATTTGGTTGATGATATATTTAAATTTTTTACTATTAGATCTCTTGTCTTCTGTCAGTCCTGAAGAGGCCTGGAATGGTAAAGTTCGAAACGTGTCGACCTGTTTTGTACATTGGGAGAGCTAATATAGGAGGAACTTTGATATAAAATCTCAGCGGAAAGGGCTGAACAATTTAATGGACTGTTTTCTAGGTCTGACCATACCTTTGCTACCTCGAGCTGGATTATGGACTCAGAAGATATTGTATGTACAACCTGCTGGATATAAACTGGTTGTTTGGATAGACAAGAAATTACCAAATATTTTAGAATGTATATACAATAGGAGGTGTATTTTCGATGTGTTGTGTATTTATGTACATGTATTTCTTCATCTTATAATTTAAGTCAATAGCGGAATGTCTGTATCAAATGTAACGTATTGTGTATTCTATTAAATGTGATGACCAAGAAATACACACAAGTGTTTGAACAGCGATGTGGGGTGCTATGGTGTCTTAGATAAAGATTTGAAGAAAATAAATTCATAGTTGCGCAAACTAATCAATTTCGGCTTGGGATATAGTAATGTTTTGATTTATCCTTGCGCTTTCCACTTTACGTCATTATGATAACAGCCCAGCTGATGACAGCCCAGTATAGATTGCAGGCAGAAAAGATGATATCTCTTTATGAGGATCCTAGAAGGAGTAGGGCCTTTTCTCATCGATGAACCACACCCTCATGAACCAAAGGGCTGGATGTTTTTAGCAGTAGGCAAGGTCTGAGCTATCAGTGACCCATCTGTTTTAAAGTCTTTCTTTAACTGGATCTGCTCATTTCTTTATAAGCAGTAAGCGGGGTGTGTTATGAGTTACCACTGCAAGGCTACCAACACAGGTGGGTGAGGTTAGGGCACTGGGAAGAATCCTACTTCACTGTCATGGGTAGGTCCATCTCAATACATTGCCTCACAGCCAGTTACTTAGGTGAACCACTGGTAGGGCTCAGGAGGAACTGTGCTCACATCTGCTTCGATACACTTGATGATGTCTCAGAATTTATTGTGGTACTGTCCCAGAATAAATGCACAATACTCATGAGCTACTTACTGTTAGGGAAAAAAGAGGTGCCCCTTTCTGTGGGGAGGATACATTTGAGTAACATTAACTCTAGTGTGAGCCACAAGGGCTTGTATGTGTGAGCCACTAGGGCTGTGTGGATGTGAGCCACAACTGCTTGTATGTGAGACAAAAACTGACTACCTCAGCTTCTCATGTGGAGGCATAGTAACAACCACAGTGGTTCTTCTAGGTTCAATTTTGGAAGGCCTTGCTGCGGAGACTGGATCTGGACCATGTCCCAGTATGGGATAGAACCTGGAAGAAATGGTTCTGGGCAGGATGCACTGGTACTAGGTAAGTTGGTGTGGGAGCCGACACTGGTGCTGGAACAACTTGAAAGAAAAGAAGAACAGCGTCTTCCAGAGGAGAATGGGCTAATGCTGTATCCTTGACTTTCAATTTGACGATCAAGAAGTTTAGGAGGGAATGCCGCTTCAGTTCACAAAAAGAAAGGTGCTTTTACAATTCCACAACCAAGATGAAGCTGGTCTGTGGTCTTTGTTTTACTACTTCAATCTAGCAGGGCTGTGGGGAATCTCGCAGCTTCTGGGAGGTGTTGATTCCTTATAGTGTCAATTATGTAAATGTGCCATTCAATTGGGCCATATCCTGAAAAACATCAGGTCAGCTTTATTCTTACGGGGTCAATCAAGTTCCTCCTTTTGTTGGACAGGTCATCTCATCTTCTCTTCACAGGTTAAAGCAGCAAGGCAACTGCAACGTAGCATGTGTTTTGCTCTGACGTGCAACACCAAGTCTACTGAATGTCCAACTCAATGTGACCAGAGGCCCAGGATTTAGGCCACTATGAAGGCAAAGGGGCGATGCTTGAGTCACCAAAAAGGCTTCCAGAGTTGAGAGTTCAAAGTCTGACCAAATTGAATTGGCCAAAGTGTGAATGTAGTAGAAGCAGGATATCATTGCTAGGCAACAGTCAGTAACACAAAAGAAGGGGTATTTTACCAGAGCAGAGAATACCTACATTGAACAAACGATACCATGTTAGGTGACAGCCATAAACACAGAAATATGGGTTGGTTTAGAGATGAGTCAGAATGGGTGTAATCTACACTGAACAAAGGAAGGAGATAGAAAGCCTCACCCATCCAATGTGTAAGCTTAAATTTGGAAAGTGGATCTTGCCGCAGGGTCATAAAGGCTGTCTTATCTCTCCAAAGGGCTGTTCTTAGGTAGGCCACCATCCATGAATACCTCTATTCACTGGTACTGTCAAAACAACACACAATGTACACTACACATACACGTACTGCACACGTAGATACGCCAGGGACCCCAGTTATGGGGTTATGAACAGACCTTTACAGGATAGAGCTGGTAGGCAGTTTCGCACCAGGGGCACAGGTGAAAAATGCTGTCATGTAGTTTCCACTTTTCAGTAGGAACTGCGCGTTTGTTGGGCAACATAAACGTTGGGATGCTGCAGACTGAATCTGTGAACCCTTTCAGGATATGTTGTCCTATAGACCAGCCAGCTCACTGTGCCACCATGAGTACCCCTAAACCTAGACAGGTAGCAAATGCCTTGGGTAACCACAGAACATGACCACCATGACTGCCCCAGGAATCGTGGTAACAGATCTAAAAACCTTTTGCACTCTCTCAGAGAAATATACAAAGAATACACAAAGGGGCGTTTTCAATATTTATTGAACCATCGTGATTCTTGTATAGAATATATGTGCTGCAATGATCAATAGACAGAAGCAGATAAAAGTGATTAGCAGTATAAGGACAGTAAACAGAATGAATAGTTGTAGGTCCCCATCTTAGTCACAGATTAAACATCCCTCCTCACAGATGGATCAGCAAGCAGCTAGACTGAACTTTCAGTGTGTAGTGACCTCACAATGACAGCAAGTGCTCCTCTGCCTCAACTCGAAAATGCTTGTTTATTTATAACAAAAAGCTTACTTGCTGCCGAGCCCAGACCTTAGTCAGGCTGTTATTGTTTATGATCTATTGATAGCTGCGTTGCCTCATGAACGAATAACAAACAATCGCATTTGCACAATCTATGTTCAGCCCTTGTATGAGATATTCAAGGTGTCGTGATAGTGTTCTGACGAAGTGAAATTTGTCAGCAAATGTAGTTTCATGGAAACTAATCCTGCACAGTCATGCACGCAAATATGTGTCAAAAGTCATTGTGTGAAGGAGAAGGCAACTTAAGAGAACATGTGCATGTAAAATGGCAGTGTTTTTCCCCGGGCCTAACTGAGCTACGTGACACTCACTCCGCGAACATAAGTCGACTAGTAAGCTATCTAACAGGAAGAAAGCTATGTCAATTACTGCTACAGCCTATACATAATTTTTTTTTTTATAATCTATCTAAAAATCTACTTAAAAAGGCAAAAAGCACAGAGCAAGCCATTATTACAAAATGGAAAAGCCAATAAAAACCACATTTAAAAACAATTTAAGATGTTAAAAACAGGCCAAATTAAAAAGTTCCCGCCAAACGAAATAGCCAAATAATTATGTATTCCGAGTGGTAGACAAAACATTTCTGTTCCCAGTAACCGCAGACGATGATTCCAGAGGCACACCCTGGAGCAGGTTTATGGACCAAATGTGTTCCCATCCAGCCCCCACAGCAGCCGCTGAGGGAGTGACCACATCCACATGGAGGTTCCACCGAACCAGAGCCAAGATCCAACTCATCAGGAGCAGAAGAATCCCAGGAAGGCTCGTAGAATGCAGCCAGAAGCAATGGAATAAGTAGTGGACAGCGATACAAATGGGCCTCTAAGGGGTCCATCAGTACATTTATGTCCGAAGGCTCAACCAATTGCGTTCCTAGGCACAAGTCCAAGGCACACTCGAAAGTGCACAGCAGACAGTGGAATACGGGTTGCCCGCAGTGAAGCCAAAATGGCCTAATTGATAAGAACCAATACTCATTCAGTTCCTGAAGCAAAGGTGCATCAAAGCACTGTACCATGCGTTCAGCAGCAGCACATGTGGTAGTGCCAGCTCCATTTGTTCTTAAAATGGGACATCCATTGTGGAGTAGAAAAATTAAAATCACACTCCCGACAATCAGGAACAGCACCAAATGAAGACCTCCGAAGCATGGAGTGTATGGAGGATGGAATGACTCTGAAAACTGTCTGGAAGGTGCTAATCAACTCAGAGCCTATACTTCTAAAAATGTGCGCTATTTCCGCCGTATCAGACATGTTAAAAATGTGGTGCACCAGCTCTCCAAAATGTAGAGGGAAGTTAGTGCGGAGTAGCGAGTGTATCTCTGAAGAGGATCTTGCAACTTGAAGATCAAGCGTATCCTTTGCAGATGTTAAGGCCACATCTTTCAGAATTAGTAAGGCTTTCAGTTTGCTCAGGGCATCAAAGTGCCCATTGGTAAGATTTATCGAAGGCCAAAGCTGTGCCTCCCTAACTGTGCGGGCAGGTGGAAACAGTACTTGCGTACAAGTGACACTGGAAGAAATCATCACCATATAGGCAACCCCTGGTTTCATCCAACAGCAACCTTGATTGTTCAGAATCCGCGAAGCGAAACATCCTTGCATGCTAAGGATCCACTTAAAGTATTCTCACAGTCTGAACCGCTGGGAAACACTTCAGTTTCCCTATTTCGACACAGGAATTTGAAAGGTAATTCCCAATACTCATGTACAAACCCTTCCCCCAACACTTCGTATCAGCCCATTTGGTGATATTGCAGACAGTATTGAAAATAAAATGTCAAAATCGTCAGAGTAATGTACACATGGACTATCCAATCCGCGGATGGTGTTTCAGCAACAATGAAAGGTAACTTCTTTCGTTTTTTTATGTATAACATAGTGTAATTGCAGCCCTTGTAATGCCAAACAATATTGAAGTTCTGTCCACGAGCCATAGCAAAATATTTATGCCACAACTCTGTTTACCCCTTACCCCTTACCACCTTACAAAACAGCAGATACACATGGTACGCAAAGATGCACAATATTGAAGTTAAACTTTTCAGAAACTGCGGCACAAAAAAACAGATGAAAGGTAAAGCTGCCCGGCATCTGCCAGCCAAATAGTATAAAAAGAAAGCTTGAACAGGTATGGGCAAATCCATTTCTGTTTGCTCTTAAAACATTTTTTCTTGCAGTAGCATTTTGACAGTGTAGAGTAAGTAGTATTCTAGGATCAGGGTATTCCCAGTTCCCAAAGGAAGTGGTCATATAGAGGGTGTAGACACCCTAAAGGTAGGTAGCCCATTGGCTACTACTTGTCACTCCCCTATAATGCCCCTAAATTCAGTATTTAGGGGGGAGTCTGAAACCGAGAACTCAGATCCTGCTGACCTAAGAAGAAACTGACACTGAAGAATGGCAAAAGCAGAGAAGACTGTAGAGAGCCCCCGACTTGGCCCTAGCCCCATCGACCTGCCTGCAGCTCTTGTCGAAAACTGCACCAAAGTCGACTCATCCTGCAGTACAGCAACCTCCAAAACCCTGGGAGGACTGCCTGCTTTCGACAAAGACCAAGACCTACCACGAACAGTGGACCTGTTCAAGCAAGGATTCTGACCTGAACAACCGTGAAACCCAACACCCAGTTCCACCCCTGCACCCAACGCCACCGGCCTGAGTCGAAGTGGCCCACCGGTACCAACAAGGTTCCCCAGCGCTCCAGAGCCCGAGTCCATCTTGGGCTGACCCCTCCTGGACTCCCCGACATCGCCTGCCGCCACTGCATGGAGACCTCCTCAACTGCGACCTGTTCCAGTAAGCTGTTTCCGACATCAAAAGACACCCTTGCACCCTTCAGCCCTGGGCCTTGGTGAATTGAACCGAAGGTGTCCCTATGTCCCTAAGCTTCGCAACTTACCTCTCCAGCTGTTGGTTTCCTCCAACCGGCCTCCTGGCCTGAACCTGAAGCTCTTTTCAGATTTTACCTTCTCCATTGATTGGTGTTGGGCACCCGAAGCTGTGTTTGCACCCTGCACCCGGCCGCCTTTGTGCCACTGGTGGTGCATTGTTGGTGCTACTTTGAACCTTGCCCATTGCTTGCCTCAATCACCGGAGATTGGTCTCCCAAGCCGCTGTTACTTACCTGTGAGAAGACTCTGTCCGAATTCCACATTCTCTATTGATTTATATTGGGAGCCCGACGCGGTGTTTGCACCCTGCACCCGGCATGCAAACATGCATTTTACAATGGAAGCTTGTGCAACGGGCGAAAAAAGGCCTGCAGCACAATCTTCCATTGTAAAATGCATGTTTGGAAACATCCCTGCACCGTGTGGCAGGCACCTTACAGTGCCTGCCACACGGTGCAGTGATGTTGGAGGGGGCACCGTAGGTGCCCCCTAGGCCCCATAGCGGAGGGCCAGGGGGATAGGTGCCCTGCTAGGAGCCCCCAATGTCGCTTTACGACAGCCTTTCCATGTCGGAAAGGCCGACATGGAATAGCTGTCAAAAACCGACATTGTAATCCCGACCGCAGAGACGAGGATGGCTCAGCCGTCATTAAAGGGATTACAATTCCTCTCCTCTTCCGACAGGATCTGTGAGCCCGTCGGAAGAGGAGCGGAATCCCCCCGTGGGTTTCCCTCCGTCCGCAGTCATCATAATACGGCGGTCGGAGGGAAACCCTGGATGTCAGGCGGAAAGCAACAGGTAGAAGACATACTTCATTGTTGTTTATTTTTGTCTCTCGCTGGAGAGAGGATGCTTCATTAGTTATTAAAGCTTCCATCTGAACTTCCTGTATGGTAGAGAGAGGAGACAGGTAGCTACTCAGGAGCCGACGTGGCTTACTGGTGAGAATCGGCCACATAGTGTGGTTTGATCAGATAGATGGCGACAAATTTCTTGTCTTTGAGACCGGCAAGAAGCGGAAGAAGCACAGTTCTGGAACCTTCAACAGCCAGGATAGGTACAGGCGCTCTGTAAGATGGCCCACATTTTTTCTTGTCCACAATTTACTCCCCGACCAGATCCCCAACCTGCAGGACCCAGCCAGGCCTCGCCTGGACTATCTTCACTTCTCCAGTGGTGGTGCGTTTTACTTGGACGTTGCTTTGTCCGTCCCAGAAGCTGTTCAGTTCCTGTGAAACAGGCAAACGTTCATTGATATCAAATGGTGTTTCGTCCACCACTATGCTGGGATTGTCGAGGTCTGGGAACCACGTCTTTACCCCCAAACAGGATTTCATAGGGAGTCCGACCACCCAGGGATTTTCTAGGCAGGATATTGGGTGCCCTCTGGACCAAATATAAGTGATGGACCCAACTGCGACCTAAGCCTAGTACCCTAGCTGGTAAAGACTGCTTTAAGTCATGGTTCTTCCTCTCCACTACCGAATTTCCCTCAGGATGGTAGAGGGAAGAGAAATGCAGGGTGACACCAAAACTTCCCATGGCCTCTTTGTAAGCCCTAGAGGTAAACGCTGGACCCTGGTCAGAATGTAGTGGGCCTACTGCGTATGCCCCGATAAACACTAGCAGATCCTTTATAACAGTTCGGACGTCAGCCGACCGTTGTGGTTATGCCTACGGAAATCGAGAGCATGAGTCCACTGCTACCAAGACGTACTTGCAAGACCCATCTCATGACAAAGGGTCGCAATGGTCCAAACAGACACAAGCCAGGGGCTTGTTTGAAATTAGTAAAGGTGTCTGGGGTGGACGCGCCACGGTGGAATCCTTCACTGCTGGCATATGTCACATTTTAGGACAAAGTCCCTGGTCTGTTTGTAAAGACCTGGCCACCAGTAGCGATGCTGCAATAATGAAATAGTAGCAGCAACCCCTGCATGTGCAGATGCCAGACCCTCATGTGCAGCTAGTATTAAACCCATCCTGCGATCAATGTTTGTTATTACTCTATCCCCCACTCCAGGAATGTGAGCCAATGGAATATTTCATGCATCGAATTTGCAGGAGTACTTGACTAGAAAGCCTTTCGGCAGGTGGGTGTCTTTGCAAGCAGCATTGACAGCCACCATGATGTCTCTGTCTATCTTCGTACTTGAACGAGTAATTGCAGCAACTGCAGCAGTGCAAACCTTTGCTTTTGTGGATTCATCAGCCATGGAATTGCCTGCAACGTGTACGCCAGCACGTTGATGACTCAATGTGTGTATTACATAAGTCTGTGGCAAGCAGTCTTTCAGCTTTGCCACCTGTTCCCAAAGCATATTGTGCTTTATTGTGCAACCCTTTGAATCTCTGAATCCATTCTGGCTCAAATAGTGTAGACATTCATTATAAGACTGGACATAGTAGTACAAATCACACACGATAAATGGGCCTTCAAAGGATCAATGGACCTCTCTCCACACCATTTCAGAAACATGGACCACCTAGAGTAATAAATAGATTTGGTGGAGTGTCTCCTGGATGATAAAATAACATCCACCACATCCGGTGGGAGAGAGAAAGAACTCAGGTTGCCCCGTTCAATCTTCAGGCATGAAGGTGCAAGCTCTGGAGGAGGGGTTGTAATACCTGCCCCTGCGAGAGGAGGTCTGCCCTGAGAGGGAGACAGAGCGGAGGGTACGAAGAGAGGTAAAGTAGATCTGTGTACCACACCTTTATTGGCCAATCCAGAGCGATCAAAATGACTAGGGCCCGGTCTTGGCTAATCTTCCTCAGAACTCGAGGAATCAAGGGTATGGCAGGAAACGCGTAAAGGAGTTGCGAGCTCCAATCCAATTGAAACGCGTCCCCCAACGCTCCCTGCATCGGATACTGAAGACTGCAGAACGACGGGCAGTGCGCGTTCTCCTGAGTGGCAAAAAGGTCCAAACGAGGAAACCCCCACATCCGAAAGATGTGATAGACCACCTCCGGTGACCGTGAAGGGAGGGAAGAGAGGCCTTGAGAGCCAAACGTATTGCCCGCAGTTCCGGAAGGTTGATGTGAAGCAACCTTTCCTCCGGAGACCAAAGACCCTTGATTTCCAGATCCCGCAGATGAGCACCCCACCCTAGAGTGGAAGCATCCGTGATTACTGTGGCCACCGGTGGAGGAGGTTGAAAAGGCTTTCCTTGAGACAGGTTGCCAGGCACACTCCACCAAGACAGCTCCGCTGCAGTGTCTCTGGAGATTCTGACCTTTTCCCCCGAGATCTCCATTGTGCTGATACCACTGCCTGCGGAGGCAGCACTTGAGTGCCCTCATGTGCCAGTGTGCATGGTTGACCAACAGTATGCAGGAAGCGAACAGACCGAGCAGGCGTAGAACCTTCAGGACTGGAACAACCGCTCCATCGTGAAACAAAGGAATCATCTCCTAGATGTCAAGAATCCTCTGCGGAGGCGGGAAAGCTCGACACACAGTAGTGTCCAGTACTGCCCCTATAAACAGGCTGCATTGAGAGGGCACCAGGTGAGATTAGGGTACTTTTTTCGAGAAACCCAAGTTGAACAACAGTAACGTTGTTACTTGCAAGTGACGTAGCACCATCTCTGGCGATCTTGCTTTGAGCAGCCAGTCATCCAGATAGGGGAAAACCGGAATCCCCGACCTTCGAGATGTGCTGCCACCACCGCCATCACCTTTGTAAAGACCCGTGGTGCGGAAGTGAGACCGAACGAGAGGACCCCAAACTGTTGAGACCCTACCGTAAACCGGAGATACTTCCGATGCGACTTCAGAATAGGGATGGGGAAATACGCATCCTGCAAGTTGATCGACACCATCCAGTCTTCCTGCAGTGCCTAAAGAACCTGAGCTAGGGTCAACATCTTGAACTTTTCCTGCCTGAGGTAAAAATTCAAAACCCTGAGGTCCTTCTTGGGATCAGGAAATAACGGGAGTATCATCCCTGACCCCTTTCCTGCTCCGGAACCACCTCTATAGCACCTTTCTGCAGCAAGGCAAGAATCTCCTGCTGCAAGAGCAGCAAATGGTCCTCTGAACACCAGCCCTGGCGAGGAGGGTAAGGAGGTGGAAACTCTTGAAAAGGTAGGCCGTACCAATTTTCTACAAGATTCAAAACCCAACGGTCTGAAGTAACCGATTTCCAATCCTGCAGAAAATGAGACACCTGGATCCCTACAGGACCAGCATGCTCCAAGATGGGGGATCTAGAGCTGCTTTCCCGTGGTACCGGTGGTGGGGACAGGGGAGGAGGAGGAAGACTGTTGTCGAGAGGCTCCCCGAGAGTCTACCTTTTCCTCTGTACGACCTGTACAGAGGGTTCTGCTGCTGCTGTGGCTGCTGATGGGCTCGAAAGGGAGCCGCCTTCTCAAAGCCTCGATACCTTTTGTATTAATAGCCCCTGGGCTGGGACTGCAGGCCCAAGGATCTTGCAGTAGCCCTACTGTCCATGAAGCGCAGCAGCGCAGAATCCGCCTTTGTTTCAAACAATCTAGATCCATCGAAGGGTAGATTGAGCAAAGTAGCCTGTACATCTGGTGAGAAACCTGAAGACCTAAGCCAGGCATGCCTCCTGGTAGCCACCGAGGAGCCCATCACCCTGGCGACTGAGTCCGCCATGTCCAGACCCGACTGAATGACCTGACAGGCTGCTGTTTGTGTGTCTGATAGCGCGTCCAAAACATTAACACAGTCATCTTCAGGTAACTTAGGAGATACTTGCTTGACAGAGTCCATCAGTGCATGAATGTACCTTCCAAGCAAACACGTGGCTTTTGTTGACTTCAGAGCCAAACTTGCAGAGGAGAACACCTTTTTGGCAGACTGCTCCAGCTTTTTCGAGTCTCTATCCCCCGGGGTTGTGGGGAAGGATCCAGTCGACTACTTGGAACAAGAAGCCTGAACCACCAAGCTTTCTGGTAAAGGATGGGCAGAAAGGAAAGCTGGATCACCAGGAGCTGGCTTATACGGTCTTGCCACTGACCTAGATACTGCAGGAACAGACAAGGGCTTC
The DNA here is from genome assembly GCA_963921515.1 of Calotriton arnoldi. Classification (NCBI taxonomy): domain Eukaryota; kingdom Metazoa; phylum Chordata; class Amphibia; order Caudata; family Salamandridae; genus Calotriton; species Calotriton arnoldi. The sequence goes on along the minus strand of CAWUFW010005279.1, from coordinate 919,338 downwards.
TGCCACACCTCCATAATCGGCTAAGTCAACGCCTCATTGAAAGGCAGCAGAGGTTCAACAGAAGAGGAAGGAGAATGCAACACTCCAGTCAAGATATTCGACTTCACCTCAGCTGAGGGCAACTGAAGGTCCAACAGGTCAGCGGCCTTCCTGATGACTGAGTGATAAGGGGCAACGTCCTGTGAAGGCAAGGCCTTCGAGAAGAAACTCCCACTCCAGGGAAGTATCCAGGCCACTGGCCTCCCGTAGGCCCTCGAAGTCGTCCACGGAGTCAAGGATCTACCCTTCCTCATGTTCTTGCTGGTACTCCTCTTCCTCCAGCAGTCTTTGTGCTTCTCTCCTGGAACGCTGCTTCGGGTTCGGCGGGGTCGAATCCGGGAAGACATTAGCCCAACACCAGACGGCGCCGGAGACTGAGGTATCGGAGTCGAAAACCTCAGCGCTGGAAACTGCCATGATGAAGTCGTCGGCATGAAAGGCACAAAAGGTGCCTGGGCATACTGCTGGGGATGCCCAAATTAAAGGCAAGCGGACCCACGGGGTCAGACGGCGCACCGGTAGGGTAAAATGACTTGGCAAGCATGCCAAACATCGCATTTAGGAAATGCAACAGATCCGCTCCTGGTCCTGGAAAAGGAGGATAAGGATCCGAAAGCCCTGGTCTGGATCCATCCGAGGCCGTACGGGGGCTGAAGCTGCAGCATTGGAGACATCGGAGCCGGTACAGGCGAAGCTGCAGGAGCAGGAGAAGACTCCCTGGGAGCCGGAGAATCCCTGGGCATCAGCGAATCCCTCGGCGCCGGAGAGTGGGCCAGAGTCACCTGCGGAGAAGGAGTAGGCGATGGCGAGATGGCATCCTTGTCATGACGCCGCTGTACAGGGGAGGCTGACCTCGAAGCCCTGCCCTTCAAAGATCAACACCGAGACCCATGTCTTCTCTTTTTCTTATGCTTTCATTGACTTCGAAGTATGCGAGGTCAACGACTCCGATCTCTTGCAACCCCTCTTCTCCTTTTTCACCTACGCCATGAAGAGTTTCGCCTCATGTTCCTTCAGCGCCTTCGGGTTCATCTTCCGACTGCACGAACACCCTTCGACGTCGTGGTCCGAAGACAGACACCAGAGACAGTCATCGTGGGGATCCATGATAGACATATGGCCCCCACACTCTCTGCAGGGCTTGAACCCCGACTTCTTCGAAGTAGCCATTCTCACTGCAACACGAAGTAGAAGATAAAAACAATGTTATCACATGTAAAATGGAGAGTCCCAGAAAAAACTGTTGCGCGTTGACGGCGCTGAAAAAAGGGAACTGACGCCAGCTTCCGACGAGGTCGTCTTATGGCTCCAGTGACGTCATAAGGAGTCGCGGGCGGAGCCGTGCTATTGTGACGTCCTCGTCGACGTGGGAGAGCTTAGAAAAGAATTTCTGTGGAATGCTGGCGCAGGGGTCATTCAAAAGGTGAGGAATCCATAGGCAGATGTATCCATCAGAATGAAAGTTATTATCATTTTATGTTTTCTCTTCTCGCACTGCTTGAAAGCAGTGAGGAGACGCTCCTCCACCATAGCGGAGGAGGCGCCACTGGTTTGTAGTGTAGAGTCAAATCTATAATCGGCATCTGTTGCGGTGAGTGAGTTAGCCCATTGTATCCATCGCAGATGTAAAGATTTAGTGTTTGGAAAACTTGCTCTGGTGACGGCCTCTATGGTCGGCACCGGGGTCACGACAATAATGGGTTTACCCTGAGGCAGGGTTCGCTGTCTCACCACAGCAGTCTGCACTGCTGTCAGTATTTTTTCTGTAGTTGCAAAACGCATTTCAGCATTGGTGTATAAATGTGATTTATATGCAATCAGTACAGTGTCAGCTTCAGTGAACGGACTGTAGGTATATCCTGATGCCCCCTTGATGATGCGGATCACCAGGTTCGTTGTGTTTACATGTGTGTGTAAGTGTTTTGAAGCTACCATGTCAGCTTATGCGAAACGTAAAGTATTTGTGTGTTCCTGACTCCAATGTGTACTGGAAAAGTCTGGATGTTTAACCCGTTCTGCGTAGTCTGGAATGTATGTTCTGGAAAATGAAGGAATCCCAGTATGGATTATAGTCTTTTCAATGTAGTAGGAGGTTGAAGTAGCGCACATTTCTCTAAGAAGTGTGTCTCAAGGCTTTTGCCTTCACTTGAAAACTCATATCCCAGAAAAAGGACACTGAGATGAGCAATTTTTATTTTTTAAATTAAATTTGTATCCCATTGGGGGGCGCTAGAGGGCGCCAGGCAAGATGGACGCACTTTAGTGTAGCTCGGCCCAGCTGATCACCTATCCGCCAAATATCCGCAGTAAATTACGGCATCCTGACGTCCCCGCCACTGGTGGGAACCACAAGAATTGTCAGAGCCCTACGTGTCGCCAGAAAATCGAAGAAGAAGCTCTGCCTGCAGCGCGGCCAACATGGCGGCCGCCACCAGGCTGTACTGAATGGGAGCCCCAGCCGGTGCACTGCAGGGATAGCGAGAGAAGTTCCAGCGGTACTGAGCCCAGCGTTTACATCGCCGGCGGCTGCCTGTCCCTGTCTCCCTGAGTTGCTTCCTGCGGGGGCTCGAGTTGGATTGGCGGCGCCTGAACGACTTGGTGCCCTCACCCGGCTGATTGCTGCCTGCGGTCTCTAAGAGTGCTGCTTGACTGCCGCGCGGAGCCCAGAAAAATCCGCTGAGCCCACCAGAGGACCTGGACTGCCGCCGCGGGAGATCGTATGTGCCCGCTGCAGGCTGCGGTAGGTGGGGGGCGGCTCTTGCCTAGGCCTACAGCCGCGGAGGTGGTGTGGGCCTGGGCTGTGGGCCGTGTGCGGCCTGCGTGCGTGGTGCGCGGCGTGAACGGCTCACCTGTCCTGACTCCGCTTTAGAATCTGACCGGGAATCTGGCCGGGAGAGTTGGAGAGGTCCCCCCGGTGCGTGCTGTGCGCTTTGCTGGCCCCGTCCCTCGGCTGTTGCCCGGGAGCTCACTCATCGGTGAAATCACACCCGCCGATTGGAAACAGTATTTTGCACCGCGCCGGAGGCTTGTGTTGCCAGCTGAGTGCCCTGTACGCATTGTAGGTGCGGACGGGGGTGCGTGGAGCTGTATTGCTACTGTTTTTCCCCCTGAGGTCCTGTGCCCTGGATTGCTGCCGCCTGAACGACCCCTCTGGGCTCCTGTGGTTCAGAGCTCCCGGCCCTCCGTGAATATTTGCGGCCTGCTGTGTGAGCTGCTCCTGTTCTTGCACTGCGTTGCCTGCCTTACATAGCCGCCTCTCCCGCATCTCTCTATACCGGCTTGGCCCTGTTGGCGGGGGCATAATGGCTGGCATATAACCCCCCTGCGGAAGATAGTGCATCAGAGCTGTTTATTCATTGCCCTGCCATATTCCCACTCCTGGCCCGGTGCCTGGAACTTGCGCTACGAGTGCCTTTGCTTGGCGTCGCAAAGGGAGCCTCCCGCTGCTAGCTAATTGCACTGTTGGAATCCTGCGTTCTGCCCGCTGCTTGAACATTGCGCTATAGGAACCTTTGAGGGGTGCTGCCCCGGTGTCGGAACTGTTATTTTAGGGTTGCATTCTCCACCCTCCATTATGGGGAAGCCTGATAAGTCACAACCCCGCCTCACGTTTGAGGCGCGAAAGTCCGGCAGGGCCCAGCAGAAAGCGGCTTCGGACTCTGAGGCTGATGTACAGGGGGAGGGCCAGCCCAATCTGGAATCCACGTTGCTGGCAATGCAAAAAAGCCTCCAGGCCATCGAGGGTAGCATGTCAACTATAAATCATAGACTGGACCATATGTCTGCGCAGCTGGAAAAGCAAAACGCAAGAATGGGGGAGATGGAACAGCGGGTCTCCACTGCGGAGGACGTTGCCGGCAAGACGCTCAGTATGGAAAAGGTCTTGGCGCTTATACAGGCCAAGAACGAAGATTTAGAGGCCAGGTCCCGCAGAAATAATATTCGGATTACGGGCCTTCCCGAATCCACGAACACTGGTAGGATGGAGACCTTTGTTGAGAATTTAATTAAGGAATTATTTGACCCGAGCACTTGTTCATAATTGAGCGTGACCACCGTTCTTTGGCGGCGCGTCCGATTCCGGGCGCTCCACCTCGCCCTATCATTGCTCGGCTACTAAACTATCGGGACCGCGATGTCATTTTGAGACAGGCACCATTTGTCATCAGGGTAACACACTGTCCTTTTTCCCAGCTTTACTGTTGCTGTCCAATCGGCGCGCCGTGAGTTTGGAGCAGTTAAAAAATTCCTTCAGTCCGAAAGCATTCCATATGCCATGCTGTATCCCGCGCATCTCCGGGTTGGGCAGGAGGGGAACTTCAAACTTTTCACATCCCCTAAGGCGGCGATGGAGCACGTGAAGCTGCTGAAGAGGCGCCGGCGAGATGCCACATCTGAACAAGATGAGGAGGAACTATGATGTTGCAGTGGGCTGGTATTGGGCCTGCTTTATGGGTCATCCTGATTGTGGGACTCACCTTATATGACATGACATTACGTTTACTGTTCTAACATCTATATGGAAATGGTGGGGGAGTTGTCCATTACACATCTGTTGAGATGGATGCCTGAAGATTACGTATTTGCTTTTTGATCTTAGCATAGGTACTAGACCTGATCAGCCACCTCCTACACTGTGGGAGGGCAGTAGCACTCTGATGCCCCCTGTTTGGGAGATCCCCACACTATGCACTTTCTTTGTTTTTCCTTGTTGGGGTTTGTTTAACCAAGCTTGGGATGGCTTTGGCAAGTTTGGTGTGCCGAAGTGGGTGGGGGGTCAGCGGGGGGCGTTGGGTTGGGTACGGTTGGCACTTTCTGATTGCTATCTTTATGCACCCTGGCGATATGCTCTAAATGTTGTATTCCGAACCCATATGCATCTAATGTTTATTATGGCACATGAGTGGAAATTTTCGATTCCTCACTTGGAATGTACGTGGTCTTAACAGCCTAAGAAGATTCGCACCGTGATTGCGTGCCTGGACAGGTTGAATGTTCAGGTGGCCCTGTTGCAGGAGACCCATCTCACTAAGTTTTCTGAACGGAATGTGGGCATGCGGTGGGCTGGGGTGCGGGTAGCTTCCTCTTATTCCTCGTATTCCCGGGGGGTGATGATACTTGTCAAGAAGGGAGTACTATTTCAAGTCCATAGCACAGAGATAGACGAACAGGGCTGGCTGGCTATTGTGCATGGGACGCTTGGAGGCACGAGTGTGCTTTTAGTTAACGTCTATGGTCCGAATGTGGATGATCACCCCTTCTTTGCGGATGTATGGCGTCGCATTTCTGCTTTCCCCACTGCTGAAATCATTTGGGGGGGGATTTTAATACATGTCTGGACGCGAATGTTGACAGAGAGGGGACTGGGGCTGCGCGACATAGGCAATCCACTGATGCACTCCTGGGGATATTGGATGCGGGGAGTCTGCACGACATCTGGCGCATGAGGCACCCTGGCGCCAGGGAAAGTACTTTTATCTCTACTGTTCATGGCACGTGGTCCCAATTGGATTATTGGTTGTTGTCGGAGGCCGTTTGCACCTGGGTGGTTGACGTTCAGCATTTGGCCAAAACATTGTCAGATCATTCCCCTGTACTCCTTGAACTAAGGGTTCCCGATTGCGAAAGGCCCCCGTTCTCGTGGCGGTTGCAACCGTCATCTTTGACAGATCAGGTTTTTAAGCATATAGTTGGTGAAGCCATTCATAATTACTTCAGGGAAAATGAAGGGACGGTTGGAAATATGGGGGTTCTTTGGGAAGCGTTTAAGGTTACAATTCGGGGGGTCTGTATTGGAGCACAGGCTGGGGTCCTCAAGGACCTGCGCCGCAGAATTAATAAGATTGCTGGGGAAATAGCTGCTTTGGAGCGTGACTACGCTCGAAATCCCGTCCCCGAAACACTGTCTGCGATACGCGACCTTATATCGCAGCACAACGAGACAGTGGACCAAGAGATGGTGCATAGATCTCGTCGGAGCACTGCTCGCTATTACGGGGAGGGGGGACGCCCTAGACGCTCGCTGGCGCAGAAGTTGGCGGCTCCGCGTAGTCAGGCCTATATTACCGAACTGCTGGACAGGGAGGGAGTGGCGCACTTTGGCACTTCAGAAATTAGCAGAGTGGTGCTGGATTTTTACTCAGATCTGTATGGGGACCGTGTACAACCATCTGCGGATGAAATCAATGCCTACTTAGATGATGTGGCACTCGGTTAGTTGTCACTTGACCACCGAGAATACCTCATGCAACCGTTTGACGTCGAGGATGTTAAACTGGCTATTATGTCGCTCCCAACTTGCAAAGCGGCAGGACTGGATGGGCTTCCTAGCGAGTTTTATAAGGCCTATGCGGATGACCTGGTGCCGCGACTGCTGGATGTCTTTGCTGAGGTGTACGACTTGGGAACACTACCTCCCTCCCTTAAGGAGGCCCTACTTGTAATGCTTTTGAAGCCTGATAAGGAGGCAAATGTATGCGACTCCTACAGACCCCTCTCTATTATTAATATTGATGCCAAAATATTGGCAAAAATGATTGCCACCAGACTTCAGCCATTAGTTCCCAAACTTGTCCTCCCAGACCAGTCGGTGTTCATGCCCTCCAGATCCACAATGCACAACCTCCGCACAATTTTTTCTACATTACACTATTTTGAGCAGGATTTTCAGGCGGTGGCCGTGCTCCTTGACACGGCCAAAGCTTTTGATTCTTTCCAGTGGGAGTATATGTTTACCGTCCTGCTGCGGATGGGCCTGCCACTGTTCTTTTTAAAATGGATTCACCTCCTGTACACTGCACCAGTAGCACGAATTTATGTGAATGGCTTGGTCTCCAACGCCTTCCTCATCAAACGTGGCACGCGGCAGGGCTGCCCCCTGTCGCCCATGCTCTTTGCGCTCGCGCTGGAGCCGATGGCGTGCAAGCTGCGACAGCGGCACGCTCAGGCGGCGCTGCGGTTTAGACGGCGGCCCTTGGTGGTGTCTCTGTATGCGGATAACATGCTGCTCTACGTCCATGAACCTGCCACATACTTATCGGAACTATTACGAGAGTATGTTAAATTTGAAAGATACTCGGGCTTGGGCATCAACTGGGCTAAGTCTACCGTGTTTCCGCTGACAGCTGGCACCAAAGAGATAGAACTAGACTTTCCCTTGAAGTGGTCGTTTGATCCGGTGAAATACTTGGGAATATGGCTACGCAGGGACCCTGAGGTGGTGATCACGACTAACTATGGCCGTGCCGTTAACACGATTACAGATCAAGCTGCACGCTGGGCTAAACTACCTCTTTCCCTTGCGGATCGCATAGCGGTCATAAAAATGACTTTTTTTACCCAAACTCCTTTATTTGTTCGTCAACATACCCATCCGTTTGAATAAAGCGATGTTTAATATGCTGCAGTCGACCCTTTTAACGTTTGTCTGGGGGGGTGGGAAGCCCCGTTGTAGCTGGAGTGTGTTGGTTCAGCCGTTTGAGCGCGGTGGTTTTGAGGCCCCTGATAAGCGCTTGTATTACTTATGTGCACAGGCGCATTTTGCGCATTTCTGGTATTATCCACAGAGGTTCCAGCCGCATACGGCGGTTGAAGCAGACTCCGTGCTCCGGATGCCTCTGGTGGCAGCTGCCTTGATGGGCGGCAGGGGGGGGGGCTCGCGAGCTGAAATTAGTCCCGTTAACTGCACGGCCTGGGCGTGGAAAACCCTTGCCAAAAGAGCGCATTTGGACTATCTATATGCACCAGCACTGGCGCTTGCCGCGCACCCTGATATCTCTGCTGCACAAGAACCGGCGGCCTTGAAGACACTGGGGGATTACTCAACTTGGCGATTTATATAAACAGGGCCAATTCCGGACACTGTCGGACCTGCAGAATGGGCGTGACACAGGTCTGATGCTGGGGTTCACTTATGTGCGTGTGCGGCAGGCAATTCGAGACATTTACCCTGCATATCCGGCCGAGCCGCGCACGTTGCTGGCACTGCGGGCAGTGCTAGCGGGGGAGGACCGCAGGGGTCTGATCACCAAACTATATAATGCGTCCCTTCGGGAAGCAGATCTCAGTGAGTCCCCCTCTTACAATAAGTGGAATGCTGTTTTGTGCTCTACACTGTCACTAGATGCCTGGAAATTCTGCTGTACATTAACTGGGCGCTTAACGGCAAATTGCAACCTCCGCATTATCCATTTTAAATACGTGCATCAGCTCTACTATACACCGCTTCAATTGCGAAGGTTTGGCTTGTGTGAAAGTGTGTGCTGTGTGCGCTGTGGGCAGGCTGACGCGGATTTTATGCACCTAGCCTGGCATTGCGCTGGTATACATAACTTTTGGTTGCAGGTCACGCAAGTGTTAACTGAGATTGTAACGGAAACGGTAGGGTGCATGCCTGCTATATGTCTGCTGGGCTGGGTACAGAAGATTAAACCCTGCAATAGGCGGCTGGTAGCCATTTCCACCTTGTTTGCCAAGCGGGCTGTAGCACAGTGTTGGGGTGCAAAAACTGTACCGACGGTTAAGAGGTGGATCCGTGATTTAATCTATTGTAGGGAACAATTGGGAATCTACGCGGAGGAGCTGCCTGCGGCCTCTCGCCCTAAGGACTTCTGGGCTCCCCTCTCTGGGTACCTTCTTGCAAATCCAGACTTGACATAACTTCCTGTACTAACGAATTCTTTATATGTGCTGGGTGCGATGGGACTGTTACTGAGTATTGCCATGTGTCACAATGTATTACTACCAGGTGTATCAGACGTATGTATTACTGCCGGGGTAGGGGGTGGGGCATGGGAGGAGGGCTTGTTGCTGCGGGTTGTTTCTTTGAAATGTAAAATGGCTTGTAAAGATATATTTGGCACAGATGATTCGTTGAGCCCTAATTTTGGGGCGTTTTCTGTTTTTTGCTATTACTAGCTGCTCAATAAAGATACTTTAAAAAAAAAAATTGTAGCCCATTTGTGCAAACCCCAGAATTATGCAATCTACTTTTGACAAGTGTTCCAAGAGGTCATCATCCGTCGGATATATGTCATAGGACAATGCCTGGTCATCAAAAGTTTGTAGTACCTCTATTACTCTAGCTGAAAACAGCCTGGGGTTATTCTTAAACCCTTGTGGCAATCAACAGAATTGCTTTTGTGAGCCTAGTGCCAAGAAGGCGGTCAGATATCTGCTTCCAGGCACTATATTTTGACAGACAAATTCATTCGACATATCAAGTGTTGTTCTGTATTTTTTCCGCACTATGTTATTCATTAGTGCGGCACTGTATGCATTTCATACTGCAAATGTGCAAGTAGCTGTGTTCAAGTGTCTGTAGCCTAATACTAAACGATATGAATGATCGGGTTTCATCACAGGAAACAAGGGATTAATAATTGATGAGGTACAACTTTCTATTACACCTTCAAGTTGTTGGAGGATTTCCTTAACTTGTTTTTCAGCTTCATGCTTAATAGGATATTGTCTTTAAAGTTGTGGGGTTGTCCTCAGTGATATTTCATGGTAAGGGGAACCGTCATCGCACTCCACATGGTTGCGGCATAACGCAGGAGCTAGCGCCCATTCCTTGACGTATGAATGTTTAACTGATTCTGGAACGAGGTCGGAAAAGGATGGTAAAATTACAGTTTCTCCGTTTGGGGAATCCCTTACGAGATCAGGTGGTCAATCCTTTTCAGCCAAAAAAATATTGTAACTGTGAGTTAAGTCCTCCCAAAAGAGAACATTAGTGTTTCTAGGTATGTCCCCCTCCAACTGGAGTTGTATTTCGTATAAACAATGTGGGATACTTACCCTAGTATTCAGTGTTTCCACTGTGATATACTCACTCATCGCTACCCTTACCAGACAATCCATCAGGTTCTGGCGAACTATCGTGACTTCTGCCGCGCTGTCCAGCATGGTCCCTGCCCATTCACTGCTCAAAAGCAGTGTCTTCAATATCGGGGTCATGCCTGACCTTAAGTCCGGCTGCCTTCTTCTTTTTGAATTGAGGCTTGCAAGGTTTCGGTCTGTGGAGAGGTGTGGTGCAGCGGCCAGGGCAGCTGACTTCGGAGCACAGGGTTCACGGTTCGATCCCCGGCTCCGGCGGCAGCTCAGCTCAGCACCATGTGACTCTGGGCAATAGCTCACTTAATTTCCACTACGGCCCCCAGCGCCTTGAGACCCGTAAGGGTGAGTAGCTGCGCTATATAAAAACGGACTTACATTTCTTCCTCTTTAATGATGTAGTCAGATGATATTTGTGAGTCTTTCTTCGGTTTCACATGCTCCGCCCATCTGCACTTTGACTGCCCACCTCTCTCCGAGCACTTATCGGATGACTTCTGAAAGGAACGAGACGAACCTGTATCAGTATCCTGATACCCGTCAGGCGGTCTAATGTTATAACGGTTACGCAGGTTATAGCGCTTTTCAATGGTTTCCTGTGTAGAAGACCCACCCCGTGATTTTATTTTTTCTTTGTTTTTCTTATTGTCCCACTTCTTCTTTGTAGAAGAGTCGGGTGATTGCATAGTTATCCTTTTCAGAATTATTCTTTAATTGTAGTTTACCAGGTCTGGCTCCCAAATTATCTCTACCCAGCGTAGCATAGGTTTCTTCGATAATTTAGGTAATTCATGCTCCTGTTGTGCCGGAGCCAAATCCCTTAGGCGCTGGAGTATAGCCAACGTTGCTGCTTCCCCCTTTATGTTACTCACCATATTGGCGGATACCGTTGCAAACTTGTCAATCAGTTTCATCCCCAAATCCAGGGCAAGTGCAGTATCGTACTCATTCTGGATCTGTTTAGGCACTTCAGGCAAAATAGCCAATGAAGGAGTACCGTGAGTTCTGGTATATACTACAGCAAAGACTATAACCCAAGTTGTGCAGTCTTTCACAGGGGAAGCCATCCCTATCGGTAAGCAAATTGTTAATATTTTGTGTTTTTTCTGCGGTCCCATGGGGGACCACTGCCTCAAGCTGGTTTGTTTTTTGTGCAATCTAGAACTGAATTTCCTCCTGTCTGATGGGAACCTTACCCATGACTTCATTCAGTGTTTGTGGGATGCAACCCGGGGTAGCTAATTGTGGTTGTGCAGCCTGAGTAGTCTGCGCAGCGTTAAGTGTTAGTGTTCGCACAACGAACTGTGTCGAGCATCTGTATATTGTTACTAAACCTTTGTGTAGTGTCCGCACCTGTGCTGCCGATAAATTATCAACATTAGGATGCAGTATGTATCCGGCTAAGACTGGCCATGTCGCTCCCTCATTGCTAAGGGGACCGAGTCTAAAGTTTTGTGTTGTGTGGGGAAGGGTGCCATTAAACCAATTTATATGTTTTTGGTATGTTAGAAGTATCTCTATTTCTTCGTATGGTGTATAATTGTCTGGTACTACCTCCAGTTTATAGGTGTGAAATAATCGTTTTGTGTTGTTTGCAGCAAGGAATGCAACCCAGGAATAGAACACCACTGTCCTCTATGTGTCGTGAGCCTCAACCACGAAAATGACATCTCCACCCGCAAGTGCAAGACCATGTGGTAATAGTTTCTCAGTAACCGCATGTCTGCAGTTCTTGGCTATCATAAGTGCTGTATCTTCTGACATTATTCTAAATGAAATGCAGTGAGGGTAACAAAATGGGAATAGATAATTTGAAGAGTTCAAGCTTTAACAATATACAGCCAATACAAAGGATTTACCTACTCAGCTGAGGAGGACAGTCCCTACCACCACGGACATCTCCGGTTAGGAGATAAATAGGGGTCTCTGAGGGTGCACAAGAGAACTACTCAGGCGATCCATTAAAGGAGAACCCAATCTACCAACGTTGGCGGCGCCATGTCATGTAGTTTTCACTTTCTAGTAGAAACTGCGAATTTATTGGGCAACAAAAACGTTGGGATTATGCAAGACTGAAGCTAGCTCACAGTGCCATCATGAGTACCCCTAAACTTAGACAGGTAGCAAATGGCTTAGGCAACCACAGAACATGACAACCCTGACTCCCCCAGGAATCATGGTAACAGATCTAAAACTCTTTCATACAGTCACTCGTGGTCTCACTCTCAGAGAAATATACAAAGAATACACAGAGGGGCGTTTTCAATATTTATTCAACCATCATAATTCTTGCATAGAATGTATGTGCTGCAATGATCAATAGACAGATGCAGATAGAAGTGATTAGCAGTATAAGGACAGTGAACAGAATGAATAGTTCCACCATCTTGCTACAACAATGTATATATGTGAGCATATAAAACAATTTATACATATATAGCGTACTCCTACCATGCGTTCCATAACCTAGATGCCTAGGGTACGTGTGTTCTGCCAAGAATCCCCTATTGAATGATCCAACCCCGTTACCTGAAGGGAAAGTATGTAGGTCCCCGTCTTGGTCACAAGTTGGACATCTCTCTTCGCAGAGGGATCAGCAAGCAGCTGGGCTGAGGTTTCAGCGTGCAGTGAGCTCGCAATGACAGCAAGCGCTCCTCTGCCCCAACCTAGAAATACTTGCTTATTTATAACGAAAGGCATCCTTGCTCCCGAGCCGAGACCTTAGTCAGGCCGCCATTATTTATGATATATTGATAGTTGCGTCGCCACATGGACGAATAACAAACAATAATATTTGCACAATGTATGTTGAGACCTTGTACAAGATGTTCAAGGTGTCGTGATAGTGTTCTCACGAAGTGGAATTTGTCAGCAAAGTAGTTTCATGGAATCTAATTGTGCACTGTCAAAATGTCAAAATGCTTAGTGTGAAGGAGAAGGAAACTTAGGAAAATGTGTGCATATAAAATGGCAGTGTTTTTCCTCAGGCCTAACTGAGCCATGTGACAATGCACGTGAATAAGTAGGTAGGTAAATTTATATTGTGCCAAGTTATTTAAAACTATAACTATATAACATAAAACATCACATGCAGTAAAAAAAACAATAAAATCAAATAATGTCACAATTCATCAATTCATGCAAGCGCCCTACAATAGCGGTAAAAACAAGATAAAATCCAATAATATCACAGTTTGTATGTTCATGCATTGTGCCGTTCAATCAATTCATCCGAGAAACATAGACATTGAATAAATGGCTATTATGCATAGTGACTCCACTCAGAAGCACAAATCGTGTAATGCATTATGCCTGCCCAGCCTGTTTCCCACTCCATCTAAAATAAGTGCCGCTGCTGACCAACAGGCAATGAGTAGGGAGCAAAACACTGTCCTATCGGGCTAAAGATAGTAAGGAGGAATGATCATGTAAATTACAGGCTCTATGCAATTTTGTAGGGCTTATGACCAGCCTATTTCATAAAGTGCAATATACAGCGGCCTCTGGTAATAATGATTGCATGAATAACAGACTCTATGCAACTTTGTTGGGCCTATGACCAGCTTAATTAGTAAACTGCAATAAACAGTGGCTTATGGCCTAATAGTGGTGGCTTGTACAAGTTCTAACTTGCCTTGAGGGACAGGCTCTCAGCCTGCTTGAAGACGAGCCCACATATGATTTAATAAAATACTGGGGCTCAAAGGACTCCCGCCCTGATCATAAAGTACCGGATATAATAGAGAGGGGCTTGCCGCCTCATCCCCGCTGGTCCTAGCCAAATATTTTAGACGGGATATAATGCAGAGTTTTGGCTTAGAGTTGACAGGCCAGACCACTCTTTCAACTGTCTGTAGAATCCAAATTCAGTAACATAAACTCTTCCCTGAGGTATTTCATGCACCTGGCCGAAAGCTGTACATTATCACCACTCAAACATGCAATAACAGTGTGGTTGCATTGAGTGATGCCCAAGCGTTGAAATATTGGCTTTAGCCAATAGCACCTTCAATCAATCAATCAATCACGGCATTTATAGAGCGCGCTACTCACCCGGGAGGGTCTCAAGGCGCTGGGGGAGGGGGTAAGTTACTGCTCGAACAGCCAGGTCTTGAGCTGCTTCCTGAAGGAGAGATGGTCCTGGGTTCGCCGAAGGTGAGTGGGGAGGGAGTTCCAGGTCTTGGCTGCCAGGTAGGAGAAGGATCTTCCTCCGGCGGTGGTTCTGCGGATGCGTGGTACGGTGGCGAGGGCGTGGCTGGTTGATCGTAGCTGGCGTGTGGGCGTGTAGAAGGTCATGCGGTCGTTGAGGTACTTTGGGCCCAGGTCGTGGAGGGCCTTGTGTGCGTGGGTGAGGAGTCTGAACGTGATTCTCTTGCTGACGGGGAGCCAGTGCAGGTCTTTCAGGTGTCCGGTGATGTGGCTGTGTCGGGGGATGTCCAGGATGAGTCGTGCGGAGGCGTTCTGGATGCGCTGGAGTCTTTTTTGAAGTTTGGCTGTGGTTCCGGCGTAGAGGGTGTTCCCATAGTCCAGTCGGCTGGTGACGAGTGCCTGGGTGACGGTCTTCCTGGTTTCAGTGGGGATCCATCTGAAGATCTTGCGGAGCATGCGCAGGGTGTTGAAGCATGAAGATGAGACGGCGTTGACTTGTCTGGTCATTGACAGGGAGGAGTCCAGGATGAAGCCCAGGTTGCGTGCGTGGTCCGTTGGCTTGGGCGCGGTGCCCAGGGCCGGGGGCCACCAGGAGTCGTCCCAGGCGGAGGGTGATGAGCCCAGGATGAGGACTTCCGTCTTGTCTGAGTTCAGTTTAAGGCGGCTGTTCCTCATCCAGTCGGCGACGTCTCTCATCCCGTCGTGTAGGTTGGCTCTGGCGGTGGTGGGGTCGTTGGTGAGGAGAGGATCAGCTGGGTGTCGTCGGCGTAGGAGATGATGTTGAGGTTGTGTTGGCGTGCGATGGCTGCGAGGGGGCTCATGTAGACGTTGAAGAGGGTTGGGCTGAGTGAAGATCCTTGTGGAACGCCGCAGATGACTTCGGTGGCTTCAGATCTGAACGGGGGAGGCGGACTCTCTGGGTTCTTCCGGCGAGGAACGAGATGATCCATTCCAGTGCTTTCTCTCGGATTCCGATGTTGCTGAGGCGCTTCACTAGGGTGCGGTGGCAGACGGTGTCGAACGCCGCGGAGAGGTCCAAGAGGATGAGGGCAGCTTTTTCCCCGTTGTCGGTTAGGGTTCTGATGTCGTCGGTGGCTGCGATAAGGGCGGTCTCGGTGCTGTGGTTGGCCCGAAACCCGGACTGCGAGGGGTCGAGGGATCCATTCGTCTCGAGGAAGGCGGCAAGCTGTCTGTTGACGGTCTTCTCAATGACTTTGGCCGGAAACGGAAGGAGCGAGATGGGACGGTAGTTCTTGAGGTCGGTGGGGTCCGCCGTTGGTTTCTTCAGGAGGGACGGCCTTTTTAAAGCAGGACAGAGGCAGATTACTGTCAGATATGAGTGATTCCTGCCTAAAGTTGGATCATTGACAATTATGATTGGAATAGCCTTGTAAGCGCCCACATGTATTGCTTTTAAAGAAATTAGCCCGCATCACATCCTCAAAAGGACCTTTTTGGGGGCAGATTCATGAGGCTGGAAAGATTTAGGGCTTTTCCCTGGCCTTGGTAAGACGGCATACAGAGGTCTGCATGGGCCTTTTGCACTAGCTCTTGCAGGTCTTCGTCCCTCCATATTGTTTTTTGCGTTTTTGACTCCGTGCACAGGGATTAGAATCACGCTGCCACCACTGCCTGGGATGAGCGGGCCGTAGCTAGCCCTACTCAGATTCGGGGTTCACTTTGAGTGACTCCATGTTTGAAGAGTAAGACTTTGCTGGTGAAGAGCATGGTAAACACGTGTCCCACGTTGCTTGCAATATGTTGAGTTCAGTGGAATAAAAATATGGGACAGGCCAGAAAAAATATATCTGGAAGGGCAGTACAGCTTTTCAAAGACACAAGGACTCTTTCCAGCCACAGAAAAAAAGTTTTTAGAAAAAACTGTAGTACCGTGGCTCTGAGATACAGTCACCACATGCAACTCAGGAAACCATTGGTTGTGCCTTGAATAAAACATATAAACATATAACAATAGATAAAAGTATTTTTTTTAATATAATTTGATATAAAACCCACCTATGCCTTTTCAGCATAATTCTTACGTTTGGAGTTAGTTTAATGCTACTAGCGAGCTCGCCAGCACAAACATTAAGACAACAACTGCCAAACAACAATTCAAAGTATGAAAACAAAAGCATTTAACAGCAAGCTACTGATGGTCGGTTTCCAATCCTTCTTACCAGAATCTGCCTTCTTGTGGTTGCTTCTGTCGGCTCAGCTCCCTCGCACTTGCACAGCAGCTTACAGGCAACATGGCGCACTGCAAAACAAAGAGCCCATGCTCATTCAACGCTGCACAGTTTGTGCGTGAGCTCGCAGTCAGCTGAGCCATACTTCAGTACCGACGGAGCACTGAAAGGCTCTAACCGGAGACGCGCAGAACAGTTCCTGCGCCTGTAGGCGGCTCGTTAACTTGGAAGTGGTATGCGCAGCACCGGAATCTGACTGAGCAAGGGACTCCTCTCAGCTTTGGAGGTTTCGGGAGCTCGGCGGAGGTGGCCACTCACTTCACGTCTTCATCTTCACCACTCTCTCTTTACCTCCATCTCTACCTATCTCTAAATCTTGATGAGCCTCCTGCTCATTATTTCAACTATCTTTACGTGACCAACACCATGTCTCTCACCTCTCTCTCAATACAGCTCTCTCCTCCAGATTCTCTATCTCTATCATCTCTCCCATTCCCAGCATTTACCGCCCTTTACCCTCTCTCTTCCTCTTACCTTTCTCCGTACCTCAGATCTTTCTCCCCACCTCCTTCTCTATTTCAACTTACCCTCTCCGCCTTATCTCTATTTCTTTCGCTCTCACTGTACCCTACAATTCAAAGTCGCCTGTTCCACCTCATTTTCACTCTCACCTCTTTCTCTGCTACACCTGTCTCTCTCCGTCATCGCTTTTCTCTCTCCACCTCCTCTATTTCTGCCTTTCAGAATCCCTCTCCGACTTTCTCTATGCCTCACTTCTCTCTTGACCTGACCGCTCTTTCTATCTCTTGCCTACCCCTTTTTCTATCTTACCATTCTCTGTACTTTGCATCTTTATACTTCTCCCACTACCTCACTTTCCAACCTCTATCCCTCTACCTCTCCCTCGCTCTCAATTTTGTACCTCTCTCTAACCAACTACCAAACCTCACATGTCCTACCTCTTTCTGTCCTCTTCCTCTTTCCGCCTCTGTATATTTTTTGTGACTACCTCACCTTTCTCTCTCTGCCTTAATTATCTCCTTACCTCTCCCATCTTGCCACCTCATCTATATTTCCACTTCCTTTCTCCATCTACTTCACCTCCCTCACTTTACCATTCTCTTTACCTCTTAATCCGTCTTCTGTTTTCCACCTCTTACTATTTCTCTTACTCAATAAATAGAGTAGAAGGTCACTGTCTAGCTAAAGAAGTGTACATATAGAAAGAGAAGAGGAAGGACAAGGAAGGAGAAAAGAACTAAACAAAATGATCAGATTTCATCCTACAAAAGGTGAAAAAACTTTGATTTTCACTGTGTCGGGAGAATGTTTGTATTTATAAGGGGATATATTTGGGATTACGAATATTTGGAAATTAAAGTCACAATTTCAACGAATATAGACATATGTTTTCTTTCATTGTAATGTACTGGCCCCCAGAACATCAACGAAGCCACCCTTACCCTGTCTTTCCTATGATGGGCAGAACAGACTTATAAGACACTGTTTTTTCTCCAAAATGCTACTGCAAGAAAAAATGTTTTAAGAGCAAACAGAAATGGATTTGCCCATACCTGTTCAAGCTTTCTTTTTATACTATTTGGCTGGCAGATGCCGGGCAGCTTTACCTTTCATCTGTTTTTTTTGTGCCGCAGTTTCTGAAAGTTTAACTTCAATATTGTTTGGCATTACAAGGGCTGCAATTAGCTAAACATTCGAAGTAAATTCAAGGTTGTTTCCTAACAGGCCCACGCAATCTTTCTTGCCTGTTGCTCCAAAAACCTTTAAGATGGCAATGGTCTTCTAAGAAGAAAAACGTACATTCTAATGGCCCCCTTAAGTGTCTGCTATTGTTTTCTACAACATTTAAGGGAAGTAGAATGACTTACACTTTGCTCTCTCTTCGTTGGGGATAACTGGACCGATTATTTTTGTCATCCCCCAGTTCCACAAGTTTATTGCGCATTCTTCCACCTGCAAGAAGAAAAACATTTGATTATGATGTATTCCTTATCACACATCAACAAATTAGTCAGATTCTATTAAATTGCTCTATGGCAATTATACATTATGTTACTGAGGGTAACGTTTAATATGAAGACAAGTTCATGGTAAAAGTCTGACTGCTTCTACAAGAGTTTCATGAATCGGGGAAAGTTAATTTCCTGCTCATACACTGGTTTCTTTAAAAAATCCAGTTTGATTTACCTGAAAAATTAGGTGGCAAGAACACACGATTTTTCTAACTTACATAGATACACATTAATACCATCAATAGTATCTCCTTCTAAACTGATATATTTTGCTAATATTTGTTGTAACTGGCACTTTCTGGTCGGCTGAGGTGAGGCGCTAGCCAGGCAGAACCTACCACTCCCGTCAGGTTTGGGTGATTACACACACTGTAAAACCTGCGCTCACCCTTTGGTAGCGTGGCACTGAGCAGTCAGGCTTATCACAGAGGCAATGTGTAAAGCACTGGCACAGCACTCACAATAAATATACTCAGTGTCACAAAAGAGACTTAACACGTGATGTATGTAAATAACGTTTGCATTAAAGAACAAGTTACTTACCTTCGGTAACGATATATCTGTAAGAAACATTAGTAGTGATAGATTCCTTACCTTAGAATATCCCCAGGCGTCAGACTGGATCCGGAAAGTTTTCGTCAGCAGTACCCCTGCGCGTCGGGTAGGTGGCGTCGTGCGGCTCCGCGTCCGTCGTGGTCGCCGAGATGACGTCGCGGGCGCTACTTAGATGCCGCCCACGCGCGCTGACGTCAGTTCTGTACATGACTTTCCACGCCAGGAACGCAGAGCCATGCAAGATACTGACCACTGGTGCATTGAAACTAGGGCCCTGAAAGGGATGACCTTAACCCTAGAAATCAGTTTGCAGAACGGGGAGGATGGGTGGGGCGGTAAGGAATCTATCACTACTAATGTTTCTTACAGATATATCGTTACCGAAGGTAAGTAACTTGTTCATCTGAAAGAAACACATAGTGATAGATTCCTTACCTTAGAATAGATACCCCAGCAATACCAACCCCGGTGGTGGGTCTGCGAACCAAGATCACACCAGAAAGTCACGGAGAACAGAACGGCCAAAGAAGCCGTCTCTCCGGACTTGGCTGTCCAGGCAATAATGCTTAGTAAATGTGTGCAGCGAGGCCCACGTGGCTGCCTGACAGATGTCTTGCAGGGGGACACCACGTCCCAATGCAGTAGTGGCTGCAGTAGCTCAGGTGGAATGAGCACGCAGCCCCACTGGAGGTTCTTTTTTAGCCAAAGAGTAACAGGCTTTGATACACAAGACAACCCAGCGGGAGATAGTTCTCTTGTGTACCGCCCGACCTTTCTTGGTGCCAACGTTGCCAACAAAGAGCTGATCATGCACCCGGAACTGCTGTGTGCGGTTGAGATAAAATGAGAGCGCACGTTTTGGGTCCAGACGGTGGAGCCTCTCTTCCTCTCTGGAAGAGGCGGAAAGAAGGTGGGCAAGGTAATAGTCTGCCCAATGTGAAAGGCCGTAACCACTTTTGGCAAAAAGGAAGGACGGGGCCTGAGCACAACCTTGTCCGGATGGACTGATAGGAAAGGAGGCTTACAAGAAAGAGCCTGGAGCTCACTCACTCGCCTAGCGGAGGTGATGGCCACCAGGAAGGCAGTCTTCAAGGTCAAGAGACGAACAGGACAGTTGTGAAGGGGCTCAAAGGGAGCACACATCAAGTATGTAAGAACCAAATTCAAGTCCCACTGAGGCATCACGAAAGGAATAGGAGGAAAAAGGTGTGTAATGCCTTTGAGAAATCGATTTACAACAGGGGACTTGAAAAGAGAAGGGTGATCAGGGAGCCTGAGAAAGGCCGAAATAGCAGAAAGGTAGCCCTTGATAGTGCCCAGAGCAGAGCCCTGCTGGGCCAAAGAAAGAAGGAACAGTAGTACTTCAGAAAGAGGGGCAGAAAGGGGATCCACAGCCTTTGCTGTGCACCATGCCACAAACTTGTTCCACCTGCAGGCGTATACCACTTTAGTAGAGGTACGCCTGGCTGCCAGAATGACATCACAAACTTAAGGAGGCAAGTCGGAAGGAATCAACTGCCACCGCTCAATCTCCACGCAAAAAGGTGGAGGCTGGACAGGTTCGGGTGGAGGACCGTCCCCTGCTGCTGCGACAGAAAATCCTCCCGAAGAGGCAGTCTGATCGGAGGATCGATGCTCATACTGAGTAGCTCGGGATACCATACTCTTCGAGCCCAGTCCGGGGCCACAAGGATGACTTGTGCCCGGTCGCGCCTGGTCTTCTTCAGCACTCTGGGCAGAAGTGGTATAGGCGGAAAGGCGTACAACAGACCGCAACTCCACTCGCGACGAAAAGCGTCGCCGAGCGAGTGCCGCCTTGGAAATTCCAACGCGCAGAACTGATGACATTGCGCGTTCTCTTCGGTGGCGAATAGATCTAACCAAGGCTCTCCCCACTGCTGAAAGAGACCTTGCACCACCTCCGAGTGAAGACGCCATTCGTGATCCAGCATGCACCTGCGGCTGAGTTCGTCCGCCCTGGCGTTCAGAGAACCTGCCAGGTGTTGAACCACCAGGGACATGCCCTGATGTTCCAGCCATGTCCAGAGACGCAGAGCCTCCTGACAGAGGGTCCAAGACCCCACCCCGCCTTGCTTGTTGCAGTACCACATTGCGGTGGTGTTGTCTGTGAACACCTGCACTACCCTCCCCTTGACAGAGGGAAGGAATGCCTTCAGTGCAAGCCGTATCGCCCGAAGCTCCAGAAGGTTGATATGGAGCTTGGACTCCACCGGAGACCAGAGGCCTCTGATCTCCGCCTCTCCCATGTGGCCGCCCCATCCCAGGAGGGACGCATCCGTCACCACTGTAAACTCCGGTTGGGGAAGGGAGAGGGATCTGCCGTCGACCCAATGCCGGTTCGTGAGCCACCACTGCAACTGTCGTGCAGTGCCCTCCGAGATCTGGACGTGATCGGACAGGTTTCCCTGATGCTGCTCCCACTGGAACTTCAGGTCCCACTGCAGAGCCCGCATATGCCATCTGGCATGATCGATCAGCAGGATGCAGGAGGCTATGAGGCCCAGCAGCCTCAGAGTCACTCTGACCGAAACCCGGGACAAGGGTTGAAAGATGGGAATCAGAGCCCAAATATCCCGGACTCGCTGTTCGGGAGGATAGACCCGAAACTGCGCCGTGTCCATAACCGCTCCGATAAAGAGGAGCTTTTGAGAGGGAATCAGGTGCGACTTCGGCACGTTGATGGAGAACCCCAGCAAGTGCAGGAGGTCGGCCGTAGTCTGGAGGTGGGAGACGACTGTCTGGGGCGAGCCCGCCTTCAACAACCAGTCGTCGAGATAGGGGAAGACTGAAACCCCTGATCTGCGCAGATGGGCTGCGACCACCGCCATCACCTTTGTGAACACCCAAGGGGCGCTGGTAAGGCCAAAAGGGAGCACGGTGAACTGAAAGTGCTCGTGGCCTACCGTGAACCGCAGGTAACGCCGGTGGGCTTGCAGGACTGGGATGTGGAAATAGGCATCCTGCAAGTCTAGCGCTACCATCCAGTCTTGTGGATCGAGAGCAGACAAGACCTGAGCCAGATTAAGCATCTTGAACTTCTCTTTGCGGAGGAAGCGATTGACGTTCCGGAGGTCTAAGATAGGACGCAGGCCTTTGTCCTTCTTGGGTACCAGAAAG
Organism: Calotriton arnoldi; assembly: GCA_963921515.1. Taxonomy (NCBI): domain Eukaryota; kingdom Metazoa; phylum Chordata; class Amphibia; order Caudata; family Salamandridae; genus Calotriton; species Calotriton arnoldi. The sequence continues at coordinate 897,401 of CAWUFW010005279.1, read as the reverse complement.
TAGTGGGACCTACTTCTGGCGTCGGAACGCGCTCGATGGCCCCCTTGGCCAAGAGGGCCGCAACTTCCTGCTGAAGAAGCACCAAGTGATCCCCCGACATGCGGTGGTACTGAGGTGGCATGGCTGGAGGGGTAGTCTCGAAGGGGAGGGAGTAGCCCCTCCGGACTATCTCTAAAACCCACCTGTCCGAAGTGATGGTGCGCCAGTGGGGGAGGTGATGGCGAAGCCTTCCACCCACTGGCGTTTGATGGGCCTGAAAGTTCGGACTAGGAAGGTTTGGAGGCAGTGGTGGCCGGGGTGGTGGTGGACTGACCCGCCCGCTGACCCCTTGGTCCGCCACGGCGGAACCCGTGTCCGCGGCTGGGATGCTTGCTGCGCAGGCCTGTGGCTCTGTTGCGAACGCTGCGGGCGCCCCTTCCGGTGCCACGAAAGGAGCAAAAAGCAGAAGGCGGAGGAGGGCGGACTGCAGAGAGTCCCAAGGAGTTGGCCGTAGCCGTGAGTCCTTAAACCGCTCCAACGCGCTGTCTGCTTTGTCGCCGAAGAGGTAACGGCCATCAAAGGGCATGTCCATAAGAGTGTTTTGGACATCCCCCGAAAATCCAGTCGTCCTCAACCAGGCGTGGCGGCAAACCGCCACCGTTGTTGCAATCGATCTGCCCAGTGAGTCGGCGGTGTCTAGGCCACAACGAATCATGAACTTAGCTGCGTCTCTCCCCTCTGCAACAGCCTGGGAGAGAGCTGGCCGGGCCTCCTCCGGACACTGGGGCAGCACTTGCGCCACCGTATCCCACAGAGAGTGGGAATAACGGCCCAAGAGGCATGCAGTGTTCACGGACCGCAGCGCAGAACTGGTGGAAGAAAACATTTTCTTTCCAAACTGATCCAGTTTCTTGGATTCCCTATCCGGTGGTGCGGAAGGGAAGGCGGTCGGGGAGGCAGAGGCTTGGACAACCAAGCTCTCGGGGTGGGATGTTGCGAGAGGAAAATGGGGTCACCCGGAGCCGGGCGATGGAGTCGGGCCACGTTCCTATCCACAGGAGCCCCTGTGGTGGGCCTGGACCAAGTGCCCAAAAGAACGTCAGAAAGGGCTTCATTGAATGGAAGCAGCGGCTCTGCAGAAGTAGCTGCTGGCTGAAGCACCTCTGTCAGGAGGTTAGTCCTGACGGCCACCTTAGGGAGCTCGAGGTATAGGGCCTCGGCCGCCCTACGCAACACCACAGAATAACTAGCACCCTCCTCCGTAGCCACGGTAGGAGGAGACAGCATGCCAAGGTCTGGTGAGGTATCCAGACCACTGGCGTCCACCAACTCCTCAGCCAAGTCTTGTTTAGACTCGCAAGCAGCTGCGAGAGGGTCCTCAGACCCCTCCTAGTCCTCCCCTAGCTCCTCAGGCTGTTCAACAGGTCTAAAATAAGGAGCAGGGACATGGGGATAGAAATCCCAGAGCAACGTCGAGAACGGCATCGATCGACGCCGGCTCGACGCCGCGTCAACTTCGGGGCTGAAACCGGGGTCGTCGTCCCGAGGAGCGGGCGGCGTCAGAAGTGGTGCCGGTGGGGTCGACGTCGGTGGAGGTGTTATAAGGTCAACCGGCGTCGACCGGGATCCAGGCCTGGATCCAAGGGGGTCCTGCGGCGCTGAGGCCGGAGCCGACAGGGACGCCGGTGCCGGAGATGCCGGCGAGGAAAGGCGAGGACCCCCAGTCTGGACCGCGGGGCCCGAAGGCGCACCGGCGAGACCTGACGGCCCAAAGAGACGAGCCATGGGCGACAGGAATTCCTGTATTTGGGCCGGAGTCGCCGACGAACCCGGGAAGGGCGGGTAGTCGGGCGGCGACTGCATAGGCTCCGTCGGAGCCGCGGGGGAGGCACCACCCGCACCCTCAGCCGCGTCGCGCGACCGGCGAGGGGAAGTCGGAGAACGATGGCGTTTCTTCGACTTCTTGTGCTTTGCCTTACCTGACCCCGAGTGCGAAGACTTGGATCCCGAAGACCGATGGTGATGACTCCGCGCACGGTCCCTCGACCTCCCACGGGACCGGAGCCGACTGCCGGGCTTCCAGCAACTTTCGGGACCGCTCCCGCAAAGTCTTCGGCGCCATGGCCCGGCAGTCGGGGCACGACTTGGGGTCGTGGTCGCACTCCAGGCAGAAAAGACACACACGGTGCGGGTCCGTCACCGACATCATACGGTGACAGTCCCCGCAGGATTTAAAACCGGGCATCCTATCTGCACCAGGAGTCGAAGACACGATGAAAAAACAGAGACAAAAAGCCTCAAAAAGTCAGTCAAAAATTGACTGGGGGTTCCTGCTCTTCCCGGATCTGCGCTTGCTGGCGCGGAAAAAGAAAGAACTGACGTCAGCGCGCGTGGGCGGCGTCTAAGTAGCGCCCGCGATGTCATCTCGGCGACCACGACGCCAACGACGGACGCGGAGCCGCACGACGCCACCTACCGACGCGCAGGGGTACTGCTGACGAAAACTTTCCGGATCCAGTCTGACGCCTGGGGATATTCTAAGGTAAGGAATCTATCACTATGTGTTTCTTTCAGATCACACACAATAATCAACACAACATGAACATCATGTACTTCTGGGCATAAATCATACTTGGAAATATTACTAGCAGTACTAGGCCCAACCATGTTGAAATGGCATCAGTAGTATACACACTTGGAAAAGATCCTACTCTACCCACCCCCACAGCACCCTTATGCGGTGCAACACATTGTCAAACCTAGGCCCACCCTGGCAATTATTATAATTCAATACTACACAGTTATAGGGTGCCCCCAGGTCTCAAAAATATCAGAAATATGTACATACAAGGAATTATAACACTTTTTAGCAGCACTGTTGGCCGAGGCTGCACGAGTAAAACCAATGTCAAGCGTAGTGTTCTTCTGGCAAGAAATCAACATGTAACGCAGCACCGCCAGCCTGTGTCATCAATCACAGGCGGTCCGCAGACTGTCACTCCAACACACACACTGCAGTGCAATGGATATCAGGCAACTCCGTATGGAACGCACTCACACAATCCGCACACAGCAGTAATGCAGTGCAACTGATATCTGGCCGGTCATGTGGTAAAACACTGAGACCCTGTGGCCCAAGCCTCCCTCCGTCCTCCAACTCACCTCAACTACCCTACACCCACAGATTGGAGATAACCCACCCTCCCCCGGACACTAGGCCGCACATGGCCAAAGTCACACTTAGTCAGGGTCCCAGAGAAGAAAGTGGGGGTAGGCAGCATGACTAATTAGGAGGCAATTGTCAAATGGGGGGGTTTGGCCACCACTCGAGAAGTTCACCCACAGGATGCAGAGCAGGCTGAGGGCAATAATCGGTCACTCAAAAGGGTTCCTCTAGGGGCCTTCCGGTACCAGCCCAGCTCTGCGAAGCATCGAGGGTGGAGAAGGGGGGGTCACACAGCCTCTTGACCCACTTCTGATCGTTCTCAGAAGCGTCCCTTCGACCCCGTCAGTAACTCTCAATACCCAGGCCCAATCCGGGCAACAGTACCTGGATGCACGATGTCGTTGGGGCCCGGGTGAGGAGACGCGATTGGTCCGCCGTACTGAGGGCCAAAAAGGAACAAGCAATTGTAGGAAAGTAGAATCTGCTTTCATGGTTACCCCCACCTTTTGCTTGGTGTCAGTGTGTCTTTGACCTAGTCTGACTGGTATCCTGCTAATCAGGACCCCAGACACTGTGCTCCTCCCCTAAATTGACCATGGTAAGTACTTTTGTACATCCACGATTGGCTACTGGTGGACCTTTGTAAGTCCCTAGTATATGGTACTAAGGTGCCCAAGCCATAGGTGCACCAGGGGTCTCCCATGGGCTGCAGCATGTATTGTGCCACCCAAGGGAGTCCACTTAAACTGTGACTACGGGCCTGCCATTGCAGCTTGTGTGAGTTGGCGCTTGCACCTCTCATGACAGAAATAAGTTTCCTTATATCTGCGGTCACTGCACTTAAAACCTATAAGTCACCCCTATGGCAGGCACTTCAGTCCTGAGGGCAGGGTGCTTGGTTATGAATGCAAGGGTGCCCCTGCTTGAGCAGGACACCCCTACAAACCCCAGAGTTGATTCCCCAGACTTTGTGAGTGCGGTCAGCCATTTTAATACATGTAGTGGACATCAGTCATTACAAGATGTCTAACTATATAGTGGCTGCACAGAACCCGGTCATGTTTGGTATCAAACATGTTGGAATCATACCCCAACACCAATTCCAGTGTTGGAAGTATGACCGCCTGTACTGGGGGGGCTCCATTGGGTATTTTGTACTCCCGGTAACAGCCTTTCAGGGTCTGCCAGCAAGCTAGTGCTGCTGCCGACCACAGACACAATTCTGCCTTTCTGCTGGTGAACCAAGCTCGAGCAGGGGAAGGCAGAACAATGGGTTAACTGTAGCAGGGAGGTGTGACCAACTACCAGACAGGACTTAGTGTATTGGGCTGGATCGGGGGCCCTTGCCAGCGCCACAAGACTGCTTTGAAGGGCACATTTGGTGCCCTCTTTGCATACTCCGGTTTGCTCTAGTTCAGGGAGCCCTTGGCTCATGCTCTGGAGCGAAACTGGACAAAGGACATAAGAGTATCCTCCCATCAGTCCAGTCCCTCCTCTGGGAGGGACCCCTGAGGTGGCCCAACCCTTTCCGTAGGGTACTTAAGGGCTTACCCTTTCCGTAGGGTACTTAAGGGTCCTTAGATTTGTCGTGGGACAAGACTCAAGCCTGAAACTACGTCGCTCTTCGACTGACACTTGGACTTTGTTGGACTTCACCTGGAACCGAGATTGCACCAAGGAAGACTCCTGCTGCTCCTGATCTCGCTGTTCTGCAAGTCTTCTTCGTCATCTGTGTCTGTGCTTCTGCCAGGTTCTTCAACAGATATGTGGGCAACAAGGATACCCAAAGAAATCTCCCTTGGAGTGAAGGAGTCACTCCCCTGCATCTGGAGGCACCCCAACGAAGCTAACTGGTCTGCTGCTTCTGTTGTCCCATGGACTTCCCTAGGCTCAGCAACACAGGTGGTGGTCCTGCAACTCCCTCGAGGCCTGACCTGTCCTCTCTGCAATTTTGAGGCCAGTATCCCTCGTCGGAACCGCTGGGGCCGATCCTCTATGCACTGCGTTGACTTGCCGTTGCCAAGGCTTGTTGGCTCTGCACTCGAGATCTTCGGGCTACAAGAAGCTCCAGCCTCCAGCATCTCTTCCCTCCAAGATCGGCATCCTCACTGCATCCTCTGCACCGTGGGCCTTCATCTTTGGTGAGCTGCGCAAGGTCCTCCTGTGCCTGCGGCCTGTGGTTCCTCCTGACGGTCTTGTACTGCTTCAGTGGGCTCCCCTCCTTGCTTGCGGCCTGCTCTGGCTCTCCTGCTGTTGGTGAGTTCCTTGGACTTGCAGGTCCCAACGTTGCTCCTTCTTCGTTTTCCACGCCAGTTGCGGCTACCAAGGCTTGTTGGTGCTACCGCCGGACACCGACCACCTAGTCACCGACTTCTGATGTGGGACAGCTCGTGCATGGCTCCTGGTCTTCCTAAGCATCGCCTGGTCCTCACAGCTGCAGCGACCAGCTCACCGTCGACTCTTCTGAACCTCCAGACATCGATGGGCATTGTGTTTTTCTGCCTTCTGGTCACTCCTGAGTGGCATAGACTCTGTCCCCTCTGCTTGCCGGTTCTTCACATCCAGAATCCACCCTTAGATTTCATGGAATTCTTCACCGTCTTCTCCAGAGGCATTTTCTTCTAAGTCTTCCATTGTCGTCAACCGAGGTTTCTGATGTCTCTTCACCCCAATGCACCTGGCTCCATGATGTAGGTAACGTGGTTACCGGGGCATCCATTGGTGGGGTGGCTCTCCAACCTTCCGTCCTCCAAGGGAATTCTTCGGGGGTTCCCTGGGAAGGGTCCTTCTGCAGAAACTGCAACCGCGACTTCCCCACTGACTTCTATTGGACACGCAGATGTGTTTCCACTCTGCACACAGCCTCCATGGGGGTCCTGGGTACTTACCTTGGGTGGTTCCTTGTGTCCCCGGCTCCTCTGGGTCTTCTGGTCAAAGTCCCGTCCTCCGTTGCAGTTCGCATTCCACTTTCTTAGTACATGGTTTGATCTCCCCCTGAGACCACTGTATTTTGTGCTACTTACCCGATTGCTTTTCAAGTATTCCTGTGTATTGTGTTAATATCTCTGGGTAGGAGATATACCAATGTGTTAGTGATTGTTGTGTAATAAATAGAAGTATTTTTGTGTACACACTATGTGGTTTCTTTTCATCTAATCTACACTACAGATTAAACTGGTAAAACAAGCTGCTTTACACTCCTTCAAGATAAGTCTGAAGGCTGCTCTCCACGGCTACCACTTTGAAAGCTTTCTATGGTTATCAAAGACCACTAAAATCACCATAAGGGTTGCCTGAATTAGTGCAAGGTGCAACACTTAAATAAGTGTGCACCATATACTAAGCCAGCCTCCTACAGCAATGAATGGGGCAGGTAGAAGGGAGGCCTCTCAGAAGGAGGAGGCACCCCGCCGGGCACACGTCGATCCGAGCCGCACCCAGGCAATTCAGCACACGTCTTGTGTGCTGTGATACGAGCCTTACCAGACAATACCAGTCTCACACAATGAAGAATTGCAAATTCTGTACCTCCCCGGAAATGAGGCACAACGTCTGGTGCGCGTTGATATGGGTTGCACCAGAAGATACCGATCACACACAACAAAGAGTTGCAAAGTCAGTACCTTCCTGGAAATGAGGCACAATGCCTGGCGTGCGTTGATACTGGTCACACCAGGCAATTCCAGTCACACACACAACAAAGAGTTGCAACGTCCGTACCGCCCTGAAAATGAGGCACAAAGCCTGGTGCGCGTTTATATTGGTCGCACCAGGCAATTCTGGTCACACACACAGGTGCAAGTTCAGCGGTGCCATACAAGGTAGAATGCGGCACCACTATGGGTACGCCCTCACCTCTGAGGGCAGCACCCTGTGAATTGGACATCGCACGCAATAAGCATGCAGTTAGCATGTCACACGAGAGAGATGCAGAACTATCGACGAAGTGGGTCATGTGGAATCCCGCAACCGGTGAATCCGCCCACCACTAACAAGACGCTTATGCGCGTTGAGATCCCCACGATGCGGGGGTCCCACTTCTCAGATGCGGCAATGCTCCGCACAAGGCAATCTGGTCTCCAGGCACAATTTTTAGTTCCACAATAACAAAGCGCTACCAGTTGGTATCCAGCAGATGATGTGGGCACTTCAGAGGGCACCGCTCTCCAGGTGTCACAAGTAGACGGTGTGGGACCCTCGGGGGAGATCCTTGATGTCCCTGAGACCTCCACTAGAGAACAGGGGACAAGCCAACAAGCCCTTGGAATGCACACTTCAGGGTGCCACACAGCAGCAGGCAGTCAGCCCAGGCCAGTCACTATTCAGAAAGGGCGCGCGGTCCCTCTCAATGGCAGTAATCCTCCTTGGGAACAACAGATTCCTCGGCAGTGTGCACCACGTAGTTTCAGGTTCTCTGGGCCCACGTCCCCACAAGTGTATCTCTGCTCTGGTGAAGTATGGCACCAGTAGATATACTGGAGTGTGCCTTTGAAGTCGGGGGTAGTTCAGGGGGTTTCCCTTTGAACCAAAGATGTCTTCTCTAAATTTCAGCCTTGTCTGCCATGAGGCCGTGGAATGTAGATCTAATCTTTAGTGGGGCCATGATCTGGCTCCAGAGGCCAAGTGTCAGAACCTCTACCTCCAATCTAGCCAGGCCCTCAAATTGCAGAGGTCTGTCGCACCCGTTGCTTGCCCAATGTTCATGGCTGTCGCTGGGTAATGCACAGATGTACTCCTCCAGTGTGGGATGGAGTCAATTTAAAAGGCACATAAGCAGTTTTAGAGCAGAGAAATGCCCACTTTTAGGCAAATTTAATCAATAATTGGTTTGAGTCTGTTTAAGTCCAGAACAGCACCAAAAGTGACAGCTAGACAAGATCCCTTTTTTATTTTTAACTGGCCCAGTCTAGCTGCCAGTTTAGGGCCCACCCCCTCCATCACGTTTCACTTTCTGAAAGCGGCATTTCCAAGCTAGTAATGACAAAACTACCTTTACCATAGGAGAGGGTTTGTCATTGTAAATCCAATGACAGGAAACATTATGAGGCTGCTCCACTGCAATCTAATATTACAGTCTGAAGTAGTTTCTACCATTATCCCATGTTCACCGATGGGACAGCAAACCTCCAAGGCAGTAAAAACACACATGGGTATTCTTCACTACTTGGGCAGGGTACAGGCAGGTGTACCTGCCCTGCCTTTCACCTACCACTTGCATCACCCCTCAGGACTTACCCTAAGGGTGCTCCAGTGGTTTTGAAAGGTCCCCTCAGGACTCGCCAGTGATTTAGCAAAGCCGGCCTGAGCATAAGTGCTATTGCGCACTCCCAGGCCTGCAATGGCAGGCTGGACACATGTTTAAAAACACCATAGGTGCAAGTGCGCACCCATAGGCCTGCAATGCAGGCTTGACACATTTTACAAACATCAGGTCAGCACCATTTCCTAACAAGGGTAAGAAGGGTGTGCGCACTTTCACACTGCATTTACAGTGGGAAAATGCCTAGAGCCCTAAGGCCACTACAGGAGAATCAGCAAAACTCAGGAGGAAAAAGCAAAAAGTTTAGGGAAACACGACCTGAAGAGTATCAGGTCTAACAATACTCCCTTCCTATATTGGGTGTTAACTGCTGTCCAGTGTAATTTACGTACAGCTCTCTTTATTATGAAGCATTCTTGGTTTCCCTCCTCGTATTAGCAATGAATACGTCACAAATTTAAGGAGGATGAAAGCAAGGTAAAACACAGACCATTTGGAAGAAAATAGAAAGTTACTTACCTTTGGTAACAATCTTTCTGGTGGATACTCTGCAGATGCCTTACCTTTCAAATATCCCAGGTACTAGACAGACTGGATTCGGAACCTTTTTAATAGCTCTTCTACGCTGGCAGGGGGCACTGGCTCACACCGGTGCTGGAAATTATGTCACTGTGACGTCACTGGAGCAATAACATGCTCATCGTGGTATCCTGATGTTAGCTCCCTTATCAGTTTGCCATCCATTTTTTTTGAGCTAACGAGGTGAACAGGATGGGAGTGAAATCAGTTCTATTAAGGTGCTGTGCAACAAATCGACATGGAACCCTATTAACGACTATCAATGCATGGCCATCCTTCATGACGGGGAAGTGGGTGGGATCAGTGAGGAAACTGTAGATAGACAGAGGATCCACCAGAAAGATTGTTACAGAAGGTAAGTAACCTGTTCTGTTGATGAATAATTTTACCTGTAGATTCCTCACCTTCTGAATACATTCCCCAATCAGTAAGCCATTTGGAGGAGGGTTCTGAAGGAATAGTCAGACAAGGAAATCCTGGAGGACAGAATGTGCAAAAAGGACCATCTTTTCATACTTCTGAATCTAAGGCATGTGCTTTGCGAAAGTATGAGGAGGTGGCCATTCTCCAAAAATTGCAACTCCTGATAAATCATGGGGGGTTGGGAGCACCGTCTTTTGAGGCCTATTTTCTCGCAGCACAAGCTCAGTGGATATCCCGCTGGACGGCAGGACGTCATTTAGCAGAGACCGCTTCGGAGGGAGGACCCATGTCAGTGCAGGCCATCTGTCGCCTACTGCTCCCAGGCACTCAGCCCAGGTCGACGCATTCAGTGCAGGTAAAGGTGGCACGAGCATGCATGCTGCTAATTCACCACATCTCTGGTAATACTCCCCTATATACTCCCTTATACCTGCTAGCTGGTCTGCCCAAGCACGAGGGATTTTATTCCGCTCGAACAATGCAAACTTGGACGGACCACGACATTCTAGAGGTGGGATCCTTGTTCGAGGAGGAACAGCTATTACCATTCGACCGACTCTCGGATGAGACAGGCCTCCCGCCAGGACAGTTTTTATTACACAGACAAATAATACTTTGCAGCCGCCGCATATGGGATCTCTCTGAGGGGGAACCAGCGACACACCCAGTACTTCACACAATCCTCCACATGGGGTTGGGGCGGCACTTACTCACATGGCTTTACAAAGCAATCCGGGACCTCACTGCCACTACACTTACCCAGTTATGTTTAAAATGGGAAGAGGAAATAGGGCGCCCATTACATGTTAAGGAATGGGAGCATGTCCTGGAATATCCAAAGAAGGTGTCCCGAAATGCCCGTTTCAAAAACATACAGTTCTCTATACTACACTGTGCATACCTCACTCCAGCGCGGCTCCAGCACTTTTACCCAGATACACAGTTGGTATGCCCGAGATGCCAATCCCCAGACGCAACATTTATACACATGTCCTGTCATGCCCCATATTGCAGCCCTACTGGAAAACAGTACATGAGACGTTACAGGAATTAACATGACTTAATGACATCTACACTTGGGAGGCCAGTGGGATAGGGCTCTTCCGAAAACACAAAAACCTCAAAGTCCAAATGCGCTTTGCTTCCTTAGCCCTCCTATTGGCAAAACGAGGGATCTCCATGCACTGGAGAACTCCGGGAGGGCCCCCCCTGGCAGCCTGGGTAGGAGCGGTTAGAAAATGGGGCTCGGCGGAGGAAAACACAATCAGGAGGGAGGAGGCACAGGGGATCTAGCAAAAGACATATCTCAATGGAATGGGCCATGTTGCTACACCAATTCCACCACCACGTAACTAACGCCCAACAGCCAGCGCTGCAATCGACTGCACCTGACGGCCCGAACCGCAATACACAACCCGAGCTCCCCTCAAGCGCGAATGTCAGCATCCCTGAGCTGCATCAAGAGTCATGATCCCGTAATCTCCCCAAAAATATAAAATTATATACAACATACCATACTCTGATTGAGTCACATTCCCGGCAAACTCCGCGCTCCTTGCGATGCCCCCGCCCCCCCCCGTTCATAAAGACATACAGCGGCACATCTACCCCTATTCCTAAATGCTAGCAGAGGCAGCTCCAGCCCGCCCGAACAAACTCATTCCAAGTTTCACCCCCAGTTAAGCACACACACCGGTAGGTTAAAAGGACCGGATCTTCGCCCCTTAACATAGCATCCTATTAGGCAAGCATTGAGACCCAATACGGCATCATACGTTTGATGCCAGACATGCACGGGCCTAACGCATATCCTCGGCAGGTACTTCTGCACCTTTGTATGAACCAATGAAATGCAATGTATAATTGTATTGTTTCAATCAATCGCTATGCCTATATGTCTATTTGTATACAAAGTAACATAAAAATGCCTATAAAAATTATTTCCCCCTAAAAAAATGAGGAGGTGACCATGTTGCCATCTTGCAAATTTCAGCCATGGGGACTCTCCTTGCAAAAGCCGAGATTGATGATTTCACCCTGGTGGAATGGGCTCTAATGCTGGTTCATTAAGGGTGAGGGCATTTCACATCTTAATACACAAGATGAGCCACTTTGATAAGATCCTCTTTTGTAACGCTTTGCCCTTGCCTGTGTACCCTAGAAAGAGCTGGTCATCAACACGAAAGCCCTTGGTGCAATCAGTGTAAAAACTAACCTCCCTCTATGGATCCAGCCTTTTGCAACCTCTCCTGCTCCTTGGTGGAAAGGGGCCGGAGATAAAAGAAGGGAAGGGTAAAGGATTGATGCCACCTTTGGCAGGAAAGCTGCTTTAGTTAATAGAACGAATTTTTCGATGAAAACACAAGTAAATGGGGGTAGGGGTAAATGCTGACCACTTGCAACTGACAAACTCATCTCGCCAAGGTGATTGCAACCACGAAAACAGCCAATCAAAAATGGCAACTGTGAAGTGGTTCGAATAGGGACCCCATCGGAAACATAAAAATAAACTGAGGTCCTAACTTGCGGCATCACAAAGAGAGTGGAAGGAAACATTTTGGTCCAGCCCTTCAGAAACTAACAACTATGGGTGAAGTAAACAGGGATGGCTGGTCTAGAAGGCAGAGAAAAGCTAATAAGGCTGCCGGATAGGTCTTGACAGTACCCACAGAACACCCTTGGTGGGCTAAATAGAAAGCGAATCTGAGGATTTCCAAAAGATGGGCTATCAAGAGATCCACATTATTATTGGCGCAAATTGTTACTAATCTACTTCACCTTCCAGAATACACTGTTTTAATGGAATCATGACGAGTAGACAGAATAATATCTTCCACCTCGAGCTGAAATGAGCTCATTCTCCAAGCTTGATGGTGCAGGATCTTGCGTTTGAGGTGCAAAAACCACCGACCCTCCAACTGGGAGAGTTGGGCCTGTCTGAGAGTAAGATAGAGCAGAGGACACAGAAAGAGGTGCAGAAGGTCTGCATACCACACGCTCCTCAGCAAATCCGGGATGATGAATATTAATTGAACCTGGCCTTGGCGAATCTTCCTCAGAACTAGAGGAATCAAGGTTATGGTATAAAATGTGTAGTGAAATGGATACTTAATCACAACCGAAACGTGCCCCCCAAAGCTCCCTGCAGTTGATACTGAAGGGCACAGAACCTTGGGCAATGCGTGTTGCAGTCAGTGGTAAGCAGACACACCTGAGGGACACCACTCTGGGCGAAGATGTGCTGATCATGTTGATGTACAATATTGCAGTCATGTCGTTGACCTGGGTGATCTCACAGCGAAAGGAGAGAAGGAATACCTTGTGTGTCAACCAAATCACCCACAGTTCAAGCTAGTTGATGTGTGAAATCTATTCTTCTGGAGACCAAAGGCATCTGATATACAGTAACTTCAGATGAGCCCCCCATCATAGACTTCAGGTATCCATCACCACCGCGGGCACAGCCCGTGGAGGGGGGGTAGAAGAAAATACCTTTTGACAGGTTCCAATCAACTGCCCACCAGGACAGGTCAGCTGAAGCGTCCTGAGAGATTACAATGATGTCCAACAGATCTCACCTGTGCTCAGCTGGAGACCCCTCATGTGCCAGCGTGCCTAGATGACCAGGAAGAGGCAAGAAGCCAGCAGACCTAGCAGGTGTAACCCCTTCCCAAAACATAAGAATCATAACCTGAATGCCTGATAGTCCTGGATACTCCGAGGAGGAGGGAAGGCTCGGAGTGAATGTTGTACCCAGCACTGCCCCTATGATCAGGAGTCACTAAGAGGGCTCCAGGTGAAATTTGGGGACGTTGATAGAAAAGCCCAGATCAAACAGCAGGGATGTTGTTACCTACAACTAGAACAACACCTTCTGCAGTGTTTAAGCAATTAGAATCAAGTCATTCAGGTACAGGAATAACGGAATTTCTGACCCTCTGAAATAAGCCTCTCCTACTACTACTATCACCTGCGTGAAGTCTCAAGGTGCTAATGTAAAACCAAGGGGTTACACAATGAACTAGTAGTGAGTGGATCCTACCATGAAACACAGGTACCGCTTATCCGATTGCAGAATCTATATGTGGAAATGCGCAACCTGCATGTCGAGGGACACCATTCAGTCTTCCAGCGCCAAAAGGACCTGAGACAGGGACAGCATCTTGAAACACTCCTTGCAGAGGATGAGTTTCAAGATCCTGAGGTCTAAGATTAGACGATGACCTCCATCTTTCTGGAAACCAGGAAGTACAATGAAAAGCATCACACCCAATTTCCTGCCCTGCAACTGCACTGTGCCTTCTGCAGCAGGACTGCCACCTATGGCTGCAGAATATGTTCTTCTGATTGAAGGGACCTTGGGGGAGGGATCTGGGGAGGAGTCTGTAGAGTGGCAGGACATACCCACTTTCACCAATCTGAAGGACCCATCATTCGGAAATTGTGGCTTTCCAGGTCTGTAGAAACAAGGACACCAGGCCTCCTATCGGTCCCACAAGCTCCAACAAGGTCGAACTAGAGCTGCTTTCCAGATGGGGCAGGAGGATGGAGGAGTAGGAAGATGTTGTCTGTGGAAGGGCAAAGGCTCTTCCTTTCCCTCAGCCCCTGTAATGCTTATTACATTGGATTTTAGGACTATTGCTTGATTGAGTTACCTGGCACTAAAGAAATCAATGTATGGCATTAAGCGTGGAAACTTCTGAAAATTACTTATAATGCCTTTGAGGAAGCAGGAGAGTTAAGGACTATGCTGTAGTTCTGCTTGTTTTGAACCTTGTCACCAAACAGCCAAGATCCATAGAAAGGCAGATCTATTAAGATTGGAAAGACAACTGTGGAAAAGCCTATGGAGGATTCCAAAAGGGCCCAAAGCCCCCGCGACCGAGTCAGCAGTGTCCAACAACGACTGTATGATCTGCCGCAATGCCACCTGCCCATCTCTCAGAAAAGTGCCCTGAAGGTGTTCAGATACATTTGGGAAAATTAGTTGTGCCAAATCCCAGAGCGTGTGTGTGTAAAGTCCCTGAAGGCATGCAGCATGAAGGGATTTTAAGGCTAGGCTGCCCACTGAGAACATTTTCTTGCCTACTGCCAGCAGCTTTTTCAGTTCATTGTATGGCAGGGTGGTAGGGAAGGCTCCAGGAGAAAGTTTGATGAGCATGAAGCCTGGACAACCATACTCTCTGGAAGGGGTGGACTGACAGAAAGGGGTGAAAAGGTGGATCACCAGGTATGGCCTTATAATATCTGGCCACTAGTCTGCTCCTAGCTGGCGATGACACAGGATTTTCGCATGCAGCCAGTACCGGGTCCAACAACGTCTTTTTAAATGACTCAGAGGAATGACCAGATGGCTGCAGCACCTTTGTGAGAATATTAGCCTTGGCTTTTATAATTGTTGATTCCAAAACTTCTGCCAACTTCCTAATTACAAAAAGAATAATTGATGGACAGAATGTTGAACAATGTCAAACATTCATTCCAGTACAGAGATCTGGGTCTAAATCCGTAGTTTTTTTGCCCCCCTGCCATTCCAGTTTAAACCCAGCCATATGCAAATTAGTCTTGAGCCTGCCCCCCATGGGAACAGTCCAGCCCGAACTGCCAGGCCAAGTCCTCCCTGGACCAGAAACAAGCATACTGGGACCGGTTTCGGGGTTTCACCCCTCATCAGCCAGGCTAGCTTGACTACAGTTGCATGGAGAGCACGGAACCCACGTCTTGGCATACCCATCCCACTCAGGGTGACAAATGCAAAATGAACAACTGATGGACAGAATGTTGAACATTGTCAAACATTTACCCCAGTACAGAGATCTTGGCCTAAATCCATCGATTTCACCCCGATCTCTTGACTTTGTGTGAATGTTTGATTTGCACTGCATTCTGTCCATCATTTGTGTGTCTTTTGCTTTCTCGCCCTAAGTGTGCCGGGTGTGCCTACACGTGGGTCCCGGGCTCACTGTGCCACTAGATTCAAGCTAGCCTGGCTGATGAGGGGTAATACCCCAAAACTAGTCCCAGGATACTTGTTGCTGGTCCGAGGAGGACCTGGCTTGGTAGTTAGGGCTGGACTGTTGAGGAACAGGGTCAAGACTGATTAGCATATGGCTAGGTCTAAACTGGGGTGGCATGGTGAGCTAAGAACGATGGATTTAACCCAGATCTCTTGACTGGGGGTGAATGTTTGATTTGCTCTGCATTCCGTCCATCATTTGTGTGTTTTTTACCTTCCTAATCACAGCATGGCAGGAAATTACTTTGGGAGGAAGGGAAACCAAAGAACCGTCCATCTCAAAATTAGGAGATGTGTCTATGCCACTAGCATCTCTGAAGGCCGGAAAATCTGAATCAGTGGGCAGAGGGGCCATCTCACCATCATTATCCTTCCTGGTGTCCTCCAGGGAGTCTGAATCACTGCTGAATAAGGCATTGATGGTCTCCCTATACTGCCTTGATGCAGCAGATTGGTCATCCCTAAATTGTAGATCCTGAATTAAACATTGGGCCTCTCTTTGTTACCTGACTAGGACGAGCACAGGTTCACACAAAGGTTGAGCCACTAATTGGTCCTACATCATCAAACTCAGAGCTGGCACCAGAGCCAGCAGTGTCGGTATAGGCATTGAGGGAGCTAGAGTCGGCGTCTGTGGTGCCAGCTGCAGCATCGGATGAAGCCCTGCCGGCAAAGATGGCAGCGCCAGAGTCAGAGGTGGCGCTGGGGGCACCAGTGATTGAGGATGGAAGGGGGTGAATGGCAACGAGGGAAGACCCACCGGCCAGAGTCCAAATACCACCCCAACAGCTATCATGTGGCCTGCAGGAGGGACCATGGCCCTTGTGATTATGTCAAACACAGCATTAAGAAAAAATGCAGAATCAGATCCCGCGGCAGGCAATTCTGGGTAAGTCTGTAGATAATGTGGGCCTACGGGTGGACATCACAGAATTGCCAGAATTGGGCCAGAATTGGGCATCACAGTTGGGTCCAACAGAGTGGGCGGAGCCACACCTCCAGAAAGAGGTACCTCTACCTACTACAGCTCTCATGGTGGCTCTAGGGGATGGAGTACGTCTGGGAGACTTACCCCGATAACAGCGCTTAGAAGAATCACTGTGCCCCAGCTTCTTATGTTTTTTGCAGCTTTTCTCTTGACGACTTCGAGAATGGTGACCCCCGACGACTTTGAACAAGATCCGGGCTTGCGCTTGGCCTGGTGCTCATTCTGTGCCCTGTGCATGACGAGTTTTGCCTCCCTTTCTTTTATTGCCCTGGGATGCATGTTCAAGCATGAATTGTACAACTGTCCCTGTCTGACCCCAGGCATCAAAGACAAATGCCATGAGTTTCATTGACATTTGACCCTCACAGTCACTACAGTGTTTAAACCTTGAACACTTGGGGTGGTGTCTTATTTTCACTGCTACTAAAAAAAATTGCGAGGAATAATTCAAAATCTCTGATCAGAGAAGTGAAGAGCAAGCTCTGGATCCGCGTCGAAAGCACAGAAAAAATGGAGCTGAAGTCAGCACACTGGGATGGACATTTTATGGCTCCAGTGATGTCACAGCGGAATTGTTTTCGGTGCTGTTGCAGAGCCAGCGCCCCCTACCAGCATTTAAGAGCTATTGAGAACTTATTGGATCCAGTCTAGCACCTGAGCTATTCAGAAGGTGAGGAATCTGCAGGTAGATGCATCCATCAGAAGTATATTCTATGTAAAATCTTACTGTATTCAAATCCAGCAATTTTTATAAGAGAACAACTCTTAAAGGTTCTGGCAATTGGTCTCATTTGTACCAAACTTTGACAACAATAAAAATACAATCCCATCCATTTAAAAAAGATTGTCAAATAATTTTTGCATGGGTATATTAGCAATCACTTTAGATGAAGCCTACACTCTCCACTCATTTATACATTCAGTATCCTGTAGGTATGTAGGAAGGTGGTATTTGTATAGCGTTGACCTAGCCAAAGGCAGTGGAGCATTGTATAAGGTAAAAGGGAGGCATACAGTCAACAAGTGATTTCATAGGTAGCTAGGCTGTGGTATGCTACTGCATCATGATGAAAAACGTTATTTAAAGAGGTGTGTCTTTAACTCTTTCCTGAATTGGAGCAGCATTGAAACTAATGAAGGACGTGGCAATGTTATTTCAGATCCTGGGTGCACAGATGGAAAATCCAACAGCCTTGCTCCTTTATTTTTTTAATGCTACTTTGTCTTCAGTCTGATGGTTTCCAGGCTGCTAGTGTGACAAAAGCAACCAGAGTTGGTAAGCTTATTAGCCAGATAAGTGAGGGTGCAGGTTGTGATAGCTTTGAAGATGGTGTGGGCTGGCAAGGCGAGCCAGTGAAATTCTAACAGGAGGGGGGTGATTTGATCATATTTCTGTTGATTCTGCATAAGACATAGTGCAGCATTAAGAATGCCATAATGAGGCCCAATGTGGAGTCTGAGAGGCCATGGAGTAGGGCATTTCTACCATCCAGACACTAGAGTAAAGACGCTTGAAAAGCAGTTCTGACGTTGCTTTCTGGGAGGAATGGTTTCACTTTCTTCGGTAGACAGAGCTGGTACCAGGCAATCTTTGTTTTCTTGGAAATGTGTAGCTCAAAGGTGAATCCAAATGACCTGGCACTGAGTGAAATTTTGGGTTTAAAGTCATAAAGACTCATGTCATTGAGCCTGGTTTGAACTATTTCAATCTTGATAATCTAGTCATCTACAGTAAATTTGTCTTGGTGGAGATGAGCATCAGGATGGTGTTGGACATCCAGGTTGGAAGTGGTACAGGCAGTGTCTGAGGCATTAGATGTCTGAAGCGGAGGAGACTTTAAAGTAGTGTTGTTTGTCGTCAGCATATTGGTGAATTTTGATTCTGTTATTGGTGGGTAGAGACTCAAAGGTACTCAAAATAGAGGTTGAAGATGACAGGACAGTAAAGAACCCTGGGTCACTCCGCAATTGATGGGGATCTTCTGGGGCCAGGATTTGCCCATGTAAACAAACTGATGGAGTTGTAAACGTAGGAGGAGAACCACAGAAGGACCTTGTAAATCCTATTAAAGACTTCAGGGTGTAGATGAGGGACAGATGGTTGACGGCGATGAAGGCAGCCATTAGTTCCAATAACATTAGGAGAGTGTTGTCTACAATATATAAGGTAGCTCTCAACATCCTGCAGAGTGAACTAAAGCTATATTGATAGTTGTGCAAGAGATGGCTGGAGTTAATGTTTTCTTGGAGTCCAGCAGATACTGTTTTGTTTGATGATCTTATCAATGAAAGGTAGGTGAGTGATGGACCAGAAGTTGCCGAGGACATTAGGGTTTGTTGTAGGTTTCCATAGGAGTGGAAAGCACTGGCCTGTCTTGAGAGCTATTGAGATGAAGACTTGAGTAAGTAAGGCATTGACAGTGATGAGCGTGGGTGAGGAAGCTTCTCCAGAGACAGCTTTGATAAAGAACAAGGAGGCTCTGAGGGATTAGAGTATATCTGTGAGAGGCAGGGCTTTGAAGGATGACTATTGCGGGATGCTAAAAGAAGGGGTGGTTATGAGGAGGAGCCGGTTTGGCTTTGACGATGTGCTTAATGATCTTCTGTATTTTTTTCACTGAGGAAGGTGTTGATGCACTGCACTTGTCTGTGGAGTGTAGGATAGGAGGTTCAGGCAGGTGGTTGATGAAGTGCTTGAATGTCTTCAACAGTGTTATTCTTGACAGCTTCACTGAAAGTGTTGCCATAGTACTTTCTTTTGCCTGATATGATGCGTTGCCTACATATTGATCAGAGGTACTTTAAAATCGTGAGTTCTTTGGGGGCTTTCTTTGCCTTCCATTTCCTTCCTTTTTGAGCATGGAGCGTTCCTTATCAGCAAGGTCTTTGGGGAGCCAGGGTGTTGATGGTTTCAGCTTGCACTTGTCGGTTTTAGTTGGAGAGTGGGTGTTCATGTGGTTTGCCAGGAAAGTGCTGCAGTTGTTTAGAAGAGTGTTGACATCAAATGTGGAGTTAGCACTGGAAGAGAGTTTGAGCTTTAGGTTGTTCATTGAAGTATCTGAAGAGTTAAAATTGGTTGACCTCAGTTTGTTAACTGGACATGAGCAGGGAGATGGCAACTTGGCTGACAAGTGCAGAGGTATTGGTGGTGTGCACTAGACTGTTGGTGATGTTGAGAAGAAGGAAGGTGAGGATGTGGCCTCTAGAATGAGCCGTTTGGTTGACATGCTACATCACTGTGAGGAAAGTGGTGTATTTTATGGTTTGGTTAGGTGACCTCACCGTATAATACATTCACAATACCGTCTTGGATCCAGTCAGGCTTTTCTAAAACCTTAGCTCGATCCTGGGTAGCTGTGGGTTTGATCAGTCAGGCTTAAACAAAGGAACAAGTGTAAAGCATTAAACAACACCAAAACAATTGACTAGGAAAGAAACATGACTCAAGAAATCCAGCACGAATTTATAAAAATAGACTGTATTTTTAAGTGCATTTATAGACACCAAAACTAACAACATCCACTAGAGTATTCCAGCGATATAAATACTTGAAGAAACAATAAATCAAAGCTTTTTACTCAACCACAAACAATTATTGGTAAGTATCGTAATTTGACACCCAGAAACATTTTGGGGAAAACATTTATCAAAGTTTAGTGTGGTCACTTCCAGTTACTTTAGGTGACCAAGTCTGGCAGGGAGCAAGTCAGGGGGAACAATAAAATCCCCAGGACCAGTTACCTTGAAGAAAAAGCAGTTGCCAGTCCAGTTCCAGTATTAATGGCAAATTGCCTTTTACTTCGATGGAGTGGTCCTGATGCAAGGTATGCAGGATGCTGAAGACAGGGAGGGGAGCCTCTAAGGGGAGGAGGGTGTGTCGCATGTGAATCTATGAAAGATACCAATACTGGAGAACTGCATTTACAGCTAAGTAACTAATTTTCATTTCCAGTATTGGATCTTTCATAGAGTCACATGCTTGAATCAGAATAGCAAGCAGTTTTTGTAGGCACATATATAAGTAATAGAAGTACTCTTGGGGATGGTGGGTAACAGTCTATATACACACATATATAACCATGTACGCATAACCATGCGTAAATAGTCTGTATAAGAAAAGACAATTATGCACTATACAACGCTATGATAAACATCAGCAAATGAACAAGTTACTTACCTTCGGTAACGATATATCTGTAAAAAACATAGGTTAGTTATAGATTCCTTACCTTAGAATTACCCCCAGGCGTCAGACTGGATCCGGAAAGTTTTTCGTCAGCAGTACCCTGCGTGTCGGTCGACTCCGCGTTCATCGTTGGCGTAGTGGTCTCCGGAATGACGTCGCGGTAGCTACATAGACGACGCCCTCGCGCACTGACGTCAGTTCTGTACACGACTTTCCACGCCAGAAGCGCAGAGCCATGCAAGACACTGACCACTGGTGCACAAAACTAGGGCCCTGAAAGGAACTCCTTAACCCTAGAAGTCAGTTCGCAGAACGGGGAGGATGGGTGGGGAGGTAAGGAATCTATAACTAACCTATGTTTCTTACAGATATATTGTTACCGAAGGTAAGTAACTTGTTCATCTGAAAGAAACAGTTAGTTATAGATTCCTTACCTTAGAATAGATACCCCAGCAATACCAACCCCGGAGGTGGGTCTGCAAACTAAATTCGCACCAGAAAGTCCTGGAGAACAGAACGGCCAAAGAAGCCGTCTCTCCGGACTTGGCTGACAAGGCAGTAGTGTTTGGTGAACGTGTGCAACGATGCCCATGTAGCTGCCTGACAGATGTCATGAAGGGGGACTCCCCGTCCCAAAGCTGTGGTAGCTGCCGTCTCCCTGGTGGAATGGGCGCGCAGTCCCACTGGAGGCTCCTTCTTTGCCAAAGAATAGCAAGCTTTTATGCACAGAACGACCCACCTGGAGATGGTCCGTTTGTGCACGGCCCGACCTTTCTTGGCGCCCACGTAGCCAACAAAGAGCTGGTCGTCCACCAGGAATTGTTTGGGACGATCCAAGTAGAAGGAAAGCGCACGTTTTGGATCCAGGCTCTCTTCCTCTTTTGAAGGATGCGGAGGTGGAAAGAAGGTGGGCAAAGTGATGGTTTGGCCAATGTGGAAAGAAGTAACCACCTTGGGACGAAAGGAAGGTCTAGTTCTGAGGACAACCTTGTCCGGATGAACAGCCAGAAAGGGAGGCTTGGAAGAAAGACCTTGTAGCTCACTCACCCTGCGCGCAGAGGTGATGGCCACCAGAAAGGCAGTTTTCAAAGTTAGAAGCCTGAGAGGACAGTTATGTAGCGGCTCAAAGGGAGCGCACATAAGATATGTAAGAACCAAGTTCAAGTCCCACTGGGGCATTACGAAGGGAACAGGAGGAAAAAGATGAGTAATGCCTTTAAGGAAACGATTTACAACAGGGGACTTGAAAAGAGAAGGCTGATCAGGAAGCCTAAGGAAGGCTGAAATGGCTGTTTTGAACCCAAAACCGGTCCCAGGATGCTTGTTTCCGGTCCAGGGAAGACATGGCTTGGCAGTTCGGGCTGGACTGTTCCCATGAGGCACAGGGTCAGACTGATTTGCATATGGCCATGTCTGAACTGGGGTGGTGGAGTGAGCTAAAGAATGATGATGGATTAAACCCAGATCAGTTGACTGGGGGTGAGTGTTTGATTTGCTCTAACGCTCCGTCCATCATCCCCTTTGGTAGCCCTTAAGAGTGCCCAGAGCAGAGTCCTGCTGGGCCAAAGAAAGGAGGAACAAGAGAAACTCAGAAAGAGGGGCGGAAAGGGGATCCACAGCCTTTGTTGTGCACCATGCCACAAATTTGTTCCATCTGCAGGCACATACCGTCTTAGTGGAGGGACGCCTGGCTGCCAAGATAACATCACAAACTTCGGGAGGCAGGTCAAACGACGTCAACTGCCGCTGCTCAATCTCCACGCAAGGAGGTGGAGGCTGTACAGGTTCGGGTGGAGGACCGTCCCCTGCTCCTGTGACAGAAAATCCTCCCGAAGAGGCAGTCTGATCGGAGGATCGATGGCCATGTGTAGCAGCTCGGGATACCAGACTCTTTGTGCCCAATCCGGAGCCACAAGAATGACTTGGGCCCGGTCACGCCTGATCTTCTTCAGCACTCTGGGCAGAAGTGGTATAGGCGGAAAGGCGTATAGAAGACCGCAACTCCACTAGCGACGAAAAGCGTCGCCTAGCGAGTGCCGAATTGGAAATTCCAACGCGCAGAATTGCTGACATTGCGCGTTCTCTTCGGTGGCGAATAGATCTAACCAAGGCTCTCCCCACTGTCGAAAGAGACCTTGCACCACCTCCGAGTGAAGACGCCATTCGTGATCCATCATGCACCTGCGGCTGAGTTCGTCCGCCCTGGCGTGCAGGGAACCTGCCAGGTGTTGAACCACCAGAGATATGCCCTGATGTTCCAGCCATGTCCAGAGGCGGAGGGCCTCCTGACATAGGGTCCACGACCCCACCCCGCCTTGTTTGTTGCAGTACCACATGGCGGTGGTGTTGTCCGTGAACACCTGCACTACTCTTCCCCGGACAGAGGGAAGGAATGCTTTGAGTGCAAGACGAATCGCCCAAAGCTCCAGAAGGTTGATGTGGAGCCCGGACTCCGCCGGAGACCAGAGGCCTCTGATCTCCGCCTCCCCCATGTGGGTGCCCCATCCCAGAAGTGACGCATCGGTCACCACTGTGAACTCTGGTTGGGGAAGGGAGAGAGATCTGCCGTCGACCCAATCCTGGTTCATTAGCCACCACTGCAATTGGCATGCAGTGCCCTCCGAGATCTGGACGCAATCAGACAGGTTCCCCTGATGTTGTGCCCACTGGAACTTCAGGTCCCACTGCAGAGCCCGCATATGCCATCTGGCATGATCCATCAGCAGGATGCAGGAGGCCATCAGGCCCAGTAGCCTGAGGGTCATTCTGACCGAAACCCGGGATAGAGGCTGAAAGATCGGAATCATAGCCCGAATATCCCGGACTCGCTGTTCGGGAGGATAGACCCGAAACTGCGTTGTGTCCAGAACCGCCACGATGAAGAGGAGCTTCTGAGAGGGAGTCAGGTGTGACTTTGGCACGTTGATGGAGAACCCCAGCGAATGCAGGAGGTCGGCCGTAGTCTGGAGGTGGGAGACGACAGCCTGGGGCGAACCCGCCTTCAACAGCCAGTCGTCGAGATAGGGGAAGACTGGAACCCCTGAACTGCGCAGATGAGCTGCGACCACCGCCATCACTTACGTGAACACCCGAGGGGCGCTGGTAAGGTCAAAGGGGAGCACAGTAAACTGAAAATGCTCTTGACCTACAGGGGCAGGTAGCGCCGGGGCAGGGCAGGTAGTGCCGATGGGCCAGCAGGACAGGGATGTGAAAATAAGCGTCCTGCAAGTCCAACGCTACCATCCAGCCTCCAGGGTTGAGGGCAGACAGGACCTGAGCGAGCGTCAACATTTTGAACTTCTCCTTCCGGAGGAAGCGGTTGACGTTCCTGAGATCCAAGATAAGACGCAGGCCTTTGTCCTTCTTGGGCAACAGAAAGTAGTGGGAATAGCAACCACAACCTACTTCTGGGACAGGAACGCACTTGATGGCTCCCTTGGCCAAGAGTGCCGAAACTTCCTGTTGGAGAAGGGCCAGATGATCCTCCGACATGCGATGGTACTGAGGTGGCATGGCTGGAGGGGTAGTCTCCAATGGGAGGGAGTAGCCCCTTCGGACTATTTGCAAAACCCACCTGTCCGACGTGATGGTGCGCCAGTGTGGGAGGTGATGGCAAATCCTGCCGCCCACTGGCGATTGGTGGCCCTGAAAGGTCGGACTAGGAGGGTTTGGAGGCTACTGCAGAGGGGGCTCTGGTGGACTGGCCTGCCCGCTGGCCCCCAGAACTACGGCCGTGGTTCCCACGTCCCCGGGCGCGCTGGGGCTGAACAGCTTGCGCTGGCCTGTGGCTCTGGGCGGGATGTGGCGGGGCACCCCTTACGTAGCCACGAAAGGGGCAAAAGGCAGACTGCGCAGGGCGGGTGGTGGAGAGGCCCAAGGACCTGGCCGTAGCCCGAGAGTCCTGAAAGCGCTCCAGCACGTTGTCTGCCTTGTCGCCAAAAATGTGACGGCCATCAAAATGGCATGTCCGTAAATGTGGATTGGACATCCCCTGAAAAAAAAGTCGACCTCAACCAGGTGTAGCGTCGAAGGGCTACCGACGTGGAAATCGTCCTGCCTAGTGAGTCGGCGGTATCCAGCCCACAGCGGATGGTAAACTTCGCTGCGTCTCTCCCTTCGGCCACTGCCCGAGTGAGTACAGCTCGGGCCTCCTCCGGGCACTGAGGCAGCACTTGCGCAACCGTATCCCACACTGAGTGGGTGTAACGGCCCAACAGACATGCGGTGTTTACCGACCGCAGTCCCAAGCTGGAGGAAGAAAACATCTTCTTCCCAAGATGGTCCAGCTTTTTGGATTCCCTATCAGGTGGTGCGTTAGGGAATGCGCCTTTGGAAGTAGAGGCTTGGACCACCAAGCTCTCAGGGGTGGGGTGTTGGGAGAGGAAAGTGGGGTTGCCCGGGGCGGGCGGTGGCGTCGGGCACTCATCCTATCCACAGGAGCCCCTGTGTTGGGCCTGGACCAGGTGCCCAAAAGGATGTCGGTGAGGGCTTCATTGAACGGCAGCAGGGCCTCCGAAGAGCTTGCTGCCGGTTGAAGCACCTCTGTCAGGAAGTTAGTCCTGACTGCCACCGTAGGTAGCTCGACGTTGAGAGCCTCGGCCGCCCTACGCAACACCACTGCGTAAGACGCTCCCTCCTCCGTATCCACGGTAGGAGGAGACAACATGCCAAGGTCTGGTGAGGTATCCAGACCACTGGCTTCCCCCAATTCTTCTCTCCAGTCCGGTTCACAACCCAACTGGTCGGTTAAAGGGTCCCCAGACCCCTCCCAGTCCTCCTCACCCTCCTCTGGCTGCAAATCTGGTCTCAAAGAGCCAGGGTAGAACAGGGGCACAAAAGTACCCGTCGGCACCGGATCCGGCGTCGGTCGACGCCGGTCCGGCTCCGTGTCTACCTCGAGGTGGAGGGCGGGGTCGACGTTGGCTGTGTCCCCAGCCGACACCAGCTGCAGACATGGTGCCGGTGGAACCGGCGCCGGGGGAGGTGTAACAAGGTCGACCGGCGCCGATCCGGATCCAGGCCTGGATCACAGGGGACCCTGCAGTGCCGAGGTCGAAGCCGCCGGCGTCGAAGGCCTAGGGCCCCCAGCCGAGTCCGCGGGGCCCGAAGGCGCGCCGGCGGAGTCGGGCTGCCCAAAGATGGCGTGCATCGCTTCGTAAAACTGACGAAGCTGGGCAGGGGTCGCTCCAGGTCCCAGGAAGGGGGGGAAACCCAGAGCTGACCCTTCGGGCTCCGCACGAGGAGCCGCAGGAAGGGCACCATCCGCATCCCTCGTCGCGTCGGCCGACGGACGGGGAGAAGTCGAAGAGCGATGATGCTTCTTCGACTTCTTCTTGTGCTTCGACTTACCTGACCCCGAGTGCGAAGACTTGGACGAAGAATGGTGGTGGCTCCGCGACCGGTCCCTCGACCTCCTACGCGACCGGGACCTCGAGCGGCGCGGAGCCGACTGCCGGGCCTCAAGAAGCTTTCGGGACCGCTTCCGCAAAGACTTCGGATTCATGGTCCAGCAGTCGGAGCACGACTTGGGGTCGTGGTCGCGCTCCAGGCAGAATAGGCACACGCGGTGCGGATCCGTCACCGACATCAGTCGGCTACAGGAACCACAAGCCTTGAAGCCGGGCATCCCTCGTGCATCAGGAGTCGATGGACTCAAAAAACGATGCAGACAAAAGTCGAGAAAAAGTCAGTCAAAAAGTGACTGGGGGTACCGCTCTCTCCGGATCTGCGCTTGCTGGCGCGGAAAAAGAAAGAACTGACGTCAGCGCGCGAGGGCGGCGTCTATGTAGCTACTGCAACGTCATCCCGGCGACCACGACGCCAACGACGAACGCGGAGTCGACCGACGCCACCTTCCGACGCGCAGGGGTACTGCTGACGAAAAACTTTCCGGATCCAGTCGGACGCCTGGGGGTAATTCTAAGGTAAGGAATCTATAACTAACTGTTTCTTTCAGATACATATTTACATCACCTATAATTAAGGAGCTCACTCAATTGGAACAGATGACATAAAACTGCCTGTCCTGCGACTACATCACTTCTATGCGCAGATTCTAGGCAGTAGTGCTGCATGAACGTGTGGGTGCTCTTCCACGTTGCAGCACATCATATCTTCTCCTGCGGGCCGTCTGCAAACAGAGTAGCCAAGGTAGATTCTGCCGGAGTGCGCCTTAACTTTCGTTGAGGATGGCTTGCCAGCTTTGCTGTGATAAAATTGTATGGTGACAGAAATCCCTTTTGTGATTGCTGTACCTTAATGAGAGTCCGTAAGAGACCAACAGCTGATCCAATTTTCGAATTGCTTGGTACGATGCAGATACATTTTGAGACAATGCTTAATGTCCAAGCTGTGGAGAGACCTTTCAGTTGGAGATTCCGGATTTGCAAAGAAAGTGCGAAGTATGATAGGTTAATTGAGATGAAATTGCGATGGAACTTTGGGGATGAACTTTGGGTTTGTTCAGAGAAGTACATATTCATCAGTGAAACGCAAGAATGGTTCCTGAATTGTAAAAGCCTGAATTTCACTGACTCTTCTAGTAGATGTGAGGGCCAGCAAAAGAGCGACCTTCCACATGAGAAATTTCTGATCTGCCTTGTGAATGGGCTCGAATGGAGGCTTCATGAGCTGTGAGAGAACCACGCTGAGATGCCATTCTGGAGGAGGAGCCCTTACTGGAGAAAAAGCTCGGAACAAACCCTTCATGAAATGCTTGACTATCCTAGTCGAACAGAAAGAAGGATAGTGAGCAGAAATTGCAGCTAGGTGAACTTTTACAGACGCATGTACCAATCCTGATTTGGCTAGTGAGAGTAGGTATGGTAGAATCTGCTCAGGTTACACTTTCAAGGGATGCAGGTTACATTGCCGCCACCATAAGCAAAATCTTTTCCATTTGAATCTATATGTTTTGTTTGTTGATTTGGCTCTCGCTTTAGCCAGAATGTCTCTACAGTCTTGAGGAACATTTACATCTCGGAATGCGATGCATTCAGGAGCCATGCATGTAATTGGAGAGATGCTGGTTCCGGGTGTAGGATCTAGCCATTGCTCCTCGTCAAGAGGGTTTGGATCTTGGGATTGGACTCAGAGAGCAGCAGGAGCCCCATAAACCAATGCTGCCTGGGCCATTTGGGAGCTATTACAATATGGCAACAGTGCTCCATCTTCATTTTGGTGAGGATCCTCGGTATGAGAGGGAACGGGGGACAAGCATATGCATAAATTCTGAACCATCTCAGACCTGTAGACCCTCGTCTACAGACCCCCTGGGCCCCGACCCCAGTTCAGCGACTCCATCGCCGACTTCATCAGCGCGCACGCCCTGACCTCTACCGACTACATCCTCCTCGGAGACCTGAATTTTCACCTGGAGAACAAGAACGACAGCAATTCCACCACCCTGATCGACAACCTCGCCAACCTCGGTCTGAGCCAGCTCGTCACAACACCGACCCATTCCGCCGGCCACACGCTCGACCCCATCTTCTCCTCCAGCTCCCACGTCTCCTTCAGCCACACCACGGAACTCCTCTGGACCGACCACCGCTGCATCCATTTCACCTTCCAGAAACCCACCACACACCACCGCACCCAACAGATCCCACGCCGCTGCTGGAGCAAAGTCACCGAAGACCAACTACGGGCAACCCTCGCTCTCAGCCCTCCCTCCGACCCATCCAACACCGACGACGCTGCCTGCAACCTCAGACGATGGATGGACGACTGTGCCAACACCCTCGCCCCGCTGAAAAAACCCACCTACGCTGACACCACCAAAAGAGCTAGCTGGTTCACCTCGGAACTCCTAGCTTCCAAGCGTACCTGCCGGAAACTAGAGAAGAAATGGCACAGTGATAAGACACCGGACAGCCACGCAGCCCACAAAGACGCCATCCGTAACCACCACCACCTCATCAAGTCCGCCAAGAGAATCTCCTTCAAAGACCGCCTCGACAACAACGCACACAACAGCAAGGAGCTTTTCAACATCGTGAAGGAACTCTCCAACCCCAGCTCCAACACCAACGACATCCCACCGTCGCAACCCCTGTGCGATTCCCTCGCCACCTTCTTCCACCGCAAGATCGCCGACATCCACGACAGCTTCAACTCCCAGACAGCCCCAACTAAGATCGATGCACCAGACCCGCCGCACACCATCGACCACGATCCCCTGCCAGCCTGGGCCAGCGTGAACATCGAGGACACCATCAAGACCATGAGCACAATACACTCCGGCTCCCCGTCAGACCCTTTCCCGCACCACATCTTCAACAAAGCCAGCAGCTCCATCGCACCCCACCTGTGCAACATCATCAATCTCTCCTTCGAGACCGCGACCTTCCCAGAGAGCTGGAAACACGCAGAGATCAACGCCCTACTCAAAAAACCCAAGGCGGACCCGAGAGACCTCAAGAACTTCCGGCCCATCTCCCTGCTTCCGTTCCCAGCCAAGGTCATCGAGAAGATCGTCAACAAGCAGCTAACCCGATACCTCGAAGAAAACAGCATCCTGGACCCATCCCAATCGGGGTTCCGCAGCAACCACAGCACTGAGACTGCCCTCATCGCCGCCACCGACGACATCAGGATCCTGCTGGACAACGGTGAGACCGCAGCCCTCATCCTGCTGGACCTCTCCGCCGCCTTCGACACTGTCTGCCACCGCACTCTACGCGCACGCCTCCACGACGCAGGGATCCGAGACAAGGCCCTGGAATGGGCCACCTCCTTCCTCGCCGGCAGAACCCAGTGAGTCCGCCTCCCACCATTCCGATCCGAAGCCTCCGAGATCATCTGCGGCGTACCCCAGGGATCGTCCCTCAGCCCAACACTGTTCAACATCTACATGGCCCCGCTCGCACGCATCGCCAGACAGCACGACCTCAACATAATCTCCTACGCCGACGACACCCAACTGATCCTCTCCCTCACCAAGGACCCCCTCGCCGCCAAATCCAACCTCCATGAAGGGATGAAGGCCGTCGCCGATTGGATGAAGATCAGCCGACTAAAACTGAACACGGAGAAGACAGAGGTCCTCATCCTCGGCTCCAACCCCTCAGCCTGGGACGACTCCTGGTGGCCAACAACGCTGGGAGCAGCCCCAACACCCACCGACCACGCACGCAACCTGGGAGTCATCCTCGACTCAACGCTCTCCATGGCCAAGCAAGTCAACGCAGTCTCATCCTCCTGCTTCAACACCCTCCGCATGCTTCGCAAGATCTACAGGTGGATCCCGACAGACACGAGAAGAACAGTCACCCAGGCCCTCGTCAGCAGCAGACTCGACTATGGGAACGCCCTCTACGCGGGAGCCCCGGCCAAGCTCATCAAGCGACTGCAACGCATACAAAACGCCTCCGCACGCCTGATCCTCGATGTACCACGCCACAGCCACATCACCCCCACCTGAGGAACCTGCACTGGCTCCCCGTCGACAGGAGAATCTCCTTCAAACTCCTCATCCACGCACACAAGGCACTCCACAAGACTGGCCCAGCCTACCTCAACAGACGACTCCTCTTCCACGTCCCCAACCGCCAACACCGCTCCGCCGACCTCTCCCTCGCCACCGTCCCTCGCATTCGAAGAACCACCACCGGCGGCAGATCCTTCTCCCACCTCGCCGCCAAGACCTGGAACACCCTTCCACTAAGCCTACGACAGACCCAAGACCTGCTGACCTTCAGGAGGCAACTCAAGACCTGGTTGTTCGACCAGTAGCAGCACCTCCCCCCCCTTTTTTTCTCCCCCAGCGCCTTGAGACCCTTGCGGGTAAGTAGTGCGCTTTACCAATTCTGTGATTGATTGATTGATTGATTGATCTCATTGAAAGGGCATTCCCCCACGACCCTGGGAGAGGGTATCAACTGACGTAGAACTGGCATTCTTGTCTGTCGTGAAGAGCTCTAATGCTGGTGTGCAACAGCGACAGAAGACCCTGTCCAACACCAGTTGATCCAATTCCTATTTGTGGCAACTGTCTCTGGTTCTGCTGCGAGTGTCCGCTAAGGTGTTGTTCAATCCTGACACGTGCTCGGCTTTTAGAGTTATTCCGTGGGTTGTCAGCCAGTTCCAAAGGTCTTGAGCCTCCTGAGAGAGAGTTAGGGACCTCGTTCCCCCTTGCTTGTTGATGTAATACATGCTGGTCATATTGTCTGTATGGATCAGCATGGAGGTTCCTGCTATTCGTGGCAGTAAGGCTTAAAGAGTGAGAAATATCGCTTTGAGCTCTAGACGACTGATGTGCATCAACTTCTGGAGTGCGGACCATTTACCCTGGATTTGCAGGTCCTGCAAACGGCAGCCACAGCCCTCCAGGGAGGCATCAGGTGTGATGATGTAATCTGGTATTGAAGTCAGGAATGTGAGGCCTTGTGAGAGATGAGATGCTTGAGATCACCACACTAGTGTCTCCCGCATCCTTGAGGTAATGTTGATTAAATCTTCGAAGGAGCCTTCCAATTGGTTCCATTGCATGTGGAGCTCCTCTTGCAGGGGCCTCATTTTTAGAAGTGCCAGTGGGACCAGGTTTATTGCTGAGGAGATCATGCCAAGGAGCGCCTTGAACAGCCACACTGAAATGGACTTTCTTTTGGAGATCTTTAAGGCCAGGCATCTGATTTTTTCGAGATTGGCACCCAAAACAGTCTTGTTTGACTTGGGATGGTCGAGGAGTTTGGGTAATTTACTGTGAGGCCTAGCCTGTGGTAACAGTGAGAGGCAGGCCGTAGTAGCTTCGGAAGCTTGCTGTGGTGTTGAGGCTTTGAGCAGCCAGTCGTCTAGGTAGGAGAATACCTGATGACCTTGCTTGCAGAGTGTGGCTGCTACCAGGGCGAGACATTTCGTGAAAATCCAGGGAGCGGACTAGAGGCCAAAGGGAAGGACATTGAATTGGTAATGGGTACCTGCTACGGTGAAAGGGAAATACTTGCGATGCTTGGGATGTATGGGAATGTGGAAGTATGCATTTTGTAAATCCAAGGAGGTCATGTTATCTTCGCTGTTCAGCAAGTGAAGAATGTCGAAAGAGTAATCATATGGAAAGATTGTTTGTGCAGAAATTTGTTCTGTTTCCTGAGGTCTAAGATGGGTCTCCACTCTCCTGATTTCTTTCATACAAGGAAATAATGGGAGTAGAATCCCATGCCTTCCTGAAAATGAGGGACCCTTTCTATTGCACCCATGGCCAGCATTATTAGAGCCTCTTTCCTCAGTAAGTGAATGTAGGAAGCTGACTCTGTATATACTATACCAAAGCAAGGTATAGTGTGCACATAGTCCAGTGGATCCCCAGAGGCTTTACAAAGGCTAAAGTAGATAATACTAAATGCTCTCTTTTGTGGTAGTGTGGTCGAGCAGTTAGGCTTATCAGAGGGCTGTGTTAAGCATTTGTTGCACACACTCAAAGACTGAATCCAGGACCAATTGTTTGTAAACATATTACTTTTCATATGTTTATTGCTTAGAACCAAAGATACTTTGTTGCAATAAAATATGTTTTGTAAAATCACTTCTTAAGTATAAAAAGTCGACAATGCATTTCTCAAACATTTCAATGTTAACCTATGGAGGAAAAACAATGTTGTAATTTCACAGGTAAGTACACGACTTACAATTCCACTCTTCGGGTTTTAGGACCAACACTGGGCAAGAGTCAGGTAAATTTAGAGACTGCATCACCAGCGGCACTGGAGCGGTCGGGTACAGAGGTCAAATTCAGTCACTGGGGCCCAACGTTAGTCAATGGAGACTGGGGGCATGCAAATAGGTTCCGGTTGCAGGTCGGTAAAATCGGAGTTGGGGATCAGTCTCCGGGGGTTAGGACCAGCACTGGTGGGGCCACGAGGCAGCACCAAACACACACCCTCAGCAGCACAGAGGTGATCGGGTGCAGAGCATCAACACCGTGTGGGGCACCCAATGCAAAGCAATGGAGACTGAAGATTTTGAAAAAAGGCTGCAGGCTGGACCAGGAGGCTGGACGGAGGGAACCGATGGCTCTGGAGGTAAGTTGGGGTGTTGAAGGACTCAGGTACACCGTTGGTCGAGCTCCCCAAGGCCGGGGGTGCGGGTGCAGGTGTGTCTTTGGACGTCAGAATAGTCTTACTGGAGACAGTCACAGTTGGGGGACCCTTTGTGTTGAGGCTGCAGGTGTCGTCGTGGAGTCCAGGAAGGGTAACTCCGGGGTGGACTCGAGCTCAGGAAAGCTGGGGAACCTTCTTAGGACAGGTGGGCCACTTTGACTCGGGCCAGAGGCGTCGGGTGCAGAAGTAGGTACGGAAGTCTGGTGGTGCGGTTCTGCAGGGCACTGGAGCTCTTCTTATTGGTTTCTTTGTGGACAAGGCCGCTGTCCTCTGGAGTTCTTGGTCTTTAGGGAAGGCAGGCAGTCCTCCCACGTTTGTGGAGGTTGCTGGGCCTGCAGGACGAGTCGCGTTTTGGCGTAGGTTTCTTCAAGGGCTGCAGACCGGCCGGTAGGGCTGGGGCCAAGTCAGTTGTCACCTGGAGTCTTCACTGCTGGTATGGCTCTTCGGTCGTTCCTCTTCTTTAAGTCACCAGGAATCTGAGGATCAAGGTTCAGGGGTGCCCCTAAATACTCAATTTAGGGCCATTACAGGTACTGACAGGTAGTAGCCAATGGGCTACTTACCTTAGGGTGTCTACAACCTTTGTATGTCCCCTCCCTTGGGGAGGGGGCATACACCTGATCTTATTGGCTAAAATCCTCACAACCAATATGGAGGATTTTCAAAGGAGGGGGCCACTTCAGCTCAGGATACTTTAGGGGTGGTCCTGGCTGAGAGAGAACACACCTCTCCCAATTACTAATTTTCCCGCCAACCTTGCCGGTAAAAGTGGGGTTTGGCCAGGGCGGCAGGCATCTCCACTAGCTGGAGAGGCCCTGGCTAGCATAACAAAGGAAAGGAAGCCTTTGAGGCTCACCACCCTTGAATGCTGTTCCTGCTTGGGGGGGTAGGTGTGAAGCACCTCCACCCAGAGCAGGCTTTGTTTCTTACCCACGAATGCACAAGGCTCCCACCTCAGGGGGTAAGAAACATGTCTGGAAGTGGCAGGCTGGTGCAGACCAGTCAGCTGCACCCTAGCAGTTGTTTAGGGTTTCAGGGGGCACCTCTGAGGTGCCCTCTGAGTGCATTTATCAATGTATCCAACACTGGCATCAGCGTGGGCTCATAAATCTGAGATGTTTGGTAGTAAACATCTTGGGATTCGGTGAAGCCATCATGGGAGCTGTGGAAGTCATATTGACAAGCTCCCAGCCCATGTACTCGGTATGGCTTCACCATGCACTTAAAATGCCTAAGAATAGACTTAGACACTATATAGGCATATCTGCTCATGCTGTTATGCCCTCACCAGAGGTATAGTGCACCCTGCCTCAGGGCTGTAAGGCCTCCTGTTGGCGTGACTTACCTGTCCTCTGGCAGTGTTGGCAGACCTGGCACACAGGGATGTGTGCCAGATCGACTCTTCACTTTTAGTTGCACCAAAACACGCAGGCTGCAGTAGCAGTGTGCGTGTGTTTGGTGAGGGGTCTCTTAGGGTGGCATAATATATGCTGCAGCCATCAGAGACCCTCTCTGGTCTCAATGCCCTTGGTTATACTCGTACTTTTTACAAGGGACTAATATGTGAGCCAGAGGTGTGCCAATTGTGGAAACAAAGGTACAGTTTTGGGAAAAAACACAGGCACTGGGAACTTGATTAGCAGGGACCCAGTGCACATTCAGTCAAGAATCAGGTCAAGAATTTAGAATCAGGCAAAAAGTGGGGGGTAACCATGCCAAAAGGATTACTTTCCTACAGTAAAGACGAGGTGAGTGCACCCCCTTTAGAGGATTGTTTTGTGGTCTCTGCACAAACTCTAGGGTATGTACGTAACTTACTAAGTCCAACACCTATTTGTCCGATGTTATCTCCTTCTGTTGGGGGAAGTAGCTGGAGATATTCAAGCCGACATCGGGGGAAGGAGCGAATGTAGTCGGTACCTGGTCCAGGTCGCTGTTTGCGGCCTGCATCATGACCCTGGGGGGGTTGCTTCCGTCACGCGCTTTGCTTGTTGTAGGCCGCTGAGGGTGGTTGACAGTCGGTCTGATGGTAGGCGGGCCTATGCTGAGATTGAGGTTGATAATGCTGAGGTCGTTAATAGCCCCCTCTGCAGGTAGTGAAACCTCTCCCTCTAGCTCCCTGAAAGGCCAACTTCTTAAACTGGAGAGTGCCAAGAGACCTACCGGTGTCAGTGTCGAACTTTATAGCCAATAAGGCGTCATCTATATATTTTCCAAACAGCATTTCACCATATAGGCCATTTCTAGGATCTTCGTTTGGACCTCCGGTCTAAAAGAGGTCGCCTTGAGCCATCCTTAGTGCCTCAAGACCGCTGCTCCGGCCGACTGGAGGAAACCTGTGGAGGTGATGTCGAGAGCACAGTCTATAATTTCTGAGGAAGTACGTTCTCCTTCCTGTAAGATCTTCTTTGTCTCCACCTTCCACTCTTCAAGGATGAAATCTAGCAGACTGCTGACATCTGCTGATCATTGTGCCCCAAGATCACTAGTGAGTTGGCTGCTTGAACGGTGATAGCAGACATGAGGGAGAATCTCTTCCCTATGTTGTCCAAGCGCCTGCCTTCCTTGTCAGATGGCGCTGAAGGGTTTTATGAGCGCCTTTGCGCTGTTTGTGAGATGACAGAGTCCGGCTTGGGATGACTGGTGAGGCAAGTGAGGGAATCATCTGTGGCTTTGTATTTTTTGTCCAGACAAGGTACTACTGGTGCTACCGTAGCCGGATTTTTAATGATCTTTATCCCCTCACCCAGACATAGTCTATAATTGGGAGGGCTATGACAGACTTTCTGGCTTGCTCTTTAAAATCATGAAGAAAGCAGTTGGACTGCTTAACAGATGTTGGAAGATGGAATTGTGCTGCAGCTCGGGATATCAGATTATAAAACCCCCTGATGTCCTCTGGTTTTCTGGCTTGCTCTTTAAAATCATGAAGAAAGCAGTTGGACTGCTTAACAGATGTTGGAAGATGGAATTGTGCTGCAGCTCGGGATATCAGATTATAAAACCCCCTGATGTCCTCTGGTGGAGAGTCTGACAGATGAGGTGGTGGAGGGGACTGAGTAGTGACAAGGTAGTCATCCCATTCGTCCCGTGGATGTTGGGGGGTCAGAGATCCCGCCTTCCTCCCTTGAGGAGGAGTGGTCCTCCCTTGGAGGTGGTGCGATATACAAGGCAGGTGTCATCCTGGGAGTTATTGGTGGATGGATATTCCTTGGAGTGGCAGGAGAAGCAGACTGTGGTGGTGCGAGTGGCTGCTCCTATTGGCATTCCGGAAATCTTCTCCTATAGTCCTGCAGCATGGCTTGTAGGTCTTGAACTAAAGAAATGGTGTGGGCGACTGGCTTAGTATATAGTGCACACTTATTCAAGTGAGGCATCTTGCACTAATCCAAGCAACCCTTATGGTGATTTTAGTGGTCTTTGATAACCATAGAAAGCTCTCAAAGTGGTAGCTGTGCAGAGCAGCCTTCAGGCTTATCTTGAAGGAGTGTTAAGCAGCTTGTTTTACCAGTTCAATCTGTAGTGTAAGTTACATGAAAAGAAACCACACAGTGTTTAGCAAAAATAAGTCTATTTATTACAACACTATATCGTTCCATCAATAGTTGAGCTACTCAACCGCTCATTAGACTCAGGAACTGTCCCACAAAATTGGAAACATGCAATTATTAAGCCTCTACTTAAGAAACCCCATTTAGACCCAACCAGGCCTGGTAACTATTATCCTATTTCAATGTTACCTTTTGTAGGAAAACTATTAAAGAAACATGTTAACAGCGTGTTGGCCAGTTTTCTGGAAGACAATCATTATCTCCATCCCACAGAGATGGGCTTTCGTGGGCAGCATAGCACTGAATCTGCCCTTCTGGTGGTCACCGAAGAGCTTAAAGGCATATTAGACAAAGGGGGATCTGCCGCAATTCTGCTTTTAGATCGGAGTGCGGCTTTCGACACTGTAGATCATGCTATCTTGACATATAGGCTTAGGGAGGTGGGGATCCAGGACATAGCTTTGAACTGGCTTACCTTTTTCTTAAAAGACAGATCCAGGTTATGGAAACCGCATGCTTCTCTGATAGTATGCCAGTTATATGCGGGGTGCCGCACGGCTCATCGCTCAGCCGCACTCTGTTTAATGTTTACATGAGGCAGTTGGCAAAAATTGTTCAAGAGTTCGGCCTGTTGGCAGTTTCTTATGCAGTTGACACGCAGTTGGTCGTTTCCTTTGCAAATGGCCCAAACCTTGAACACCAGCAATTAGTACACTGCCTGGAAAAAGTGGCTAAATGGATGACTAACTGCTGTTTGAAATTAAACGGCGATAAGACAGAATTGATGATCCTAGGGAATAAATCAATTATCAGAACGCTGACCACATTGCCGAGCGGCATGGGGAACCCTCCTGTCCCCAATTTCCCCATTAAGAACCTGAGAATGTGAATAGACAGAGCACTAACAATGGACGACCAAGCACAAAAATTGGCTGGCACTTGTTTCGGACTGCTCAGAATGATCAGGAAGATTCTGGAGCTTATTCTGGAGCACTTAAGAAAAACGGTGATTCAAGCCTTGATAGTCTCCGGCCTGGATTATGGCAACTCCCTTTATTTGGGTTCCCCGAAATATGTTATAACAAGCATTTGCAATGCAATAGGTCTCGCATTTGCGAGAGTTTGAGCTGTTGGCATTGTAAATGACAATGCCTTTTATTTACGTTTTGGTTTTTAAAACATAAATAAAAGGCATTGTCATTTACAATGCCAATAGCTTAAACTCTCGCAAATGCAAGACCTATTGCATTGCAGGATGGAGAGCTGGAAGAAAGGATGGATGGATGAGTGAAAGGGTGAATGGGTGGATGGATGAGTGACTGGGTGGATGGAAGAGTGGGTGGATGAGTGAAAGGATGGATTGGGTGAAAGGGTGGCTGGATCGATAATGGATGGATGGACGAGTGAAAGGGTGGATGAAGGGATGGATGAGTGAAATCATGGATGGAAGGATAGATGATGGATAGGTGTGCAAATGGTTGAAAAGGTTTGGAGATGGATGGGCACACAGATGGAAGGACGGAATGAATGGTGAAAGAAGGAATGATGGATGAAAGAATTAATAGGTGACTTTTTGAGTGACACCCAACTGCTACTTGAATGTTACAATAGTAATTGTAAAATGTTTGCATGTTTTGTTTTAGGTGTAAGGTTTTAGGGAGAGCCTCATAGTGCCATGAGCTGTGCTTGAGATGTATATTGTGTTTGTAGCAACAGGTAAGGCGTCAAAAATAAACTATGTAATAGTGTATTGACAGTGCATTCTTTAAGAAAGCTCCAGGGAAAAGCACCTTTGTGACTTCCGTCAATTGTGCAACTCTCTACGAAGCCCCTATAAGGAATGTCAGATTCCATATTTTAAGTTCCACTTGCTGAAACACCCATTATGCGTTCCCTATTGTCGGTTCATCACAGCAAACCTCCCTTTAGTTCACCTATGCGTGCCTCTTCACATCTCACAATGGCACTCAGATATAAGATGCTAGTAACAAAGTCTATCCGAGCAGATCTTCCCGACCACTTCCCTCACCAAACATGCCTGCTCAGGACCATGAGTTGTAAACAAAATATCAGACTGGACAACCCAGTGCTGTAACCATATAAATAGATTATTATCATATGAAATACCACAAAAAGACCTCATAGCAAACAACAACTCTATCACAAAAGTTAATATCCTGTTTGAGAGAAAGAGAAGATGACTAATGTACACTACTTATAATGTAGACACCACTTTACACTGAATCTTACAGAATCAAAATATAAGCCAAAAATTCATGGAAGTCAATTCACGCAAAGCAGAGCGAGTATCATCCATCCTTTTCCTATGGATGACATCACCGAATGGTCCTTGTCCCGCCATTTCCCCATCAAAAGCTTCATGCTGCTGAGATGCCAAACGAAGGCCTAGTGTGCAATCTACACACAGTAAACATGGCTCATTTGGTTCTGTCTCCTTTCTTTTCCTTCCTCTGCCTCTCTGCTCCCTGAGATTATGGGTAACAAGGCAAGATAAATAGCAAGGTAGGGGCAGCAGCTTCTACCCCCCTCTGACGTCCATGACACACACGCATTTATTTGAAAAGTTTTATAGAGCGCGAACAAGACCCCAAAGGGGTATCAGAGCGCTGTACAGCGTTGTCATCAGCAATTATACAGAACATAAAGAAGGTGAGAGTGAGATTACAACCTGTGGGAAAACATTCACGAATAAGGAGTAGGGTGTATCAGAGGTGCCCTAGAGCGCTCCGAGTAAAACATCATACACATAGAAAGAACCAAGATGTGCGATGAGCATCACGGAATAGCAAAAATCAGCAGTTGATGCAGTTAAAGGAGCTATCGAGGACTAGAACAAAAAGAGGGTGAGAACATATCATACAATATCAGTGAAAAATATTTCAAGTTTTAGGTTATTAACAAAACACACGAGCATGATCAGCGCATCTGCCTCCTGTAACAGTGAGCAAGCTTACATTATGTCAGCGGCTTCGTGTTTGGCAAATAGTGTAGTCTATTGAACACATGTTCCTGCTGTACTAAAATATTAGACAACCAAAGTCAAGTGGAACAAAATCGAAAATTTAAATGAACGCAGACTGCTAAAGTTCACGTGTAAAAAAAAAAAAACAGCCTCACTCTTCCCACAAAGCTCAGGAGCGTGTCTTGATTACATAGGCGCCTTGGAACAATCTGCTAGGTCACTTCTCACACAACCAAAGAATGAGATACCCTGATTATGGGAGAGGCAGCGTGGGCCGACTAGATCCTAGCTGCCTGACCTTAAGATGGCGGCCGTCGCGACCAGGCAGTGCATGGGAAATAAGCATGGATGAGGGGAGCACAATGGGAGACAAGAGACTCGTCGCCCTGCTAGAGATGCACAGGAGGGAATGAAGCAAGGGCACTGACACACAGGAAGACACCGCCCAGAGTAGTGGCTGCGCATAAGCCCTCACTGCGCTTGAAGACCTGTGCAGGACCCGGGACTTAAACATGGCGCCCGCCGCTTACAATGCCTATACGCGGTTTTGGCGCGCTGGGCCTGCCGGGCCCTCACTGCGGGTGCTTGAGCCAGGCGGGAGACCTGACTTCGTGGCACAGTTCCGCCTGCCCTTGAGCGCCCTCCTCTATCCACAAGATGGAGCTCAGCATGACCTCAAGATCAGCCTGGGGATCCAGCATGCTGCTTCCCCCACCACCATCCGGCCTTCTACCCCTATGGACATCTCCAACTCGGGGATCCCTCCAGACCCAAGACCACCACCCTTGAGTGCAAAACCACCTGAACACCTGGTTGAACGATGGCAAGAATTTCCTGCTCTGTAAATATGTAATATATAATTGTCCAAGCCTAATCGCTGTTAAAATGTAATCCTGAGTGAATTTGCAATTTGTATATATATAACTCTAACCACTAGTATATGTAGTAGACCTTTGTACTTACTACCATTCCTATGTGATTTTAGAGTTTATCTGTTTGTATCTCTTCCTTGAGTGACTTTACAACTTGTACATTTGCAATTTTTTTCTGTTTGTATCTCTTATGTAACTCATGTAATCCAAAGTCCTTATGTAACGCAACTGGTTCTTTTGTAAAGCGCTCTGACACCTTCGGGTAATGTTTGCGCTATATAAAATCGCATTAAATAAAATAAAATAAAACTAAAATAAATGTGCAGTCCCAGTGACTGAACAGTCGCGTTAAAAGCACAATTCGCAACCCTCTTCCTTACTAGTTCCTAACAGTCAGGGCTTCCAGTGCACTCTTAAATTCACACAAGTGGTGATTAAAATAAAAGACGAGTGCTTCCTGTCAAGTATGCCTCCCAGCTTAAAAAAAAGTGAAAGCACACACCGTCAGCATATTTATACCGTGAATGTACGTGTAAATCGGCAAAGTGAATCCAGCTTAAAGAGCTTACTTATCTTGCAAAGTATATTTGCAAGATTTGAACACGGAAAAAAAGAAAGACGAAAAAGGCTGTTCTGCGTTTTTGCAACGTGTTTTTTTTTGCAATGCTCAGGATATGTAGCCCAGAACGATAATAAAATAATGTGAAGATCTCTAAATTCCACTGCAGGTCTTTGAGCAGACTAAAATAGTGCAACACCTCGCATGTTATCAATCCCATGATTAAAAAAAAAAAGCATGCAGCCTGCTAAACGCCATTGGTGACTGAATACACAATGGTCCGTAAGTATTCTGGAGACAGCATACAAACATTTGAAGGGAAAGTATGTATGAACTACAATCGGAAACACCCATTAAAAAGCTGTGCTTACTGTAGCCAGGGAACTTCACAAACATAGGTGAAGGTTTGCGTTGGGT
Organism: Calotriton arnoldi; assembly: GCA_963921515.1. Taxonomy (NCBI): domain Eukaryota; kingdom Metazoa; phylum Chordata; class Amphibia; order Caudata; family Salamandridae; genus Calotriton; species Calotriton arnoldi. Next base: position 856,324 of record CAWUFW010005279.1, on the reverse strand, counting down.
TTTATATTTCTGCTTTTGTTTTTCTGCTGCACAGAACGTGTAGCCAACAGTCAGCTGTTCATTCTGTCATTACACATTTTCTCAGCCATCCGCCGTCAGGAAATCGCTTTTGGGGGGTCTATATAAAGGCACAGACCCCTATGCAGCAGTATTATGCAAGTCCTTAGCTTTTTATACTGTTCGTTGTTGTAAACACATTTCACACAAATTAAACAAAACGTGGCATTACGAAGGCACGGACAACGGGAGGGAGGGCGGGTTTGCAAAGAAGGCACCATGTCAGCAAAGCACGTCTTGCCGTCAGTAAGAGAAACTCCATAATGAAAATAGTACTCACAGTCTAAATAACAGGTCCCGTGTAACAACGGAAGTAAAGGGGCCAGTAGCCATGGGAGGGTACAAATGAAGAAAAGGCGGGACTAACAAGCATATTAAGGAATCAAAAGCCAACATTTAAGAAGGACAAAGACACAAAAGAGCCAATGAAAAATATGGGAAGGGCTTCTCCTCGGTACAGTACTTACAGCAGATCGACAGAGCAGCGCTTACGCGCTGGCTCAGGCTTGACCTAAAAAGACTCAACGTGGCGCAAAGTGCGGAAGCTAGGCTTCTCCTCAAAATGCCAAATCATGAATCGGTGGGGGAGTCTCTGAAACAGCTCTATTGGCTGCTTGTTGATGCAAGGATCAAATTTAAAATCTCTTTGCATTGCACATAAGGCAATAAAGAACAAAGGCCCTACTAAAAACAGAGGCCTTGTCCTACCCTATGTCCCTCCCAGAGGCTTGAGATCGTCCCAAGAAACCCTTCTCAGAACTTCTAGAATTAAAAGAGCAAGATGGGGCGGCAGATCATTTGCATACCTGATCCCAAAGCTCTGGAATGACTGGAAAAAACTCAAGACATGGTTATTCCACAAGTAACCTAATATTGGCACAGTTAACCTGTTCAATACTCTTTATCAGCGCCGGGAAGCCCTCGGGCAGCCATGCGCTATACAAATCCTAAACATATATCACTATCACATTGATATATCTCCTACCAGGAGATATCAACACAATACACAAGAATACTTCAAAGCAATCAGGTAAGTAGCACAAAATACAGTGGTCTCTAGGGGGAGATCAAACCATATACTAAGAAAGTGGAATGCGAACTGGGACTTGAACCAGAAGACCCAGAGGAGCCGGGGACACAAGGAGCCACCAAAGGTAAGTACCCAGGAACCCCCACGGAGGCTGTGTGCAGAGTGAAAACACAGCTGCATGTCCAACAGAAGTCAATGGTGAAGTCGCGGTTGAATTTTAGAGAAGAAGGACCCTTCCCGGAGGACCCTGAAGAAATCCTTTGGAAGACAGATGGTTGGAGAGCCACCCCACCCGTGGATGCCCCAGGAACCAGGTTACCTGCTCTCCTTCTAGCCGGTCGGCGCGGTTGGTAGTGCGAACTAGAATGGTTGTGCTGTTGAGTTGCCCAGTCAGGGGTTTGAACCCTCTGCTGGAAAGGGCAACGATAGTAGGGACGGAACTTGCTGCGGAGTCTTTGCGCTTCTCAATTCCTACTGCTTTGAGGATATCTAGCTTGAACTTCATTTTTGCCATTTCATCGTCCGCATGAGTACCGAACAATAAATTTCAGCTGAATGGCAGGTTCAGTATGCTGTGCTGGGCGTCTGGTTTAAGACCTGTCAATCGAAGCCAGGAAGAGCTCTGTGCACAGATGCCTCGGGAGTGCCTGTGGGCTGCCAGATCAGAAGCATCTGCGGCTGTGCTGATGACGTTGTTAGCCACCAGACCACCCGCCTGCAGGAACTCTTGAAAATCTTGTCTGTCCTACTTTGGCAATTTTTCAGTAAATCTGGACAGAGACTCCCATAGAGCTCTGTCGTACCTCCCTAATAGTGCAGAGGTACAAGCGACTTTCATGAAAAATGCGGAGGTGTTGCACATCTTTTTGCCCAGTGAGTCCATTTGTTCACTGTCCTTATCAGGGGACACTGTTGATGAGGAGGCCCCTGTATGTGCCTTCCTGGCAGCAGCTATTATCATTGAATCAGGTGGTGGATCGGATCTGAGAAAGAGGGAGTCTTGGTCTCTTGGTCAGGCGCTTTGCACTTCTTCATGATGCGTGAAGGAGCCGACCCTACCGATGCCGGTGAGAGAAAAATCTGCATAGCTGGCTCCAAAGACCAAGGACCAGCGGTAGCATTGGTCTAGATGAAGCTATATAATGTAATGTCTCAAATATCACGGAAGCCGATGTGACCAGAGCAGGTATTTCAATATTTAGTTTGGCTGCCCCTCTAGTTAGGGCTTCATTAAAGGTGATGAGATCGTCCCCAGGTGAGATCCTTACTGTAGATGATGCTGACAGCATTGGAGAGTAATCTCGCACTGAAGAGCGAGAAGTGGCAGTGGACCACGAGGGAGACCTATGTCTGTCTCTGCAAGATCTTGATGAGTGAGGTCGGCGAGATCTAGGTGGTGTACGCCTGAGAGGTGTTCTAGATCCTGATCTCTATGTAGATGGCATTCTATGCCACTGTGTTGATCTCTGTGGAGACCTAGGAGTAGCTTTTGGATGAGGAGTATTTGCTGAGACCCTAGATGGAGAATAGGTCTGGGAATAGTTTGATCATGGACTGTGATGGGGCACTCGCCATTCTTTCACATTCTGAAGCCAATGTGGAGAAAGATTGATAGGCTCAGCAGACTCCTGTTCCAGGGCTGGAGATCCATCTGAAGACATTTGGACTATTGTGATCTCTGACGACGATGATCTTCTTCTCGACATCGACTTTCTTGGTCTCGACGTCGATCCAGCCCTTTATGAGTCCGCTGGGGCAGGATGCACAGTTCTCGATGTCGACGAGTGCCTCGACGCTAACAAACGCCGTATGTCTTGGACAGTGAGCCAGAGGTCTGCTTTGCGGGTGTCTACGTCAACCGCTGCTGCGACGGCGAGGACCTCAATATCAAGCCTTGCGACTGAGATGGCTGCTTTGACGTTGATCTCTTGTGTGCCGTCGAGTGGTGTGACAGTGACTGCCCTGAGTCAGGTCTTGACGACGATGCATACAGCCTCGGCATCGATGTTCTCTACGTCGACAGGGCTGAAGACGAAAGTCTCGACAGCGATCTCTCCACCGCTTTATGTCTCAACGTCGTTGCATGCTTTGAAGGTCGTTCTGACGTCGATCGTGACGCCGAAGGGGAGCACAAAGGTATTTCTCGCGACATCTTTCCCCTACCTGTTGACGGCGATGCAGAACGGTCCTTTCGGTGTCTCTTCACCGTTCTTTCCCTGTGTTCAGGTCTTTCCCCAGAGGAGGTCTCTTTGAAAGTATTCTGGGAATCTCCAATGCCACTTGAAGGTCGTACCTTTCCTCTCTCGTGCAGGGAATGAAGTCTAATCTTCTCTCTATTTCTCAACGTTCTTTTGGAAAGCTGTTGGCAGTGATAGCACATCTCTGGTTTATGATGTGAAGGCAAACACAGCATACAAATCAAGTGTGAGACGGATTTTGCCATCTTTTTGCCACATGAAGGGCATTTGTTAAACAGAGATGGAATTTTTTGACTGACAAAAATACAATTTCAATCAGAAAAATGGTTAGAAGTACAGTAGGTACTGAAAACCGTCGAGTGAAGGTGAAAAACTTTATTTCTGAACAGAAAAGTCTGACAGGAATGTCAAAACTGAAGAGTTCAGTGCCTGGGATCCTCCCTGAAGGAGCCGGAAAAATGAACTGACCTAACTGTCACCTGTGGAGCATGATGGGATTGAGGAGGTCTTAAAAGCATGGTGCCAGTTTTATCTGTCATGTTTTCAATGCAGCCTATCGGCTAACAATGCCTTTTTATTTCCTTGCCTTTTTCCTTTCAAATAAAGGATATGTTTGGCAATTGAATGAGTTCATATTCTGTGATCCAGAAATGTTAAATGTATAGGGTTATTTTAAATGAAACATTCAATGCAACTGAGGCATTGCTTAGCCTATATTTATTAGGCTGCATGTTTATGTATTAATATTAATAAATATGTGGGTTTATACATATATGTATGTTTTAGGGTACTTTGTACTTTTTAAAGCTTAAACATACATATATATTGTATATGTTATGTGCTCCTTGGTCCCAGTGCTTATGACTATTGATGAGTATCCCCTGGAAGAGAACTATTGTTCCATCCATCCATTCATACATCCCTCAATTTTCCCTTTCACTCATCCATCCATCCTTTCATTCAGACATCCATCTACCCTGCCTTTCACTCATCCATCCATTTTTACTCATCCATCTTTACAAACACCCTTTTGCTCATCCATCCATATTTTCACTTCATCCATCCTTTTACATTTCCACTCATCCATCCATCCTTTCACTAATTCTTCCATCCATCTTTTCTCTCATCATCCATCGATCCATCCTTTCACTCCTCCAACCATTCACCCTTTCACATATCCATCCAACCACACTCCCTTTCACTCATACACCCTCTGTCCCTTTCACTCATTCATCCACGCATCTATCCATCCACATTCATTCCATCCATCCATCCATCCTTCCTTTCACTCACTCACCCTTCCAAGTTCATTATGAGCCTTTGTCTGCCAAGCTGCAAACAGAAGAGGCCCATCAAGAACCCTACTCCCTCTGTAGCTGCTAAAGCAGGGAGGGGGTGGGGGGTAACGATGCCCCTGATGCAGAAGCTTTGCTGCATACTTGCCTCTTAGTCCACTAGTGCAGAGGCTTAACTGCACACTTAGTCCACTAGTGCAATTGTTGTCCGCAGCTGGTTCCTTCCTTCTCTTGGGCCTCTAGGTTCGAGATAAGGAGCACCTTGTGTTCTCAGCTCCATAATGCTTTTTTCAAAGTGAAACCAAATGCAGTACTAAACGTGTTATTGCCAGGAGAGCAGCCCCTGCAACCCTCCTACAGCCTGCCACTCTGTGATGCTCCACAAATTGTTGCCATCCACTCACTCCTTGTCCTCATTGGCATGTCCCATCCCCAGCCATTGAAGTGCATGGAGTTTTGTAACTCCTCCCAGGGCCACTGTTTATGTGCCCCAAAAGCAACCAGATCCATGGCATTCTAATTCAGCACTCCCTCTCATGTGATGTCACTGCTATAGTTTGTACCTGCAGGGCGAAGAAAACATTGCCCGGCTGGCGCTTGCGCAGTAGGACACCTGCAAAGTTCGCTATTGTTCTCTAAAGGAGATTCAGCACACGCCTCAGAGCAGTAATTTATTTTCAGCTGCTCTGTGTTTATTTTCCCTGTCCTTCCCTCTTCCCTGAGGGTGGCTGGGAAAAGCCCCGTTTGCCCATGAACACCAGTTGCCCCTGGTAACGTGTCTGTGTATACATCAGCTTAGTATGCATGCTGTAGAATGAGTGTGGATGCTGTGAGAATGTGATGATGCACAGAATGTTGTTGTCTGTGTGCTGGGATAAGCCTAGGGGTTGATTACAGTTGAGTGGGTGATGGAGCTGTAACAGGAGCTTTCAGTCTGTGGCTGTAACTAAGCACCTAACGTGAATAAAGAACTTTCCTCCTACCTCTTGTGTGAAGATTCTGCCCTCAAACTACAACATAAAACAACATTATAATTATTACTCTGACTACAGGTTGTCGAAAAGTTTGCTTGTTTACAAGTTTCTTTTCACATGACTGACTGCTGAGGCAATCCTTAAGAAAAAACACAATTTCAATATGGCTATATAACGGAGAGAAGTAAACCAGCTAATCACAGCGAGGCAACATTCACCTGCACACAGGAGTATCAGTGTGCCCTGTTTGCACCCACAGGCAATGCGGCACTCATTAATTGAAGGGGCAAAATATTAGGCATAAAACACTTGCACTCACCAGGTCTTACTTGTTACCATTAACAATACATTTTACCATAATGGCGACAAACCGTAAAACAGTATAATGAAAAATTTCCTAATAGACATGAAGGAAAGTTTCAATTCTATTAAGGACACGGAGGTGAGGATTATTCTCTACTTTCTTTATTTTCCTTCCAGCAGTGTTCAACTCATTAAACAAAAAACTATCTTTCCCTTAGTACACAGGGAAAAGGTCAACAAAGGTGAACCAATCAACTGTCCAGGAAGACCACAAAGATAGGAGGCTTCTGGGTAACGTCCTCTTTCTGGACTGCGACCTTCTTCAGATCACCATACTTCCTTAGTCCGCTTTAGATGCTTCTGAACCTATGAGAATTCAGAAAAAGACAGATGAACCTGAACTTCTGTACCTTGAATGCCATGCAGTCAACCCATATCAGGGTAAGAGCGGAACAAAGTATATGAAAACCAACCTGTACCACTATGCTCTCTCAACAGAAAGGCATGAATCAATATATAAACTCTTATGGGAAGAAACAAAGGGAATTTAACGCCATTCTTATGCTGTATGAGGAACTGGAACACCACAACTATGAGTACCCCATAATCTTGGGCTGGGAGCGTGACAGAGAGTCTCAGGAACTCCGGGAGGGAATTATCTTCGCCTCCGTGTCCTTAATAGAATTGAAACTTTCCTTCATGTCTAATAGGAAATTCTTCATTTTATGTCAGGAGTTGAGGATTATGCTTGTTCAAAGCTTGTCCACCACCAGTGAAGTCATGTCCACGATTGGTTTAAAATAGAATCTCTTGAACATGGAATCTGAAGACCAGTCTGCGACATTAATAAAATCCTCTAGGCGAGCCCCCAGGGATAAACGCCTTAGAGGCCATTGCCCCTCTGACCGAGTGGGCCCCAAACTGCGAGACATCAATGCCCACTTCTTGCATGACCCATCTGATCCAACGGGCTATGGTGGGAGGAGTGACGGCTTTGAAATGTTTCCTATCAGCAGTTGTCGCTCACCATGGGGACGGTGTTCCTCCGTCATGCTCTCATAAGCCTTCAGGCAACGAACCACGCAAAACTTGGGATGCTTATCGAAGGCAGGATTTGACACTACTTTGGAATCCAACTTCGTGTGACTGGAAATATGAAAAGTGACCACCCCTGGGGGGTAAAGACCCGTCCAGAGATGTCCAAGCTTGTACATCGGACACTCTCCTACAAGAAACTAGACATAAGAGCATGGCGAGCTTCGCTGACAACGCCTTTCGAGACAAATATTTGTTTGGTTGCCACGTCTTAAAAAGAGACAAAACCTTGTTAACATCACACAATTTGGAATATCTGGGTTGTGGAGGAAATGATAAATGAATCCCTCTCATCAGCTTACATATGAAAGTATGCTCACCCACCGAAGCATGGACGGGGCATGACACGTGGAGATTGCTGGCCTATAAGAGTTAATTGTACGGTAGGCCAACCCTTTAGATGCCAAAGAAGCCAGAAAATTAATGACGTGGACCACTTTGTACCCCATGGGATACTGATCGTTCCGAAGGCACCAACCAACCCATTGGGTCCAAACGGACCTGTACTGCTTCTTTGTGCCGTCTGTGCAGGCTGCTGCCAGGATTCTTTCAGCCTCCTGTGAAAGGCGATGGAGTCTACATTGTTGCCTGAAATCTGGCAGGCCGTGAGAGGCATCCGACCTTGAAGGAACAGAGGATGGTGACTGCCCTTGGGATCCCAGAGGATATCCTTATCTGGGGGTAGAAGGATTGGAGAATCTGAGAAAAGTTTCAGAAGAACTGGAAATCACACTTGAGACCTCCAATAAGGCGTGATCAAAACCACCTTTGCCTTTTGTCTGCAGATCTGGGTTGAGAGGCACATGATAATGGCAAATGTTGGGAAGGCGTAGCCCTCCTCCCACGACCGATCTTGGAGGAAGGCATCCGTCTCTGCCACCATAGGTTCCAGCTGAAATATTTGGAAATCTGATGGTCGAGACGAGAAGCGAAAAGATCCACCGAGAAAGGACCCCAAAGAGCTTGCAGTCTCCGGAAGACTCGAGGATTCAACTGTCAAAGGCTCATGTCTGCCCATGCCTTGGAGCACCAATCCGCAATCACATTGGATGCCCTGGGAAAATACTACGCCGTTACTGAGACACTGTGGTCGAGACAGAATGTCCAAAAATCCTTGGCCAGGTCCGCCAGTACCTTGGATGTGGTACCTCCTAGATAGTAATATAATTTAAGTTATGTTAATATAATTTATAATCTGCATGAATCACCACGAAAGGGGTATCACAGCGCCGCAGTGAACCATAGGCAAGCAGCATTAGTATCTGAAAAGCTCAGTTTTGAGAAGCTTTCTGAAATGAAGGTGGTCCGTGCACGTCCGTAGATGGGAGGGTAGCTGATTCCAATATAAGGGGGCCAGATAAGAGAAAGCTTTCCCCCAGGAACGTGTTTCTAATGCGGGGCATAGTAAGAATAGATTTCACCCTGGACCGCAAAGGTCTGCTCGGCTGGTACGGAATATGTTTCTCTGTCAGGTATCTGGGTCCTCTGCCGTTCAATGATTTGAGAATGAATGAGATGGTTTATGTAGCGGACTGCCGACACATTGTCCATCTTGAGGAGGACAGTGCAGCTGACCCTGTCCTTCGTCCAACACTTTATGGCGAACGATCCGGCCATCAGCTCCAAACAGTTGATGTGAAGTTGCTGTTCGTCTGCGGACCATTTTCCTCCTGTAAAGGAGTCCCCGCAGTGCCCCCCCTAGACTGACTTGCTGGCGTCTGATTCTATCACCATATCCGGGTCGGAACCAAATATGGCTGGCTCGTTCCACGCCTCCATGTGGTCCAACCACCACCTCATCTCCATTCTCACTTATTCTGTGAGCTGAACCTGCTCGGAATATTGCAGACCCTTTCGCAGGTGGAAAGCCTTGAGGCGTTGGAAGGCTCTGTAGTGGAGAGGGTCTGGGAAGACCGCCTGTATGGAGGATGACAGAAGACCCACCACCCTGGCAATCTGCCGGAGAGACATCATGGGCCTGGCCAGAGTCCTCTTTAGCTCTCTGCGGATCTTGGATACCTTCCAGGCAGGCAGGCAGGCTCAAGGTCTTTTGCACAGAGTCTATAATGAACCAGAGGAAAGTGGTCCGCTTTGCTGGGGTCAACAGGGACTTTTTCTTGTTGATGACAAAACCCAAACTCTGTAGTCGGTCCACTGCCGTCTGGAGTTGCTTCGTCAACCGTGCTGGACACTGTTCCAGTAGGAGGAGGGCGTTGATGTAAATTATAAGGCGGAACCCTCGAGCCCTGAGGTACTCCACCACCAGTTTGAGGACCTTCGTGAAACACGAAGGAGCTAAGGAAAGACCGAAAGGAAGGACCGAAATGGAGGGATCAGGTGTACTAGTTCACAAACTAGTACACCTGATTCCTCCATTTGAACTGTAGAAACCTGCGGTGAGGGGAAGAAATGGTGACCGCCAGATAGGTGTTCTTCAAGTCCAAATGCACCATCCCGTCGTCCGGACGAAGGTGATCTTGCAGCAGGTGGATACCCTCCATTTTGAAATGGCAGTATAACAATCAGCCATTCAATTCCTTTAAATTGATGACCGGGTTAAGCCCCCGTCGGTCTTGTCCACCAAGAATACGTTGCTTAGGAAACCCCTTGGGTGGAGGGAGGATCCGGATATTGCCCCTTTGTGCAGGAGATCAGCCACCTCCGTCTACCAGGGTGGCCTGAGCTTCTGCAAAAAACAGTATTTGAGGGCAGGATTCTTGAACCGGGCACCTGTAAAATTCTATGTGGAAACCCGTGATGGTTTGAAGGACCCATGCATCCGAAGTAATTCGCTCCCAACGGTGCGCAAACAAAGCCAGCCTGCCCCCCACCTTTAATTGGGGGAAAAGAAGACTCTCATCTGATTGGGCCTGGAAATGCCCTCTGGAGGCGCCTCTGGAGACCCAACCTCGGTGACCTCTCCTAGGCTGGAAGAATTCTCCCTGTCTGGGCTAGTCCTGTGCCTTCTTGAAGCTTCTTGGAGGGCCTTGGGTGTAAAAAAGGCTGGCCGAGCGCCCTCTGCCACGGACGGCCCGACAAACATTTTCGGGTGAAAAATCTTCTTCAACAAAGTTTGCACCTTGTCCAGGGAGGTGAACGTAGCGACAAACTTGCCCAACTCCTTGATAAATGGCTCGCCAAAGAGTCCGCCTTGTGCCACAGCGCATGCCTCTGAGGAAGTGAGATCCCCGAATTTGGGGTCAAACTTTAGGAGGAGGGAACGCCGTCTCTCGGTTGAGAAGGCGCAATTTGTGTTTCCTTGGAACACTATGGTGCGTTGCGCCCAAATCGAAACTGATTCAGAGAGAGCGGGGTATTGGAGGCCTTAGCCTACTCAGCCAGGTCCAGGATTTTTGTGATTGGGCCACAGACATCAAGAAGCTTGTCCTGGCAGGACTTCCAGGACCTATCTATCCCTTTCTTGGGGTCATGGATATATTTCTGCAAAAATGTGGCCATCTGGCATCTATCTCTGGAGTGACTGTCACCTTGCCCGAGAGGGAGGGCCGGGGACACTCCACTTGAAAGCACACCCTGACCTCTTTTTCAAAGGGTTTCCTAAGGCATCCTGCGACAAATTGGCAGGGGCCCACTGAGCAGAGGGGGGTGCAAAAGGTCCTCGGGACCAGCATATCGGAAGGAGCCTCTGCACCGCTCGAGGGGGGGGATGGGGCACCAGGGCCTGGAAGGACCAGCCTCATCATTAGATTCATTAGGAGACTCATCATCTTCCGCGTCCAGGCCAACCTGGGGAGACAGGGCATCTGCATCCCCAACTGTGTCAGTAGAACCGGGAGAGGGACTGGCCAAAAAGGCCTTCTTAAGGTGCTCAAACGCACCTAGATCAAGGCCAGGGTCAGATTTGCGCTTAGGCTCACGGTTGAGGGAGGTGAGACTGCCCCTTGAAGAGGATGGCTCAGCATAAGCATAGGCAATTTCCATGAGGCGGTGTTCGAAGGGCCCCATGGCCTCCGCAACCACCTGGTGGATGAAGGCATCCACCGCCTCGCAAAACTCGTCGTCAAGAGGGAGGACCTGTAAGGACTCCTCCTCTAAATAATCCCCCTCCATGTCCATGGCGTAAGGCTCAGGAATGGGGTTCGGGGGGGAGTGGGGGGACCCACAAGGTATAACAAGTCTCAGGGCTGAAATATATACAACTATGAATACCTTTATCAAGCCTGTAGCGCGGCGGGCCTAGGGGTAACAGAGGCCTACGCAGCGCGTAATGATTAGGGGCACACACTGGTCACTGGTACTCTGGCGGGAAGACCCCGAGCGGTCTTCCGCCATTTATTTATCTCCTCGGGTCGAGCCCGCCCCGAGGAGTGCGTGCACAGCAGTGAAAATGAAACAAAGTAGTGGAGAGCCCGGGTGGCTCTCTAAATCCCTCCTTTTCTTTAGACACAGTCCATCAGGATTCTTCAGAGTTACGGGGAGGTGCACACAAAGTCTCTCAGCCGCTGGCTGGGTGCAGGGTTCAGCCGGAGACCATACTTCTGGCTCCGGGAGTTGGAACTGGCCGCTACATCCGTTGGAGGGTTCGGGGGTGAAACAGTCACAGGTCCTTGGCGTGACCCACTGGCCTCAGGGACAGTCTCTCCGCTCTCTGCCTGCAGGGAACTGGGTGGAGAGACTAGCGGTCCCGGCGAGCCGATGGGGGTGAGGCTCGGGGTGTTCTCCAGACCTCCTGACTCTTCCTGGTCAACACCTGTCCCACTCGTCTTCTTGAAGCTTGACACGTTCCTCGTGACAACTTGTTGCCCTCGCTGAGCAGTGACCATGGTCCCTTGAATCTTAACAACGACCCATTCTTCTGGTTCGTACGGTGTTCTAAACTTCCATCCTGGGTGTCTGTCTTTGACCACAACGCAGTCCCCACTTTCAACTGCGGCTCTCTTGCTCTGCGGGCTTCACTCGCCTTTTGATTCGTTGATGTTCTCCTCGATTGGACAGCTTCATTGTCCCGTTCTGGGGGTTTCCATGTTGGGTCAGTCAGGATGCTGTCCCTCGGGGGCCTTTTGAAGAGCAGTTGAGCAGGAGCACACTTAGGGGCCGATTCCGATTCAGGCAGGAAATCTCTCCGACCGAGCCGGACCCGAAGAGATTTCGACCGAATCGGACCCTAGCAGCCCGACCGAACGAGTACGATGCGTCCGTATGCTATCGGACTCGATTCGGTCGGACTCCCATTGAAGTCAATGGGAGCCGGTCGTACAACGCGTACGCGGGCTCCCATTGACTCAATGGGTGCGAGGCAAACAAGGGAGCCCCCTACAGCGGGTACGCGTCGAAGTGACTCGCGCCGTACATGCACAGGTAGGGGGGACCCATGGGTCCCCCCTGTGTGCGACTCGCGTGGCTACGCGTACAGGGGGTCCGACACGGACCCCCAAAGTGCGGCTCCGACACGGACCCCCAAAGTGCGGCTCCGACTGCTCTTTGGAGCCGGACTGCGCGAGTCGGTCGGACTGCTCAAGGCGCGCATCGTACTTGCCCGGCCGGGGAACGTCTCCATTGCGCGGTGCGAGTCGTGTCCGTGCGAGTCGGTCGGAGCGGTTGGGTCCCGCGAACGAGTCGGTCGGCGATTTCGCCGTGCGCTCGCATCGTACTCGTTCGCCCGGACGCACGTCCGAATCGGTCGGGAAAGACGGCTCCGAATCGGATCCGGTAAAGCCGAATCCGATTCGGTGCCCTACCGGCCGAGATCGGAATCGGCCCCTTAGTCGTGCTGTGTGGAGTCTGCCTGTAGGCGTCAAGGAACTGGTCAAGTGCCGATTCTGCATCTGCACCTTGATCAACAGCAATGCGCAGGACCCGGTTGAGTGTCCGCATAAGACGTTCCACCTCCCCGTTGGCTTGTGGCCATAGAGGAGTGATCTTTCGGTGGCGAATCGCCTTCTTCTCCAAGTATTCCTGGAATTCCCGGCCCTGGAACGGAGGTCCATTGTCTGAACGTATTTCATCGGGTAACCCCATGAGTGCGAAGATCTTCTCAAGGACTCTTCGGACATGCACGAACGCTGTAGACGTCACCACCTCCACGATCGGAAACTTTGAGAAGGAGTCAACCAGCACTAGCATGTTGCGACCATCCGGAAAGCTTCCAAAGTCGATGCTAACCTTGGTCCATGGGAGTTCGCTTGGTTCTTCCGTGATTACCGGCGCTGGGTCCCCACCAGTGATGGTGCAAGCGTGACATTGTCTCACCATGTCCTCCACCATGGCATCCATAGCTGGGAACCACACCTTGTTCCGCAGTCTGGCTTTAGTCTTTGCCATTCCTTGGTGGCCGACGTGTGCTAGCTGGAGGATCCGGTGTTGCAGTCTCTTCGGGATTATGATGACGTGTCCCCTCAGAACAACACCCCGGTCTCCCACACTTAGTTCATGGCGGATTTGCCAGATCTGTTGCCGAGCGTGGCTGTCTTCGGCTCGGAGGGCCTGAGCCCCGTCCAGGAAGTGTGCCCATCCGTTGCTCAGCAGGGTGGATTTCACTCTGACCAGTGTTTCGTCTTCCTCCGATGCTTGGCCGATCTCCTCTAGCGTTATGGCGGTGGGGCATGCATCCTGAGAGATCATTTTCACGAATGCTTCAGAGTACGATACATCCATCGGTGGACTCCGAAGGACCAGGGACTCAGGGTGCCTTGAGATGTAGTCCGCCGGATTGTGTGCACCCGGACGGAAGACGACTTTGAAGTTGTAGGCCTGTAGCTGCACAGCCCATTTCTCTATTCTTGGAGGGGCCAGTCTCGATGACCCAGCAAATAGCGGGAGCAGTGGCTTGTGGTCAGTGATCACTTGAAACTCTTGTCCATACAAGTACAGGTGAAAAATTCTGGCACGCCCATTTTATTGCCAGCGCCTCTCTTTTGATTTGGGCATACCTGGTCTCAGTGTCCGATAGTGCCCTACTGGCGTACGCCACTGGCCTCCAAGTCTTGTGACTGTGCTCCTGAAGGAGGACTGCTCCAAGGCCTACTGGGCTGGCATCGACAACCAGCTCCGTGCGTCGCCCCGGGAGGAAGTAGGCCATCACCGTCTTATCCATGAGCGCGGCCTTGATGTGGTTGAACGCAGTATTAGCGGCCACGGTCCATTCCCACTTTTGGTCACTGTGTGTGAGGATGCGAAGTGGTTCTGAGAGTGAGGCCAGATTCAGGATGAATCTGCCACAGTATGTGGCCATGCCGAGGAAACTGCGAACCTCCGTGGGGGTCTTTGGGGTGCTGGCTGCGCGTATGGCCACGGCCTTCTTGGGGTCCACTTGCAGCCCTTCCCTGGTGAAGACATACCCGAAGAAGTCGACTGACTCCTGGTAGAAGGAGCACTTTGCTTTGTGGAGGGTCAGACCGCAATCTTCGAGCCGCTGGAGGGTGGCCCGGAGGTGAGTGTGGTGTTCTTCCAAGGTGTTCGAGAACACCAGGATGTCGTCGCTCAGGTTGATGACACCCTGCAAACCTGACAGTACTTCCCTGATGGCATTCTGGAAGACCTCGGCTGCCGACGACACCCCAAAAATCAGTCTCTTGTACCTCCTGAGGCCGACGTGAGTTGAGAATGTGGTGATATATCTGCTCTCGGGTTCGAGCTCCAACTGATGGTACCCCGCGTTTAAGTCCAGCTTTGAAAACCACTTGGCTCCGTTCAGATCCGCGACAATGTCATCCATCGTGGGCGTAAGGTGTCGTTTCCTCTTGACCGCCAGGTTTGGGAGCCTCATGTCCACACAGAGCCGGCTGGCTCCAGGCTGCTTTGGCTTGGGAGCCACGACCAACGGGGACACCCATGGAGTCGGGCCGGACACCTTCTCGATGACATCGAGGTCTTCCAGCTTCTTCAGCTCTTCTTCCACTTGTGGGCGGAGATTGAACGGCACTCTCCTGTGCCTCAGGGCGATAGGCCTCACCGTGGTGTCTATGTGCAGCTTGAACCTTTTCCCCTTCAGCTTGCCAAGCCCAGTGAACAGTGCCAGGAAGTCCCTCAGGATGGTTTCGGCGTGGGATTCGTGGATCTGGTTCGCAAAGAAGACCAGGCCTAGATCCTCCGCCGTGTGGCAGCTGAGTAGCGTGCCTTTTCTCCCTTCCGCGACGTGGAACCGAGCCACCATGGCGTGCTTCCCGCTGATGATTTTGCCTTCGATGACTCCTCGAAGGGGGAGTGGGTCTGTTCCTCCGTAGGTGTATATTCGTGCCAACGTGGGTGCGAGAGGGGCCGTGGCGACAAACGATCATACTGTTCCGAATCCATGAAGTTAACCGATGCGCCCGTGTCAATGAGCGCCCGGAGAGCGGACCCTTCAACTAGAACAGAGCACATCGGTGGCGGCCTCCGGTGGTTGTCGGACCTGCTGACAAAAGACACGACGAACACATCATTATCATCGTCTTCCAGGGCGCGGCAAAGCTCCCGAGGCGGGTCGTCTTCTCGCGACTGCGGGTCTTCGAGTGAGACTTGGCGCAGGCGGTGGGACATCCCTCGTGATCTTTGAGGGGCCTGCCGGGACCGGCTACTGCGACACACCCTTTCCTGCAGTGAGAGCACGTCTTCCCCCTTGCTCCACACACTGCCGTCGCCGGGTGGTCCTCTCCGCAGTTGCCGCATGTTCCTCCGGTTGTCGTCCTCGGTGCATGGCGAGCCATCGCGGGGCGCCGTTGTATCGCCTCAACCCTTTCTTCTTTGACGGGCACATATCGTGGGGCGTGTGTCGCCGCGGCAGCCTTGTGCAGAGCAGCTTCCATCTCGCCAGCCCGGACATCTGACAGCTCATGAGACCTGGCCAGGATGAGGATCTCGTCCAGCGAGATTCCTGGTTGTCGAAGTATCAGTTTCCGCAGCAGTGTCGAGCCTGGATGACTTGGCCGCGTATCTCCTCCCGTTGATCAGAGAAGGCGCACGTGCTGGCTAGCCTGCGCAGCCGCGCGTAAAACATGTCCACAGACTCCGTGTCTGACTGCGACGCCTGTCTAAACTTGAACGGCTCGAATTCGGGGTTAAGTTGCTGGTCGAAGTGCCTGTTGAGCGCGGCGACCCCCGCCTCGTAGTCGTCATCGTTACCTGTGTTGGGCAGGGTTTCGAAAAGATCGTAGATCTCTGCGCCGCCATAGTATATGAGCAGCGACCTCTTCACGGTACCATCCGTTTCTCTGGTGCCTTTGAAATAGTGGTTCAGCCGTCCGATCCACGCTTTCCATCGCGGTGCCGCCGTGGCAGGGTCAGCGGTTTTGCTGAATGGTGGTAGTGGGGAGACAACGGTGTGACTGTGGCCGGGAGGTGGTGCATTGGCTCCCCTGGGTGGGTTGTCCACTTCGGCCTGCTGGCCCGATGCGCCTGCAGCGGCTGGCTTGGTCATGGCGTGGGCGCGCCTGGGCGCGGGTGCGGTGTCGCTGTGCTGACGCTAGGGGTCCTGGATGCACAGTCTGTGCCTGCGTCTATCCACGTGTGGGATGGGCCTGGTGAAGCGCGATGCGCTGGGCTTGCTCCTCAGGTTGATTTGGAATGGCCACCCTGTAGACTGTAGGGCTGACTGACGCTGCCCTGTCCTTCACTTTCACCAGTGTTGGGGTCTTGGTGGCACTCTCCCCTCTGTGGGCTGCACATGCTCCCTTGGGTCTCCCCCTGAGGTGGTGGTGGCAGTGGGGCAGGGTTCCCAGGCCACCCCTGGATGTGTGCTGGCAGCGCTGCTTCCCCTGCAGCAGATGGGGCAACCCAGGACACGTTGAAGGCTTCACTTGCTGCCTTTTTTCTCACAGGCCTTCAATTCCACTGTGCGCCACCGGGGGAGCACGCTACGGGGCCGGCTGACTCACCACAGGCAGGCTTGCGATGATCCTCTCCCCGCATGCACTGCCGGACCAGGCACGCTCCCGACAGTCCAGGGAAGCGCCGGCGGGTGCAGGACGTTCCAGTGGCCTCACGCGAGGCAGGGGATGATGCCGGCCAGAGTCGCGGTGCCGAAGGCAGAGCAGGAGACACAGCAGCAGCTCAGGGCACAGGAGGCACAGCCCAGGCCGCGGACGGCACCGCACGGTGAGAGGTGGCAGGAAGCGGGTTCCTCCGGCAGCGGAGGGTCGTGGGTGGGCTCCAAGCGCTCCTCACCTGGCAGGGAGCAGGAAGCGGGTTCCTCAGATAGCGGAGCTTTGCGGGTGGGCTCCGTGCGCTCCTCGCCTGGCAGGGATGATGCACCGGGGTACGAATGGCCTCGTCGCCAGTGTAGCGCGGCGGGCCTAGGGGTAACAGAGGCCTACGCAGCGCGTAATGATTAGGGGCACACACTGGTCACTGGTACTCTGGCGGGAAGACCCCGAGCGGTCTTCCGCCGTTTATTTATCTCCTCTGGTCGAGCCCGCCCCGAGGAGTGCGTGCACAGCAGTGAAAATGAAACAAAGTAGTGGAGAGCCCGGGTGGCTCTCTACAAAGCCTAAGACTCTTTGGTTTGATGACTGCAAGCGTCTAGGATTTGACGCGCTGAGTGCTAGATTACGGCTAATGCCCTGGGGCTGACTCACCCTGGTTGTACTGGGTGTCACTCACCTGGGCAGGGCCCCGACAAAACAGCCTATCAAGCTGCGGGCGGGAGAATGGGCTCTAGGTCACAGCGGGAGCATTGCTCTCCTTGACGATGCAAGGGGAACTTTAAACAAAGGTTACTGACCTGCATAACAGCGGGCGTCAGGCTGTTTAATTAGTAGTACAGACCTGTGTATACACAGGCGTCACGGCTTCCAGGCGGCTCGGGCAGAGGCTCAGCAGGGACGCGCGTTTGTCAGTTTTGGGAAACTGACAATAGTGCGTTCCTCGCGTAGCAACGAGGCGCGCACATGCTGTTAGTGCGCCCTTTGGCGGCTCCCAGCCGCTACCGCATTAATGCCGCCCGAGACGATTACTAAGTACCGCGCCTGGAGCGATGAGAAAATGCTCCCGCGGTCTCACTCGGCCGCAGCGGAGGCGCCACAAAGACACACATGCATCAAAAATGTAAAACAGTAAATTAAAACATCGCACCACCAGAATCAAACTAAGCTGAAACACGGGTGACTTAACTGCTGGCGAGCAGGAAAAGAAAGATGAACTTACAGAGAAGCCTCTTATCTTTGTGGTCTTCCTGGACAGTTGATTGGTTCACCTTTGTTGACCTTTTCCCTGTGTACTATGGGAAAGATAGTTTTTTGTTTAATTAGTTAAACACTGATGGAAAAGAAAATAAAGAAAGGGATCTGCGATTAGCCCTATACTATTTAACGCCTATATGCGTCCCCTGGTTGACGTCATTAAATCCTACAATATAGGCTTGGTGAACTATGCTGATGACACCCAGCTTATTCTTTCCCTGGAGGGCGATCAATCAACCACGTTACATAACTTCCATGCCTGTATGCTGGACGTGGTACATTGGCTGAGAAACAATTCTCTGCAATTTAATGCAGATAAAACAGAGATATTATGTATTGGAGGTGGGAGAGTGCCATACTCTCTCCCTGCGGATTTTTGGCCCATTCCTGCTGACCCCCCTTTGGTACCGTCTAAGACGGTTCGCAATTTGGGGATCTGTTTTAATGAGAAGTTGACCTTGGAAACACAAGTCAACAAGGCCGTTGGGAGCTGCTTCTCCCTTATCAGGGCCCTTAGGAAAATTCGTCCCATGCTTCCTATTCAGACACGCGCACTGGTAGTCAGGAGCGTTATTATGAGCAGACTGGATTACTGCAATGCTTTGCTGCTGGAATCCCCAAAGTATTTAGTTGGGAGATTACAGAGAATCCAGAATGCGGCAGCAAGGCTGGCCTTGATGAGAGCCCGCCAGTCCTCTGCTTCCCAGGCCCTGGCGGAGCTTCATTGGCTCCCAGTTTTGCAGAGGATTCATTTTAAATCCCTCTGTGTCGTATTTAAGGCACTGCATGGTATGGGGCCCTTACTGTTGCAGAACAAATTCAGCTGGTATGCTCCCACTCGTTGTCTTCGGTCATCTTCGGCTAATCGGGTGAAGGTACCCCTGATCAAAAGAGCTAGACAGGGAGGGCGTGCCTTCAGTGTTGCCGCAGCAAGGCTTTGGAACAGCATATCCACGGAGTTGCGACAGACGAAAGATCTACTGCCGTTTAGAAGGAAAATAAAGACCTGGCTCTATCCCAGAGCGTCAGGCTAATCCTCTTCCTTGTCACAGGCCTCCCGTCTCACAGCGCCAGGATACCCGCTGGGTCACAGTGCGCTATATAAGAAGTGGTTACATTACATTACAGATAATAATCCTCGCCTCCAGTCCTGACATAGAATCAGGATACTATAAAAGTATGCTTAAAAACCTGTACTTATAAAAGTTAATCAACCATTGACAATAAACGCAACAACTCTCTTCCCAGACAATTATCTGAAACAACTAAATTGAATACTGTACTTATTTTACTGACTGCTCTTACTCTTGGATGACACAGAAAGTAATGTTTGTCTGAATTACCTGAGTGCTGTGTTCTAGCTCCTCATTCAGGGTAGTGACAGTACTGTATAGTTTGTTAATTATCTCGCCCGGATTCAGTGTGCTGTTGTTTGCAACCAGGTCTTGGATGAGGCCTGAAATGAGAAAAGATGCATACAAAGCAAGTCACTACAGTTAAGAGATCGAGGCACAGTAGCAACACTCAGGCGAGTTAAAATGTATACTCTCATGCAGGCTCTTCCACGGCAACATACTTTGCAAGCTAACACATTATATTGGGTGCGAAACCTATTTAACTGTGCAAGAAAATAGATACGTAGATGAAATATTCAAATGTGAGACAGTTAGGCCTATTAGATACCCGCTTCAAAGACAGTTCGCTCTATTTTGTTGCAATAAATTCTTTTGTATTCTGGCGGAATTTCGATTTCATTTTAGAAAGATATGAGGTGCAATTCATCTGTGTAAGATGGACCAGTTCACATGATGATTGCCCAGTTACTCAAGATTGTTAGGTCGAGCTTTCAAGATCTCTTGTATACTTTAGCACTACTTTTCATTAGTTTGTTTCAGTGTCCTTTAAAAATCCTTGCTTGCTAGTGGTCAATCGTTCCTCTTTGTGCCACCTTTTTGGCTTTCGTTTCCTCTCACGGAGCACCAGCCAAATACTGTATCCATACTCTTTGTCTGTTTATCTGGTGTTTTGTGGGACTATTTTCTTCTTTGATTCCTGCTGGTGTTACTGTTTGCAGTCGAGTTCACTTATCTCCCAGTGCCGTCTACAGACTGAGGAATGCAGCATCTGGATCACTGCTCCAGGCTTCCCCCATAAACAGGCTTGTAAAGATTGTTCTTTTCTCCTCACATTTGCCTGAGGGCACCCAGCGTGTGCTATCAATCCAGACTTGTTCCAGACTGGACTCTATATTTTCTTTCTACACACTTCGCCTGTGATCTCACCCTGCAGCAGGAGAGGGCGGGGAAGAACTGGGAGTGCTGCGAAGGACAGAGAAGACATTAACATTGTGCCTGCTTTTACGCTTTCTGGGCAGGAGCCACTGGACAGAGTTTTGCAGTTTTTGGAGATGCCCTTGTATGCTTTTTATGCTGAGTTGATTTTTGGAACTGGCGCCCGTAGCTGCTTGCATTATCCATCCACCTTTAGGAATCCTCCGCTTTCGTGCAGCTTCCCCTTAAAATTTCCACTCTGCTGCCTTGGGGTAAAAAAGTGGAACCTAGCCCATTATTCAGCAGAATACAAAAGTAGGTGACTCACTACCCCCACCCCCTCTCCATCTTTCTGTTTTTTGTTTTAATTTGATTAAAAGGCGAGTGGCAGGAAGGACATCGTATTACTCTGCCATCTGTCTCTGCTACTGTCTAGCTCCCAGCATTGCAGCTGCCTGTGAGGCTTAGGAAGAGGAAGGGGGCAAGGGCGTCTCTGACCTCCGGTGAAAAGAAGAGGGAGGGGGCCGGGGAATATACTTTCCGAGGGCTCAGCCAAGAACCGCAAAAATGAAGCAGTAACACTGTGAGCTGAAACTTAATGCTATACTGGCAATTTTGATGTCGGTGCACACATTAACTTTTTCAAATGCTGAGAACTAGGTCTCAGCCTCTGTTCCGCTAAATACAAAAAAGTAAATAGTTAAAGGCGATTCAGTTCAAAGTATGTGTGCTGTATTATTGTGTCGTACTTTTCCTACTGTTTTTTCCCTATCCCCCTTCAGTTCGTCTTTTTTAGGTCGAACCTAGCAGCGCGCATGCGCTGCTCAGCGAGGCACAGTGTATTCAGTACATGGGCTTCAAGCCGGCCCATCGCTTCTCCTTAGTTGTTCTGGGTGCCTTTCTAAATTCCTAACTTTTAAATGGTAAATCGTGCCCATTTGTCCCTTCTTTTGGTCTGTCGTTTCTTCCCATAGTGACTGGCCGTGTTACAGGGCTCATTTCACTTCTGTCCATTTCAGTTCGTTTCAAGCACTATTTTTTCTGATTGCTCATTGCCTGCCTCATGTTTTGGAAATGTTGCAAACGCGAGCAGCTGACCAGGGTTACTGATTTCCCCTCCCAACCTCAGTTTCTCCGTGTGTTCTTCCCTTCGCATCTTAGCTTTCGCTTATGATCTACAGAGTCTGGGTCACTGAATTACTCGCTAGCTCCTTTTCACCCAATTTTTAGTTTTTAGCTTTAATTATGTTTCAATCGCTTAGAGCTCTGTTGCTCCTTTTCTGTGAACAGGGCTGTGAATCTTGTTCTTTATCTGGTACCAAATCTGGCACCTGTGTCTCTGTTCCCTGTGGTAATTCCCCTTTCTTAGTCCTCTAGGCAGTGCTGCTGTGTCTCTGTTCCCAGTGGTAATTCCTCATTCTCAGTTCTCTAGCCAGTGCTGCTAGCTGCTTCTCTGGTCCCAATGGTAATTCCCCATTCTTAGTCCTCTAGACAGTGCTGCTAGCTGCTTCTCTGGTTCCAGTGGTAATTGCTCATCCTCAGTCCTCTAGACAGTGCTGTAGCTGCTTCTCTGGTACCAGTGGTAATTCTTCATTCTAAGTCCTCTAGACAGTGCTGCTTCTCTCTTCCCAGTGGAAATTCCTCACTCTTAGTTCTCTAGCCAGTGCTGCTAGATGCTTCTCTGGTCCCAGTGCTAATTCCTCATTCTTGGTCCTCTAGACAGTGCTGCAGCTGCTTCCCTGGTCTCAGTGGTAATTCCTCATTCTTAGTCCTCTAGACAGTGCTGCTAGCTGCTTCCCTGGTCTCAGTGGTAATTCCTCATTCTTAGTCCTCTAGACAGTGCTGCTAGCTGCTTCTCTGGTCCCGTCAGTAACTCCTCTATTCTGAGTCCGCTAGGCAGTGTTGCAGCTCTGTCTCTGTTCTCAGTGGTAATTTCCCCATTCTAAATCCTCCAGACAGTGTTGCTTGCTGCTTCTCTGGTCCCGCCGGTAACTCCTCCATTCTAAATCCTCCAGGCAGAGTTGCAGCTGTGTCTCTGTTCCCAGAGGTAATTCCTCATTCTAAGGGCCCGATTCTGATGCGGTTAGGAAATCTTCCCGATCGAATCGGTTTGGAAATGGTTTCCGACCCACTCGGATCGGGAGAGTCCGACCGACCGAGTATGATGCATCCGGATGCTTCCAGATATGATTTGGTTGGACTCCCATTGACTTCAACGGGTGCCTATGTTCCTAACCACATCGTAATCTGGCCCTCGGTTGGGAAGACACGTTCCCGATCTGATTCGGAAGGAGCAAATGCCATTAGGAGGCCTTCCTAACCGCATCGGAATTGGGCCCTAGGTGGGAATGCTTTCCTAACCGCATCGGAATCAGGCCCTAAGTCTTCTAGACAGTGCTACAGCTGCTTCTCTGGTCCCAGTGGTAATTCCTCATTCCTAGTCCTCTAGGCAGTGCTGCTAGCTGCTTCTCTGATCCCGTTGGTAATTCCTCATTCTAAGTCCTCTAGACAGTGCTGCCCGCTGCTGTCTTGTCCAGTCAGTAATTCCTCATTCTAAGTCCTCTAGGCAGTGCTGCAGCTGTGTCTCTGGTTATAGTCACAGTGGTAATTCATCCGTCAATCATGGACTTGACTTCCACATCTGGTTTGGAAAACAGAATGTTTTCTTTAGATAACCCTCACCCACCAGGGTTTCCCCTTGATGGCATGCTTCATCAATGGGTCCTTCCCGTTCCGCTGCAGCCTACTGGTTACGTGGGAGCGCTTTTAGGTATTTTATAATAGATGAATGAAGATGTAAAGAATAGGAGGGGGTGGAAAATTCAAAATACCTACCTAGTAGGAAAAAATATTGTATTCGTGCCTCTAGTCAGTATGGTTAAAAAAATGGGGGAAAAAATTAAACTTGATGGAATTAAATTCCTGAGTTTCAAAGGTCTACATGTTTCAAGCCCTACCCCAAGGCTTTTCATCCGGACCAAGGATTTCTACTCCCTGATACCATTCCTGTTAACACTCTAGTTGTGAAACAACTGCATGCTAAGGAAAGTAAATATACATACTGCACCGTTTTGGTGTTATATGTGGATAATCCGTAATTATATAAAGTGACAGTTAGTCCCCCAGGATTTCTGGCTATGTTATGAATTCTATACATACTGTTGCATAGAGAGATTCATGTATGTTGTATTTATTTGTAAACTTCACCTTCGTGTAAAAACTGTGATACTTTAAAACGTTCATAGAGGTGAACACTTCTAGTGCAACCATAAATTAGGAGCTTGTCACACATAAGTATACACACCCAAACATAAATATGGTAGACAAAAGACTGAAAATAAATATATTCGTCGAGGACATGAAATTAAAAAAATGCACCACATACATGTAAGATGCCTAAATCCAGCACCATGAGTCCAACGGGGAAAGGGACGCCTGAAGTCACACTCTGCGGAGATGTGAGAAAAGCGAGTGATTTTTTTTTGAGGAATGGTCAATGTCAGCTTCCAAGAGTTGCGTCTGTTGGAAAGCGGCCTTGCCGTACTTACAAAGCCAAGGCTACTCCCTTGCTGAATCACATAGGGTAGTCTGCCCGTAGATCGAAAGTTGCCGACAGGCTTTCACTGAGGCAATTATGTTGAATGCAGGGAGTGCGTCGATGACCTCGTGTCTCTGAAGGATGGGAAGCTAAACTCCCAAAATGCCCACCGGTAAATGAAACAACTTCCTGGTCTCTATTAGTTTGTGCATCAGTGTCAGCTTTCTGAAGTCCCTTGGAGGCTAAAGGGCTATCCTCCCATAATGGCCCCTGAAAAACAGAACCACTTCCTGGTTCATAGTATCCATTGAAGTAAATGGGTAAGGTACAAAGGAAATCATTTTGTGATTTCAAAAGTGAGTGATGGCCAGATGTAAGCAATGATGTTAGAAAATTCTTTAAAAATACTTAAAGATTCAGGCATGTCCTTCCACTCTGGAGACACGGTAGTGCATTGATTATGAGTCAAACTCAAAGGACGTTAACAGTGAGACCTGAGTGGTCAGTCTTCTTTATCACATGACATATAAGGCAAAATATAATCCGACCTTTAGCCTATGAATTGACCCCAGCGTATATTCTCGTTGAGGCCATCAATATGTGTCTTTAATCTGAATACTCAACGTTGTTCTTTCTCGAATAGTTGGGATTCCAGATTTATTTGTTCCAGGATTACCCAATGGTAATCCCTTACCGTATGCTCATGTTCGATGTAATGGACTGACATCTTGATTGTTGCACATCCACAACTAAGGTTACTATGGTGCTCGAAGATCCTTGTTTTGATTTTTCGAGTAGTCATCCCTATATAGTGCAGGTTGCAGGGGCATGTTACCATATATACCACTCCTTAAGAGTTGCAATTGGTAAAGTGTCTCAACTCCCATGTAGTATTATTGTTAAATGTGATTGTTTTTGTGACTTGAGTGAGTTGGCAAACACTGCAACTTCCACATGGGTAATGTCCCTTCACTGGGGTTAGAACGCCTATGAATGGTAATTCCTCATTCTAAGTGCTCTAGCCAGTGCTACTAGCTGCTTCTCTGGTCCCAGTGGTAATTCCTTATTCTAGGTCCTCTAGGCAGTCCTGCTAGCTGCTACTCTGGTCCCATCTGTACTTCCACATTCTAAGTCCTCTAGGCAGTGCTGCAGCTGTGTCTCTTTTTCCAGTGGTGATTCCTCATTCTTAGTCCTCTAGGCAGTGCTGCTAGCTACTTCTCTAGTCCAGTCGGTAATTCCTCATTCTAAGTCCTCTAGGTAGTGTGCTAGCTGCTTCTCTGGTCCCAGTTGTAATTCCTCATTCTAAGGCCTCCAGACTGTGCTGCAGCTGCTTCTCTGGTCCCGTCGGTAATTCCGCCTTCTAAGTCTTCCAGACAGTGCTGCTAGTTGCTACTCTGGTCCCGTCAGAAATTCCCCATTTTAAGTCCTCTAGGCAGTGCTGCAGCTGTGTCTCTGTTCCCAGTGGTAATTCCTCATTCCCAGTCCTCTATGCAGTGCTGCTACCTGCTTCTCTGGTCCAGTCAGTAACTCCCCCATTCTAAATCCTCTAGGCAGTGCTGCAGCTGTGTCTCGGGTCGTAGTGGTAATTCCTCATTCTTAGTCCTCGGCAGTGCTGCTAGCTGCTTCTCTGGTCCCGTCTGTAATTCCTCATTCTAAGCCCTATAGACAGTGCTGCTAGCTGCTTCCTGGTCTCATAGGTAATTTCTCATGCTAAGTCCTCTAGGCAGTGCTGAAGCTTCATCTTTGGTCCTGTTGGTAATTCCTCATTCTAAGCCCTCTAGACAGTGCTGCTAGCTGCTTCCTGGTCTCATAGGTAATTTCTCATGCTAAGTCCTCTAGGCAGTGCTGAAGCTTCATCTTTGGTCCTGTCGGTAATTCCGCATTCTGAGTCCCCTAGACAGTGCTGCTAGTCTGCTTCTCTGGTCCTGTTGGTAATTCCTCATTCTAACTCCTCTACACATTGTTGCTACCTGTTTCTCTGCCCTCATCGGTAATTCCTCATTTTAAGTCCTCTAGACAGTGCTGCAGCTGCTTCTGTGGTCCCAGTGGTAATTCCTCATTCTTAGTCCTCTAGACAGTGCTGCAGCTGCTTCTCTGGTCCTATCGGTAATTTCTCATGCTAAGTCCTCTAGACAGTGCTGCTACCTGCGTCTCTGGTACCATCAGTAATTCCTTATTCTAAGTCCTCTAGACAGTGCTGCAGCTGCTTCTGTGGTCCCAGTGGTAATTCCTCATTCTAAGTCCTCTAGACAGTGCTGCAGCTGTGTCTCTGGTCACAGTGGTAATTCCTCATTCTAAGTCCTCTAGACAGTGCTGCAGCTGTGTTTCTGCTCATACATCCACTACACTCCAAACCAAAACACATAGATGAAAGACATTGTCATTTACGCCAATAGTATGCGAGGCCTATTGCATTGCAAATACTTGTTTATGTCGTGTGTGCAGTCCAGAGGATATTTTCATTTCTACAGACTACCATGGCAGCTGACCTTTAACCTGCTGCCATGGCGCTGTGAGGCTCCAATTAAAGGATTGCTCAAAGCATGTCCGAGGACTGTTTCTTACAAGGAGCTACACAAAACATCTTCCATCAGAAAATAACACAAACCTGCAACCCGCAGGTCCTGACAGATCCAAACATGCAGAAGCATACTTGTGATGTGACGCAACCTACTAAACTAGTCTGGCCTTTCGGACCACAAATAGTACTTTGCATTCTTGGTCTACAAGAACTACAAGTTTCAATCTTTTGTAATATACGTACACAGGATTCAAAGCCACTGCTAGGCAACAGCTGTTTAATTAAACAGCACTCATAAACTGTTCCGTGACAGGCGTAAATTCGCTTATCCAGGAGTCATTTTTTAGGTCGAGCCTTGGGTATGTGTGTTCGTTTACCAGTGGCATGTGAAGTAACTGTAGATGTTGTAGCACCAAGGATAATGTGCAGCATGGCTAAATACATATAAGGTCCCAAAAGCGAGACCTATTGGCTATGCCAATGCTTGTTTTTACTAGTCATCTCTCTTTAAGGTAAGAGGTAGCACTTTATAACGACAAGAATTAACCCTGCCCTCTCAGTGAAGTAACCACACATCAAGGGTGACAGTGGGGCACCTTAGAAGACCAATGTGCAATATGTCCCTGTGGAGGCATTCTAGAAACATTAAGAGCAGAAAAGAAGTTAACATTACAAGTTACTCAACGTAAGGACTCTTCTCTGGCCGAGCTTTGTTCTCGTTTCTCTCTACTCCAGGGATGAGTGGTTATGGTGTAAGGGTAGGTTACCTCTGCACACAACAGATGTGACATCCTTTTGAAGCCTGGGCATGGGGCATCTCCACCCGTGGCCACGCCCTGCCTGCATATGTCTGCCGGGCTTCCAGGTGTTAAGCCGGGGTCACATTCTGGACAAGAAGCCGAAGGCTCGAATACAGAGAGAGGCAAGACACAGTGGATCGGATGGAGGAAGGAGAAACAGAGATCTACAGTCATAAAGGGCGGTAAAATGAAGTTACCATTAAATATTGTTCACACCACTCTAGAGATAGGCGTGCTTATTTTGGATATACTCCGACGTCAGACGTGGGCATCCATAGGTAAACATGCACATGTCATTATGCTATTTTGCAAAATGCTGGGAATGTCATTTAAAGTCTGTTGGGTTCTTTTTCCCCAAGGCCTTAGCTCTGGGGGGATCACTGACAGAATATCGACAACAGAAATATCGAGCTACAGAAATATCGTGACAAAAATATCGTTGTCAAAAATATCGACCTCCTATCTTCATAATGGTAAGTACAAAAATATCGGAAAAAAATATTGTTGTTAAAAATATCGAAGTAGAAAATATCGTTTTGTTTATATGTATAAAAAATTATGTAAAATAAATTAAATAATACATTTAACTTAAAAAAAAATATTTAGATTTATTTGTATATTGTAACAATTATAAGTAATACATGTAATGTAAAAATAAATTAAACATACATATTTAAAATGTATATATATATATATTTACTTAAAAATAATTAATAAATAATTATTTTAATTAATTATAAAATGTTAGAAATATATTAAAATGTATAAATAAATATATATCTCGTAACGCTTCCTGTCTGCCAAATGTCGACAGACCCAGTAGGCACTGACCTCAGCCACACTCAGAATAAAGGGTCGAATAAAGTTGTTCGTGGAGTATGCAGAAAATTTATTATAAAATACACCACAAAATTAACACAGGCATAATGCCTGCCATGACGCGTTTCGCTCGTCAAAGCGAGCTTGATCACATATATATATATGTACATACACCTGTAACATAAAAATAAAAAAATAAAAAATTATAATATAAATTTAAATATTAAAATATGTAATATTTTCTAAACCTACATTTTACACTACATTGACTGCAACAGTAGGGAAAGTGTTGGATAGCGGAGGAGAAAAAATTACTATTCCCACTCCAGCGAGTGCAACAGTAGGGAAAGTGTTGGATAGCGTAGGGATAAAAATTACTACTCCCACTCCAGCAAGTGCAACAGTAGGGAAAGTGTTGGATAGCGGAGGGGAATCATTTACTATTCCCACTCCAATGAGTGCAACAGTAGGGAAAGTGTTGGATAGCAGAGGGGAATAATTTACTATTCCCACTCCAGCAAGTGCAACAGTAGGGAAAGTGTCAGATAGCGGAGGGGAATAATTTACTATTCCCACTCCAGCGAGTGCAACAGTAGGGAAAGTGTTGGATAGCAGAGGGGAATAATTTACTATTCCCACTCCAGCAAGTGCAACAGTAGGGAAAGCGTTGGATAGCGGAGGGGAATAATTTACTATTCCCACTCCAATGAGTGCAACAGTAGGGAAAGTGTTGGATAGCGGAGGGGATAAAATTACTATTCCCACTCCAAAGGGTGCAACAATAGGGAAAGTGTTGGATAGCGTAGGGGTAAAAATTACTATTCCCACTCCAGCGAGTGCAACAGTAGGAAAAGTGTTGGATAGCGTAGGGGTAAAAATTACTATTCCCACTCCAGCGAGTGCAACAGTAGGGAAAGTGTTGGATAGCGGAGGGGAATAATTTACTATTCCCACTCCAGCAAGTGCAACAGTAGGGAAGGTGTTGGATAGCGGAGGGGTAAAAATTACTATTCCCACTCCAGAGAGTGCAACAGTAGGGAAAGTGTTGGATAGCGGAGGGGAATAATTTACTATTCCCACTCCAATGAGTGCAACAGTAGGGAAAGTGTTGGATAGCAGAGGGGATAAAATTACTATTCCCACTCCAAAGAGTGCAACAGTAGGGAAAGTGTTGAATAGCGTAGGGGTAAAAATTACTAGTCCCACTCCAGCGAGTGCAACAGTAGGGAAAGTGTTGGATAGCGGAGGGGAATAATTTACTATTCACACTCCAATGAGCGCAACAGTAGGGAAAGTGTTGGATAGCGGAGAGGATAAAATTACTATTCCCACTCCAGAGAGTGCAACAGTAGGGAAAATGTTGGATAGCGTAGGGGTAAAAATTACTATTCCCACTCCAGAGAGTGCAACAGTAGGGAAAGTGTTGGATAGCGTAGGGGTAAAAATTACTATTCCCACTCCAGCTAGTGCAACATTAGGGAAAGTGTTGGATAGCGTAGGGGTAAAAATTACTATTCCCACTCCAGCGAGTGCAACAATAGGGAAAGTGTTGGATAGTGTAGGGGTATAAATTACTATTCCCACTCCTGCGAATGCAGCAGTAGGGAAAGTGTTGGATAGCAAAGGGGTAAAAATTACTATTCACACTTAAGAAAATTCAAATTTAAAAACAAACAAAATATCAACTACTATACAACATATAATAAAACACCCAAAAACAAAACATATCTATTATAAATTTTTACAAAACATATAAACATATAATAATGTAGAAAAAATATAAAATTTACATAAAAAGATTTTTTTTTTAATTTTAACAATAAATTATCAAACCAATAAATATTTTGTAATAGAAATTAATTGTAATCTAAAAAATAATTATTACATAAATGTAATATTTTTTTCCTACCCTATAACACCACACAATTTACGACACACATCTAAATTAAATATAAAAGTGTACCTCCATAATTAACACAATTAACTATCAATTTGAAAATTATTAATAATTAAAAAACATTTAAAAAGTTCAAAATTATTGTAGTAACCAAACATTACAGCTATACAACATAAATCCCCAAACAAAAAAAATAAACAATTACCAAAAATATTTAACAATTAATAAATAAATAATAATGATCAAGTAATGATTAATTAATGTAAACTAAATTACTTTCCACCATCTACCCCAATAAACACCATAACACACACCTAAAACTATTAACACAATTTCCATAACTAATTTTACATTAATAAATTCATATCAATGAACAAATAAGTAATTAATTTTAAAAATTTACCTCCCACCATTTACCACTATAAACACCACAACTCACACATCAAAATGATTACACAAATGACAAAATTAAAATGTAATTAATTAATTAGCATCAATTAACAAAGAATTAATTAATTAAAAATAAATTACCTCCCACCATATTACCCTATAAATGCCACCAACAATTTCGTAAACAATTATACAATTAACATAATTAATTAACAATGAAGTAATTAATAACAATTAACAGCCAAAATATAAATAATTATTAATAATGTAATTCACACAATTAACACTATAAAATAATAATTAATAAATATTATATAAAAATATTATTACATTTATTAAAATTAAATTACTTCCCACCCTACTCCCTATCAACCCACAACCCACTCCTAAAAAAATCACACAATTAACATAATTACCAATTAATTAATCATAATTAATAACAAATTAATAAGTAATTAATAATACATTATTTTCCACAATTAACAATATAAAATATGAAATAAATAAATATTAATTATGAAAAATATTAATAATTTAATTATAATTAAATTACTTCTCACCCTATTCCCCTATACACCCACAACCCGCTCCTAAAGAAATGACACAATTAACATATTTTCCAATTAATTAATCAATAAAAATTAACAGCCAATTATTAATTAATTAATAATAAAATAATTACCATAATTACCACTATAAAAGCAAAATTAAATAAATAATAATAAATAAAAATTAATATTCAATTTATTATAATTAAATTACTTCCCACCCTATTCCCCTATAAACCCACAACCCGCTATGGAACTAAAACGCAAAATTTAATTAAAAGAAAATTAATATTCAATTTATTATAATTACATTACTTCCCACCCTATTCCCCTATAAACCCATAACCCGCTACGGAACTAAAACGCAAAATTTAATTAAAATAAAATGTATAACTTTTAAAAATTTAACACATACATAAAAAAAAAATGCA
The DNA here is from genome assembly GCA_963921515.1 of Calotriton arnoldi. Lineage (NCBI taxonomy): Eukaryota > Metazoa > Chordata > Amphibia > Caudata > Salamandridae > Calotriton > Calotriton arnoldi. The sequence goes on along the minus strand of CAWUFW010005279.1, from coordinate 825,044 downwards.
ATACTTAGACAAAAAATATAGCACATACATTTAAAATACATACTAAAATACATAACACTAACTAAAAAAACAATATTTTTAACAACTATGAGGCTGATTCCGATTCGGGCCGGAAATCTCTCCGACCGAGCCGGACTCGGAGAGATTTCCGACCGAATCGGACCCTAGCAGCCCGACTGAACGAGTACGATGCGCACGTATGCCATCGGACTCGATTCGGTCGGACTCCCATTGATGTCAATGGGAGCCTGTCGTACAACGCGTACGCGGGCTCCCATTGACTCAATGGGTGCGAGGCGAACAAGGGCGCCCCTACAGCATGTACGCGGCGAAGCGACTCGCGCCGTACACGCACAGGTAGGGGGACCCATGGGTCCCCCTGTGTGCGACTCGCGCGGCTACGCGTACAGGGGGGGTCCGACACGGACCACCAAAGTACGGCTCCGACTGCTCTTTCGAGCCGGAGTGCGCGGCTCGGTCGGACTGCTCGCGGCGCGCATCGTACTCACCCGGCCGGGGAACGTCTCCATTGCGCGGTGCGAGTCGAGTCCGAGCGAGTCGGTCGGTGCGGTTCGACCCGGGAACGAGTCGGTCGGAGCGGTCGGGACGCCCGGACGAGTCGGTTGGCGACTCGCATCGTACTCGCTCGCCCGGACGCGCGTACTGAATCGGTCGGGAAATAGGGCTTCGAATCGGATCCGGTTAAGCCGAATCCGATTCGGAGCCCTACCGGCCGAGATCGGAATCGGCCCCTATATTTTTGCAAACGATATTAATAACTTCGATATTTTGGAAAACAATATTTCTTACCTTAAACTCGATATTTTTGACCACGATATTCTGGCAGTCGATATTTCTGTATCACGATATTTTGCACTCAATATTAGTGCAAGTCGACATTTCCTACTCGATATTCTGACTGTTTACCCTCTGGGGACCCCGCGACTCCACCTCAATCTGCAACCCGTGTCGACGTTTGAGCATGTGCTTTATTAACATGATTCTCGGTGTATTGTTAGGGACAGGGAGGGTCACATCAATACCACTACATTTAACGGTAATTGAATTTTCTCTAGCAAAGGAAAATGGATTTACGTGTTAAAATAAAACTGTAAGGAATATGAAAAAATGAATGAATTCTTTATTTGATTATTTAAAAAGAATCCTGAAGGAATAATAAATTAACATCAAATAGCATGCAATCTATACAGTTCTTACAATTCAATGTTACAATAGTCAACAGTTTAAAACTCTTTTATAATATTTAAAACAGAACATTAAAACAATATAACCACACGCTTTATACATATGAAAACATCAAGAATTAAACACTGGCTCTCCTGAATATAATATCGACCCACAAACTCAGAAAATGAAGGCGTATGATATCGAATAGCAAATTCTAATAAAGAACTTATTCTCGAACAAACCTTGGAGCCGTTAAGCATTTGCAAATGAATTAAAGCTGGCCTGCATCTCTTTAAATGCAGTCTCCTGCGGAAAGGGAGTACAAATGTACATGACATCACCTGATAAAACTAACAAAAAATAAGAAGTGTATCAGACCTTGTAAGGATGATGCATCACATGGGCAGCTACATATGTCTGTTGTATCATACTTGCCCAAAGGGAAGCAGGTGTCCCCCAGGGCTCATCCCTCAGCCCCACACTCTTCAACGCACATATGACCCCGCTGGCAAATATCGTCAGATCCAACAGTCTCAACATAATTTGCTACGCAGATGACACTCAACTCATCCTCTCACTCACCAACAACCCCACCACCACCGCCAGAACCAACTTCCACTGATGTATGACAAATGTTGCCAACTGGATAAAGAACAACTGCCTGCAGCTGAACACAGACAAGACGGAAGTACTGATCTTTGGCAACAGCAGCAACATGGAACGACTCCTGGTGGCCATCAGACCTAGGACCCACATCCACTCCCACCAACCATACCAGAAACCTTGGAATCATCATTGACAACAAGCTCACTATGAAATTACAGATCAATGCTGTCTCCTCCACCTGCTTCCTCACACTGTGCATGCTACGTAAGATCTTCAAGTGGCTACCCCTACACACAAGATGCAATGTGACAATAGCCCTCATCACCAGATGACTGGACTATGGCAACACCCTCTACGTAGGAATGAAAATTTGCCTAGCTCTAGTGCTCGTAAGTTTCAATTCTATTAAGGACATGGAGGCGAGGATTATGCCTTCTTCCTTCGTTTTATTTTCACAGCAGCAAATTTCTTAAAGCATAACCAACTACATTTCCCATGAACAGTAGGGAAATCAAAGTCTCAAGCAGGAGACCTTCCACGCTGTCCGCACTCCAGCAAGCCAGCTAGTCCTTTCACGCTGTTTCCTCTTCCTCTTTCTTCGCGCGAACCATTTCCTGTCGGATTTCACGCATCTTGTTTGGATCCATCGTTTCCTGGAAAGACAGGCAGTGTCAGAGAAACCGTACCTGAACCAATTAAATTGCAGAACAACACAATACCAGAATATGGTCATGGTCATCACATAAGTAA